>CM060974.1:45435338-45767838 GCA_030765045.1 Tenodera sinensis
GGCTTCTTCTTCATTCTTGGAACACGCGTAGTCATGTCACCTGTAAGATGGATGTGATATACAACAACTTCCAACGTGAGGCCATTCTTACATTAGTAGTCATCTCATTCCTGCTCTTATTGTCATTTATCAATCGTAGTTAAACGTACGAGAAATAGGGTGCACAGTTATGGGAACCCGGCATCTTCTATACCAATCATGAAATTCAGTTATATTTTCCTCTGGAACTGCGTAAGATTTCACTTCCTTTCCCTGATTACCCTCCCCTTATGTAGGACTCACAAGCCAGTGCCTAGGGTTAGACGCCTGTCGGGGAGTAGAGGGACCTCTGGACCAGACAGAGTGAAGATCTGGAAGCGGGTGGTCAGCCAAGCACCAGGTATGATAGTGAGGAAGAGGATGATAGGAAATGCAGGCGAAATGGATGATTGGAAAGGTGATAAAGGAGCAATTGGTGGGGAAACCGGAGAACCCGGAGAAAACCCGCCCAGACGCCGCTTCGTCCACCACGAATACCATCAGGTGGTAGGCGAGCGGTCTAGCCACTCAGCCACGGCGCCACCATTATACTTCCAGGCTCAGGGAAGGACGAGGAGAAAAATTCCTACCCCCTACCAATTGCGCCACGGGGTAAATAACTTAAGGGGAGGTTCTAACCCCTATGCTTGCAGTGTTCATTTTAAGAACTTTAACTACTTTTAGGATAACAATTTGTTCTTGAAGTGTGAAATTTGGTAAACATATAAATCAATCCCTTTTGACTCTAATGAATTTGTATCATATACAAGGTGCCTTAAAAATTACATGTTTAGTATATTGTACGGGATGGAAAACCTATCAGTTTTCAGGAAACAACCTGTGTCCGGAAACCCACGTTGTAGAGCACCGAGTATAAGATAGGCGTGTGCTCCCATTTTCTCAATAGACCTAACATCGACCTGGCTATGTTACAGATGGACTTTGAACTGTGTATCTCTTAATTCCATTTTTGGTCTATTTCAGCGGTGGTGAGCTTTTTTTACTTAATCTTCTGGTAAGTAGAAAGAAGTATTGTATTCCAACCAAAAATTCGATGTCGAGATTTCACCAGAAATATATGTTTTGAGATCCCCTGAACCCAAAAAAAAGCATTTTTAAAAACAGGTCCGTGTGTGTGTGTGTCTGTCTGTCTGTCAGTCTGTGGACAGCATAACCCAAAAATGAAAAGTAGCTTAAAAACCAAAGTTGGTATTTAAATTTAACATCTTTCAAGGATGCGACACGAATATTTTGAAGAAAATAGCCCCAACTTAAACTACCCTTTACATTGAAAATTATGAGTTTCTTTAAAATGGCTCAAACGATTTTGATTAAAATGCCATATGCTTGAGATATTATGATGACAAATGAAATATATATTTTGAATTTTCTGGCTATAACCTATGTAGTCCTGTTTACTCTGGATGACTTTTGAATAACTCGTAAACGGTAAGAGATAGGCAAAATCTTACTGTACAAAAAATGTAGATCTCGCTAAAACACACAATTTATGTCCGAATACATATTTTTGTAGAGTGAACCATTTCGGAGATATTCCTTGTTATTTGTGTCAGTTTTAGAAAACTTAAAACTTTAGTGAAATGCAACATCGTTGTTCATTTTTACTTTCTCTACTGTAAGTAGAAGGAAGTATTGTATTCCACCCAAAAATTCGATGTTGAGATTTCACCGGAAATATATGTTTAGAGATCCCCTGAATCCCCCCCCCCTCCCTCAAAAAAAATTATAAAAAGGTCCGAGTGTATGTGTCTGTGTCATTCTGCGTGTCAGTCTGTGGACAGCTTAACTCAAAAACGAAAAGTGGGTTAAAAACCAAAGTTGGTATTTAAGTCTAATGTCTTTGAAGGATGCAACACGAAGATTTTGAAGAAAATAACCCCACACTAAACTACCCTTTACATGGAAAAATTTTCAAACATTCTGATTTTCTTGAAAATGACTAACGATTTTGATTAGGTTTGAGATATTTTTGTGACAAATTAAATGTATATCTTGAATTTCCTGGCTATAGCCCCTGTAGTCGAATTTGCTCTGGATGACTTTTGTATAACTGGTAAACCGTAAGAGATAGACCAAACCTTAGTATACAAAAAATGTAGATCTTACTAAAATACACAATTTATGTCTTAATAAATTTTCTTGTAAGGTGAAACATTTCGGAGATATTTTCTGTTATGTGTGTGAGTTTCGGATAACTTAAAACTTTCGTGAAATGGAACATCGCTGTTCATTTTTTTATATGCTAAGCGTGCAAAGAGAACGGAATCTCAAAGCTTTAAAAGATTTGACTATCGCTCAAAGCCTACTGCATTCTAATATTCCCCTTGCACCTACAAGGAAATAAGCAACAAGATAATTTATACAAATGTTTATGTCAACTTACACGAAGAAGATATAGGAATAAGAGTTTGTAAGAATGGTTAGTACAAGAGTAGAGAAAGTCATGTGAGTGTAATACATCAGATTTTTAAGTAATGTTTGAATGTGGTTTTGAAGGAGCAGGGTATGTTATTCCGAGGTAAGTAGGCATGCAATTTGGTCTCGTGCCAAAGCCTAATTTGGACGTAATAATTTGTATAGTATACGTGGACAGCGTTTCACAGTAGCTGCAAGGACTCAGCGATCACGTGACATGGCGAAACGCATAACAGGTTTCTAACGAAGGCTAAAATGTGGAGATAGAAAACAAAACTGCAACGGGTGGGTACGAAGCAAAATGTGAAACATTTACGTATAAGGTACTGTGACAGCCTTTTTTTCTTGTTTGCAACCGAGCGGTACGTACGAGCCTTTATCATTTATCACCCATGGCTGATGGTGCAACCGCTATAATATTTTACTGTCACCGCATACAAAGAACGATCTGAATCACTAAATATGAAAACTGACGTTACTATGAACCTCCTAAACGAGCTGGAATGAGAGGTACCAACACGCACAGGAATGATCTCCGTGTTTATATGACCTTTCAGGGGGTCAGGAATGCCCTTATCTTGCCCTATACCCACTACTTATAAAATTCATGTTTTCTACAAATGTATTTAGAG
This sequence comes from Tenodera sinensis, assembly GCA_030765045.1. Lineage (NCBI taxonomy): Eukaryota > Metazoa > Arthropoda > Insecta > Mantodea > Mantidae > Tenodera > Tenodera sinensis. The sequence goes on from CM060974.1 coordinate 45,438,425, forward strand.
TAGCACACTGAAAGCTTGTAAGTTATTTATGAAGGATTTAGCCATGATTTAACACATTTCTCCTTCATATTTTCATTAAATAAATGTAACTTTTCACTCTCTCTACCCCTAAATAGGGGAAGTATTACATTTCACCTAAAAATTCCTTATCGTGATTTCATCAGAAGTATATATTTTGAGTCTCCCTTTTTGACTCCCGAAAAAAGGAAAGTAAAGCTATTGGTCCCGTATCATAAATTTATGGTACATAAAAGAATTTTAAGCTTGATAAAGAGGCCTCTGAGCAAAATTAAGCGTTCTTTTATGCCCAGTTTAGAATGTGATATTAAAAATCTGCTGTGTTGACTCACATGACTTTCTCTACTCTTGTACTAACCATTCTTATAAACTCTTATTCCTATATCTTCATAAACATTTGCAGAAATTATCTTATTCCATATTTCCTTGTAGGTACAAGGGTAAGTTGGAAATACAGTAGGCTTTGAGCGACAGTCAAATATTTTTAAACTTTCAAATTACGTTCTCTTTGCACGATTAACACATAAAAATGAATAACGATGTTCCATTTGACAGAAGTGTAAGTTCTCCTAAACTCACACAAATAACAAGGAATTTATCCGAAATGGTTTTCACCCTACAAAAATTTAATTAGGCATAAATTGTGTGTTTTAGCAAGATCTACAATTTTTGTATACTAAGGTTTGGTCTATCTCTTACGGTTTACCAGTTATACAAAAGTCATCCAGAGTAAATAGTACTACAGGGGCTATAGCCAGAAAATTTAAGATATACATTTCATTTGTCATAAAAATATCTCAAACATATGGGATTTTAATCAAAATCATTAGAGCCATTTTCAAGAAAAAAAAAAGTTTTTCAAAAATTTTCCATTTAAAGGGTAGTTTAGAGCAGAGCAATTTTCTTCAAAATATTCGTGTCGTATCCTTGAAAGACATTAAAGCTAAATACCAATTTTGGTTTTTAACCAACTTCTTGTTTTTGAGTTATGCTGTCCACAGTTTGACACACACACACACACACACACACACACACACACACACACACACACACACACACACACACACACACACACAGCCACACACACACACACACACACACACACACACACACACACACACACACACACACACACACACACGGGCCCTTTTTCTAAAATTGTTTTCTTTTTGATTCAGGGTGCCTCAAGATATGTTTCCAGTAAAATCACGACATCAAATTTTAAAGTGAAATAGAATACTTCCTCTACTTTACTATACGTAGTAGAGAAAGCAAAAATAATCCATGGGTGATGAATCTCTGCTGCGCTGCTATGATCTTGGCAGTGGACAACGTCGTTAATAAACAAATTATATAAATATTATTTCCGTTGTATACCCTATACCCTTTAGTGCCCCGTAGGGGAGGGGTTCCGACCACTTCAGCTGCTGTGGTGCGGGCGCTGCGGATCCCTAAGCACTCGTGGTACTTCTAACGTTACTACAAGTACGCAGGGCCGAATATTCGAGGGAGTTTTCGGATTGGGTTGGACTCGGTGTGGCAGTGGTTGCCGGTACCCATGGGAGATTGGATGTGTCTGGTTGGTGATGCTTTGACAGGGCTGTGAGACGCCTCAGTTCCCTGTGCTAGTAGCCGGTAAGGTAGACATCCATCGGCCCGACTGAGGTTTCCGGTAGTCTTCCCGGATGGCTTAACGCACGTAAGTGGAGTATACACATTCGTCTCCTGTGTAACAGCAGGGGGGAGCTTTTCGGACTCAAGGTATTGCCCTAATGGAAAGATCCACGGAAGATGCACTCGGATGTCACTTTCTCTAGTTGCTAGAGGGATAGTTTCGACTCCTAGTGGATGTCTTTTATTATACACTTTACTGGTTCTCTGGCCCTTGCTATTTTGCACTTCCCTGTATCGCCCCTCTCCCTCCCTCCTTCCTCTCTCCCCTTATCACCAGTGATAAACAGACCTATATTGCCAATATGCACAGAATGGACATAAAGTTTGTAATCCCGATGTGCTTTTCTTTCCAGGTATGGCGGTATATGGTTGTTCGCCAACTGCGGACATCCGTTCCAAATTGTATTAAGTCCACTGGTGTAGATTATTCAGGAGAGAAGAAAACCAAGGGAGGTAAATTAAAATACTAAGCTAATCAGTTGACTTATCAGAATCCACTTTAATTGAAATTATTTGTACATAATACTGCTCTGAAATTCCGAAAACATTGGGTATAATACGTTTTGAAGTGAAAATTGACTAGTAAATATTTACTCTTGCCATTTTCATAAATATACAAACAAAAGAATAGAAAATATTTTATAGTTGCAACAACTAACGTGCTAAACCTGCGTTTATAAGCTAATGTCTAAAATTCCGTACAAGCTTCTTTACTAAATACAACAGCTATTTGGGACTAAAAGTTACTGTTTGCATGTGTTAAACACAATAGTAAACCGATCTAATGACACAAGAAAATAGCGACAAAGGTAACACGACACAGTGAAATACACAAGTGGTAACACTGGACTATGAACAACGATGCTCAGTTGTTACTTTGGCAAAGCACAGCCCTTCTTGACTTGGACCGTTCGTAGCACTAAACCTCAGAGTAACCTGGACCGTCCACGTAGCGCAGTGGTAGGACGACTGACTCTGGCACGGAGGACCCGGATTCGATCCCTGGTATTCACGTGGCACGGGGTGCACTCAGCCCCGTTAGGTCCCTGAGGGGCTAATTGAGAAGCTACTTGATTAAGAAGTAGTGGGCCCTGGTCGAGAACGCCGCATAACCGAGATTGGTAATCTGATCACGCCCCATCTCCAATACTGCAGCCTACTCATGACGCCTGTGATGGACAGAGGTGGGGGAAGCAGCGGTCGGGCGGTAGGCTTGGGCCGGTTGGGCTATTGTCCAATGCGGTTACTATTTGCAGACAACCAAACTGTGGTAATGCCACAAGAGCATTTATCCGGAGCATTTGAGAATAAAGATTGGCATTTGCTTAGAGTATTTCATGGATAAATTGAAATGTATTGATAAAAAATCATGAGTATTATAATAAAATTTTAGGAAATATGAAATAATCCTATTGTTGATTTTCTTAAAATAAATACAGTAGAAAAATTTGCTGAGCTTTTCTAAAAATGATGGAATTTTGAAGAAAATAGCCCCACCCTAAACAACCCTTTAAGTGGAAAATTTTTCAAAAGTTTTGATTTTCTTGAAAATGGATCTAACGATTTTGATTAAAATGTCATATGTTTGAGTTATGTTTATGACAAATGAAATGTATATCTGGAATTTTCTGGCTGTAGCCCCTGTAGTCGTATTTACTCTGGACGACTTTTGCATGATTGGTAATCCGTTAGAGATAGACCAAATCGTACTATACAAAAAATGTAGATCTTGCTAAAATATACAATTTATATCAAAACAAATTTTCTTGTAGAGTGAACCATTTCGGAGATATTCCTTTTTATGTGTGTGAGTTTCGGAAAACTTAAAACTTTCGTGAAATGGAACATCGTTGTTCATTTTTTTATATGTTAAGTGTGCAAAGAGAACGGGATCTCAAAGCTTTAAAAGATTTGACTGTCGCACAAAGCCTACTGTATTCCAATATTCCCCTTGCACCTACAAGGAAATAAGCAATAAGATAATTTGTACAAATGTTTATCTCAACTCAAAGAAGTTATATGTAGTAATAAGAGTTTGTAAGAATGGTTGGTATAAGAATAGAGAAAGTCATGTGAGTGCAACACATCGGATTTTTTAAAATAAGAATCCAAAACTACTTTTTTGACCAAACAGGCTAAAATATCACTTCGGTGTTCCTTTAAAAGAGTGACACAGTCTGCCTAAAGTGGAAGGAGACAAATCAAATCTTTGGCAAACGTGGAACATCGATGGACTAACTCCTGTAACGCCATTACTGGGAGCACCGTCATTTACGTCTGCGTTGCCTCTTGTGTGAGAGCTGCCACTTGACCAGGGAGTCGACCTGCCGCTCTGTTCCTACAGGAGATCCTGCATTTCAGCCGCGCCTGATGCTCCCAACGTCACCTGAGGCAATCTAGGACCTCTACTTAGGTCCTGAACATCTCTCCACTGCAGGCTGTCCAAGGCCGCGAGTCGTTATCCAGCACGTCACCAGAACTCGGCCCCGGGTACCAACGCGCCTGAGTGCGAGGGACGTGGGAGAAGGCTTATCTGTCTGGGTGGCTCAGTTGGTTAGAAGCTTGGCCTATTGATCCCAAGGTCGGGGGCTCAAATCCGACCCAGACCCATCCAGCACACACCCAGTGTACTTAAAAACGACAGCTCCATGTCAGTAGCATGTAAAGGAACTCCTATGGGACAACATTTCGGCACACTGGTGACCCTGAACGTGAGGCAGACACGCTAACCATCACACTACAGAGGCGGGCAACAATATAATAATAATAATAATAATAATAATAATAATAATAATAATAATAATAATAATAATAATAATAATAATAATAATAATAATAATAATAATAATAATAATAATAATAATAATAATAATAATAATAATAATAATAATAATAATAATAATAATAATAATAATAATAATAATAATAATAATAATAATAATAATAATAATAATAATAATAATAATAATAATAATAATAATAATAATAATAATAATAATAATAATAATAATAATAATAATAATAACAATCGGCATCATCTCTAAGGCTCAACAGCCCTTTCTGGTGCAAGGGCTACCGCCCAGACGCTGCGTCACCACCTCTGCCCACCACAGGAGTCATGAGTGGGGCACAGTAGTGGAGGTGGGACGTGGTCAGCGCCCCGGTCACTGCCGCCCGTTTATCTGGTCTTCACAACCAGAGTCGCTACATTTCAATCAAAATGTATTTAATCACAAATTGATTACCTCATATACATAAAAGCTTCTTACATACTGAAAATAAACAAGTGAATACATGAAGAAATTACCAAACTAAATAATTTAAATAAATACAATTCACTTGTTTAAAAATAATTTAGGGAATTCCATTCGCAATGAATCGGAAGAAAAAAGCACCTATTTTCACATAACATAAATCTGAACCAGAGAAGCTTGGTTCTGCGTCACATGACATGAGATAAATGTATTACATATAAAGTTTGTTCACCAGATCATGGTCCCTGGGAGGGACGTTAGTAAACAATTTCAGCGGGAGCTTCTATCTTTTCTATATTTTTCAAAAATTCTGCCAGTCAGTTTCGGTTACAAGTTATATTCTCTCGAGCGAAATATGGTGCAATTCCTGTAAGAATAAGTCACCTGTTACATTTCTCTAAGTATTCATTTTACCTTCGCCCAAGCTGGGACTGAGATCACAAACAAACGACAGTGTGGTCCAATGAAACCCAAAATGTGTTCGCTTTAGAAACCTCTTAAAGTTTGTTTGTGTCAATCATTCTGTAAAATTCTGTTTTACACTGAAACTATCTCCAACCACGATGTAATAGCAAATTTCACACCACTCCTAGGCGGGATTTATCTGCTTCTACACTCCTTTTTTGTGACCCTTTAATTTTTAACTGAAATTAAGATATATTAGCCAGCAAACATAAGCGGGAATAATATTGGAGGTAAGTTGGCAACGTAACCAGCAGCAATGTTATCTACAAAGTTTATAAAAGCCCGGGTTACAAGCAATCCCTCTCCTCTCCCTTTCAGTTCCCTAAGACCATTAGCTGGTTAATAGACAGTAGGTTTTATTGTCAAAAATGGGAATGTGTGCGTTTTAAAACCTGTACACGATAATTTATTTCAAACATTGTATTAGCAATTATTTTGCGTACTTTACCTACGCTGGAAAATGGGACTACTTTAAATATACACGCCTGAAGCTATTAACAGTGAAGTAAATTGACACACAAATAACACCAGTAATTAGAGACTCACACTTCACTATAATAAATTGAGTTACACTCAATATTTTCACAACGTACGTTTCAACATCCAATGCGTGCCATCATCAGCTGACCTTACCTTCAAGTTGGATGTTCAAACGTACGTTGTGAAAATATTGAGTGTAACTCAATTTATTATAGTGAAGTGTGAGTCTCTAATTACTTGTGTTATTTATGGGACTACTTATTTTGTGTCCTACTATCACTGAACGTTTACATGTTGAGACAAGACTAACTATAGACTCTTAACTCAAGCTTGTTAGTACCCTGGTCCAAGCTATGTTTATTAGGTAATAGTGCATTTTGATTGTACGTAAATTCTCATGTGTTTACAACATATGCACGGAATTTCTTGGTATTTTCTTTAAAATGTAATTCTATTTGTTCTGAGTACAACAGAACGTCGCGAAATATAAAATACAAGCGACACATTCATATCAATGCCCACCTTATATTATCTACGTCATTTTGTTATGCAACTTTGCTTAAATTTGCCAGCTTGGCTCGTCACTTGCTCGTCCGCTGCAGGCCATGGCCACTTCGCCGCCGCCTTTGATGCCACAACCCTACTTTTCATGGGGTGCACTTCAAATCGCCAACAAGCTCGTGTTCGTAATTAAATAAATCCCTCGTCAAGGCCCCCGTACTCACTCTCACACTGCTTCATAGCACTAGCAAATAACCGTGAATGATGAGGGTGCTCAAGCGGAACCCCACACATTTCACTTAAATACTTTCTTTCCAATGCCTAAAGAAAGAAATTTGTTAACAAATTCTAATGTGTCATATTTACATGACTTTTCTACTCACTATCAATTGTTTTTTCTACGTACTGTTCATAGAAAATCGTATTACTTTGTTCACTACATATAGTAAGTACAGGAATTATTGTATTCCATCCAAAATGATTTCGAGATTTCACGGGAAACACGTGTTTTGAGGCTTGTTGTATAAAAATACTAACATCTGCATCTCCAAAGATACAACACGAAGATTTTTAAGAAAAATCCCCACACCCCGGACTACACTTTACATCGAACATTTTTCAAATATTTTGATTTTTTCCAAAGTGCCTGTAACGGTTTTGATCAAACACCATGTGTATAAGATATTTTCATTACAAATGAAATGCATAGCTTGAATTCTTTGGAAATGTCCTTATAAGTCGTCTTCATTTTGGATGACTTTTGCATAACTGGTAAACCGCAAGAGGTAAAAAAATGTAGATTTCGTTGGAACACGCAATGTGTCAAATAGAATTGTTTGTAGAGCGAACCGTTTTCGAAATCTTTCTCTTTAATGGTTGAATTTTCCAATACTTAAACGCTTTATGCCCTGAGAATGGAATGGAATGTCAAAGTTATCTCATAGCGACCAGTTTTTAAAAGCAATTTCTAAAAGCGTTTATCATGAAGTAGAATAAACATTTTAAGAATAGTAGGGTACAAAAGCGAGTAGAGAAAGTCATGTAAGTACAACACATCAATGTTTTTAGTATGTCCTGTTGCATTAATGTGGCCATGTGATCCCCTGATATTTGCCTTGTGCATGTGTGTGGAATTTCTTGGAAAGACACTAACAGATAAGACCATGTTCACCTTTCAGACCAAAGCTTAGTGATTCTACATTTTCTCTACTTGTCCATGTTTATATTTCATTGAGCTTCTATACAATTTTTGACGTGCAAACTGTAGGTAATATTTCTATCTGCATTCACCTGATTAAGCAAATTACACACCTCTTTTTGAGTTCTTAACCCTCCGTTAGGCGCAATACCTACTGTTACGTGTTCGGGCGCAATATATCTGAGAGATACCACGTACATTTCTGCCTCTGTGCTGTCTGAAATTCCTCCTAAATGTGAAATATTTGTGTTTTAATTATGTTATTTTTATATACCAAATTTTATGTTCAAAGTATTACAATACATCATACTACATTTCAAAAACATGAGTTACGTAAGTTGCAGAAAATAAACTAATACTGCGAATGTACAAAATGTGAAAGGGTAATTATTCTTATATTTGAACATAAAGTTAACAATAAACATCGTCTGTTCTTATGAAATTATAAACATTATTACAATTAATCAGTTATTTGAACTGAATTGTATGTGTGTGTGTCTGTAATATACTTGAGAGTTTTCACTGCAAATTCTCAGCACACTTCTTGCAAACCTGTCCGGCATGCTCTAAACAAAGGTACATTTCACATTTCTTGCAGCAATATCTTGAAAGTCGCTTCTTTTTTGAGTCTAGAAGGCAAGTCTTGCAAACTTTGCTCTTATTTTCAGCAGAAGGACCTGAAGAATCGTCATCACGGACTTCTGTCGCAGCTTCGCAATCTGTCACTTTCATAATCAACAAAATCTTCATTATTATCTTCATTTTCATCCCAGGGTATTGTCAGGGCTTTCTGTAGGTCGTTAGGTTTACACAAACTGAACACTTCTTGCTTCTTAGACATTATGGGATGCAAAAACGTGACCAGCAGAAAAAAAGACCACAGAAACAATGAGGTACGTGAGCGGGCGCAATGTATCTCACAGATACTTTTGCTTGATAATCGAACGAAACAACAAGCAGCTGGCCAATAATGAACCAGGTAGTGCTACAGTGTGTTTTAGGAAGCTACAATGACTTGCATTAATTTCGCATAAACAGTTACGTCATATTGTTTAAAAAAGTGGGAGAAGTATCTCTCAGATATATTGCACCTGACGGAGGGTTAATAAAACTGGATCACCAAAACTGCATTCTCTCCTTTTCATTTAGTTTTTCCATGATTGGTAATATTCTACACAAATAAAGACTAGATCTTTTTTGACAGCAGTATTTATGGACTCCTGTACTCTGTTAAAAATTAATACTAACCATAAACTAATTTACCGTTGTATAGGCTTACAAAAAGGAGTCAGATTTTGTGAATATTATTCCTATGCATTATTCCAATGTTTCTTTCTCTGGTTCATTTAATACATTAATGAAACGTTCAATATTCTATAACTTCTCAAGCTTTTATTTTAGAAAAAAACGTTTTGAACAAAATATTCTTTTTCTATTAAGGACTATTAGGGCATTAAAATTTATATCATTGTTCTATTTTATATCCTGAACTTCATCCCTGAATGTATTTGTGTTTCTTTGAGTAATAATTTGGTAAGTGGTAAGGATCTCTTGTTTTTACCTTTATTTCTAAAGCATGATCTGAATTCCTTACCTTTTTATTGCTTATTGTTCGCAGTTCTAACTCAGTCGATATTACCTGAAACTACAGTCCGCAGGAGTTGGCGACGGAAAAGTTAATATTACCTTATATACGATGACAAGAATTAATGCCAATTAACCTTTTTATCCTCTTTGTTTCGAATTCTAAGTATTTATAACGCCACTGAGATACAGATGCACTGGATAAATTACAATTTACTTTTCTTTTCTAGATTTGAGTTACGAAGTATTGCTGTTTATTTCACCAACACATAAGAAGATCAGTTTTCAAAGTTTGTATATTTAGCATTTTGTTATGAGGGGTAGAAAGAAACCCTCTCGCCCCACTGAGGGTCCCTTACTTCGTTTGGAGAGCCCCAAATTTCCCATCGGAATAAAACGTTCAGCTCTTAACCTCATTGATTCATTTAAATATTATGGTAAGTATGCCACACTTTTTGTTTATTCTGTATATTTACGTGTTTTTATCTAATTCCAAGCATCTATTTTCCATCCAGCCTTAGGTCCGCCCCTTATATCCCTCCGCGATAAGCTGCGACTAATACAAAACAAAACAAACACATGTGGATTCATGCCTCGTGTTTATGTTGCAACAGAACGATATTAACCTACTCAGGAGTTTTAGGAATATTGCTGATATCGCGTTACATTCAAGTAATCTTTTCGAGGGTTATTATACTTCTTGAAAACTCACAAATAATCACCGATGCTTAGGATACTACATTTTATGGTGTGCTTTGGTTTCGCCGTATCACGGGTTAGTTGTTGACGGCTTGTGTTTACATCAAGTGCGGATCTAAGGGTAGAGCAATTATAGTGAAAATTAATAGTTATGCATGTAACTTGCCTATAATCTGACTATAGCTATATGTTCAGCGCGTGAGCGAAAGTAAACAACGTTTTATCCAAGTTTAGCATTTAAATACGTAAAATTAATTAATTAATTAGTTTTCTAAGTGAAAAATTAAATGCAACAGAGATCACAGACGTATGACGCAATATGGTTGCTAAGGAGATCTTGTTTCATTTATTTCAACAGTTATACAGGAAAATGGAACATCATGATAAAACTATTGAAACTACGGATTGCATTCTACTTCCTATTTTGAAGCCAAAAGTGCTGAGAGTTTGTTAGTTCTGGAAAAACCCAAAAAAATGTGTACGAAGAAGAATATAAAAAGTTTTGTGGATGGAGGAACGAAAAATACGTTAGTTTGACTGGTTAACCACATACTGGCATACTTTTCAGAACTGATAATTATGCTAACGTTTATTATTTCTTAATATAAGTAATTTAAAGTTAGATTTTAAGTGCTGTTTCTTTTTTCAGTCGAAGATTTAATGAGGTGATTCTTGTGTTTGAATGTTACTGCAGTTGCGAGAGTGACGGTTTCAGGTTTTCTTATAGACACATTGGAGGAAATTATGTTGTGCTGGTGACAACCTCATTCTGTCTTGTTTACATGGTAATTATATAATTCATTTTCTGGCACTACCGTCATAATAAGCCGTTTTAATGCTAGGATTCCACTTTTAAATACATAAAATCTGATGTGTTGCACTCACATGAATTTCTCTACTATTGTACTAACCATTCTTACAAACTCTTATTCCTATATCTTCTTCGTGTTAGTTAAAATAAACATTTGCAGAAATAAAATTATCTCATCCGCTATTTCCTTGTAGGAGCAAGGGGAGTATGGGAATACAGTAGGCTTTGAGCGATAGTCAAATTTTTTAAAGCTTTCAAATTCCGTTCTCTTTGCATGGCTAACACATATAAATGATTAATGATGTTCCATTTGACTCACACAAATAACAAGGAATATCTCCGAAACGGCTCATCCCACAGCAGTATTCATTTGGACATAAATTGTGTTTTAACGAGATCTACAGTTTTTGTATAGTAAGATTTGGTCTATTCCTTACGGTTTACGAGTTATTCGATATTCATCAAGAGCAAACAAAACTACGTAGACTATAACTATACAATTCAAAATATACATTGCATTTGTCATAAAAATATCTTAAACATATGTCATTTTAATCAGAATCGTTAGACCTATTTGTAAGAAAATAAAAATTTGCGATGTAAAGGGTATTTTAGGGTGGAGGAATTGTCTTTGAAATCTCTGAGTCGCATCCTTAAAATACATTAAAATTAAACACCAAGTTTGGTTTTTAATGAATTTTCGTTTTAGAGTTATGCTGTCCATAGACTGACACGCGCGCGCGCACACGCACACACGCACACACACACACACACACACACACACACACACACCATTAAATTATTTTGTTGTTTAACGACGCTGTCAATTGCCAGGATCACATCAGCGTCACCGGTGTGCCGGAATTTTGTCCCGCAGGAGTTCTTTTACATGCCACTAAATATAGTGAAATGGAGCTGTCGTTTTTAAGCACACTTAAAAACCATCGGTCTGGGCCGGATTTGAACCCGCGACCTTGGGAACAGTAGGCCAGCGTCTAACCAACTGAGCCACCCAGACCGATGAGAGAGAGAGAGAGAGAGAGAGAGAGAGAGAGAGAGAGAGAGAGAGAGAGAGAGAGAGACAGGCGTTTCTTCTAAAAATGCCTTTTTTTGGATTCAGGGACCTCAAAACATATTTCCGGTGAAATCTCGGCATCGAACTTTTGGGTGGAATATAATTACCTGCTCTATTTACTAGGTATAAGTAGTAGAGAAAGAAAAAAATGAATGTATGTATGTCCTCTATGCGTTCCTAAAATGGTCGGCAGATCACTGCGAAATTCGGGACGTGTATTTTTTCATGGAGAAGGTTTGCATGCTATCCATTTTACTATACAACGTAACATTCACATGGTTTTCTCTACTAGTTTTTCTTTTGCGTATTAAATTCACATATCCTTTTCTACTTGCCCTTCAACATACAATTTTCTATGACTGAAATAGAAATACCACATAGTACACATACGATTTTCTCTACTCACTTTTCTTATAAGAAACACGATCGCATTTATTTCTCTATTCCCCTTCAACATACATCTCGCACAATTTTGCATATGTTTGAAATTGAAATGCAACATAGTTATCTTTACTTACGTTTCTTTTACGAAACACATTCGTATTTCTTTCTTTATTCCCTCTTCTACAAAGAATTCATACAATTTTCTATATGGTTGACATAGAAATGCAACGTGCTACATTCACACAGCTTTCTCTACTTCTTTTTCTTCCTGTGGTATTCGTGGTTGTTCAACAGTGCCTTTGCATATTGTTTTCCCGGTGTTTTTATTTATTTATTTTGTTTATTTGAGGTTCTTTACAATATCCAACGTAAATGTAACAGTTGTAGGGTTAAAATTGTCAAAACACGGACCACGCCTGGTATTTCAGCTAGTAGTAAAATACATTTTTATCTATTAAAATAAATACTTGAAGTCTGAGGTAGTAATTAGAAGCTATAAAATATTTTAGCTAAATGCAGAGCGTTTATATAGATTTTAATATAGTGTTGCTGTTGATTTAATATGTATACGGACGAATTTGAGCCACCCGCTTAGAAGAGTATAATCTCAAGGCGTGGCATAAATGAATACCAATAATAAATGAAGGAAGCTAAGAGAGAAAAAAGGCGAAAATAAAATATACATAGAATATTTAAATTCCAACTTCACAACGGCAGTGGCTGGCATCAAGGCGTAACTAGGAAAAATATCGGAATGAGGCTTAAAAGAAGAAACATAAGTTATTGTATAAAAAAAAAAAGAATTCCTTATACGTTCTCTGGGACACAAAAAACACTTTCTCGCCTATAACTATAACATATGGCTTGAATCTTATTCATCTGTGCTACCGGTTTTCCTAAGTCGAATAAATTCCTTGTGGAAGACACCTTAATAAATAATCTCTGTTCTTTTGTGCTTTGCTTCTCTGGAGGGACTTTAACACGGGCGGCAGGCGACGAGGGACACAGGTGTGACTATTTATGCGATCACTGACCCCCCGGAGCTGGTCCTATTCCCCGACTCCATCACATCTGTCGATAGTACCCTACTGTCTCAAAATATCAATATGATTACTTCATTATCAACACCCAGAATCGAACATGTCTTTTTACTTTCTCTACTACGCTGAGGAAGTATTGTATTCCACCCAAAAATTCGATGTCGAAATTTCACCGTGAATACAGGATGGAAGTGAAATGGTCCGTCAAACTTTAACAGCAAATTTCTCGTGTTGTGAATAACAAGAAAGTCTAATACCAAAACGTTCAAAAGTTTATAGTTTTCTAGAAAAAAATATTTTTATCAAAAAATTTATCACCTGGCTGAATTATTATTGATTGAAGGTTTTTGATTTATGGCTATATTCACAGAAAGTTGAATAAACGACAACTTTTTCCTTTGGCGTATTTCAACAGATTCAACGGTTTTTGTGTAAATTAAATTTAAAAAACCCACAATTTATTGCAATAAAAATACAACAAATTGTGGGTGCCTTTAAATTTAATTTACACAAAAACCGTTGAATCTATTGAAATACGCCAAAGGAAAAAGTTGTCATTTATTCAATTTGCTATGAATTAGCCATAAATTAAGAACCTTCAATCAATAATAATTCAGCCAGGTGATATACATTTTATGATAAAAATATTTTTTTCTAAAAAGCTATAAACTTTTCCACATTTTGGTATTAGACTTTCTTGTTAGTCAAAACATCACTGTTAAAGTCTGACGGATCATTTCCCTTCCACCTGTATGTTTTGAGTTCCCTGAATCCAAAAAAAAAAAAAAAAAAAAGTCCGTGTATGTGTCTGTGTGTCTGTCATCCTGTGGACAGCATAACTCAAAAACGAAAAGTCGGTTAAAAACTAAAGTTGTACTTAAGTTTAATGTCTTACAAGGATGTGACACAAAGATTTTAATGAAAATTACTCCACTTTGAACTACCCTTTATAAGGAAAATTTTTCGAAAATTTTGATTTTCTTGAAAATGGCTCTAACCATTTTTATTAAAATGCCATAAGTTTGAGATATTTTTATGACAAATGAAATTTATATCTTGAATTTTCTGGCTATAGCCCCTGTAGTCGTATTTACTTTGGATGACTTCTGCATAACTGGTAAACCGTAAGAGATATACCAAATCATACTATAGAAAAAATGTAGATCTTGCTAAAATACAGAATTTGTCTAAATAATTTTTTTGTTGTACAGTGAGCCATTTCGGAGATATAACTTGTTATTTGTGTGAGTTTTGGAGAACTTATACTTCTATCAAATATAGCATCACTAATCATTTTTTTATATTTTAATCTTGCAAAAAGAACGGAATCTCAAAGCTTTGAAAGATTTGAATTTCGCTCCAAATCTACTATTTTCTAATATCCCCCTTGCTCCTACAAGGAAATAAGCAAAGGAAGTGAACAATAAGATAATTTCTCCAAATGTTTGTGTCAACTAACACGAAGAATATATAGGAATAAGGGTTTGTAGGAATGGTTAGTACAAGAGTAGAGAAAGTTATATGAACATAATATATCAATCTGTGGATTGTATAGTGAGCTTAAGTGGATGCGGAATGGGTTTTCGATCAAACAATTCAATTATTAATTGCTTTATATGAAAGTATGAAGTTTATTCTTCATTATGCTGATTGAATTGACTCGACTCGATCCTGGAGGTAGGTTAATTATTGAAATATAGGAATTACTGCACACAATTTCGCACAGCCAATTACAGTAGCTCTAGTGGAGGAATAGAAGTTTCAGGAGTTAAATAAATATTTCAATGGTCTGAAAAGTACCATAAAGTGCGCTACAGTAATTAATTAAGAGATGGTGACACTAAAGCATGTAATGAAGTTGTAGCAGTACGACCATATGGACAAAATGCAAGAATTGAAAAACTGGACTGTGTGGGTTATCTCCAGAAGAGGATGGGTTGTCAGCTACGAAAACTAAAGGTTTGAGGAGGAAAGTGCTTAGTGATGGAAAGACAGTTGATGAAAGGCATAGACTCACAGATGATATCATTAAGCTCCAGAGGTAGTACAGTCTTGCAATATGACAAAATCTAGAAAATGCAGAAAAAATCTGATTTGTTGCACTCACATGACTTTCTCTACTCTTGTACTAACTATTCTTAAAGCTCTTATTCCTATATCTTCTTCGTTTTAGTTAAGATAAACATTTGTACAAATTATCTTATTGTTTATTTCCTTGTAGGTGCAAGGGGAATATTGGAATACAGTAGGCTTTGTGCGATAGTCAAATCTTTTAAAGCTTTGAGATTCCGTTCTCTTTGTACACGTAACATATAAAAAAATGAACAACGATGTTCCATTTTACGAAAGTTCCAAGTTTTCCGAAACTCACACACATAACAAGGTATATCTCCGAAATGGTTCACCCTACAAGAAAATTTATTTAGACATAAACTGTGTATTTTAGCAAGATCTACATTTTTTGTAGAGTATAATTTGGTCTATCTCTAACGGTTTACCAGTTATGCAAAAGTCTTCCAGAATAAATACGACTACAGGGGCTATAGCCAGAAAATTCAAGATATACATTTCATTTGTCATAAGAATATCTCAAACATGACATTTTAATCAAAATCGTTGGAGCCATTTTCAAGAAAATCAAAATTTTCGAAAAAGTTTCCATGTAAAGGGTAGTTTAGGGTGCGGCTATTTTCTTCAAAATCTTCGTGTCACATCCTTGAACGACATTAAACTTAAATACCAACTTTGGTTTTTAACCGACTTTTCGTTTTTGAGCTATGCTGCCCACAGACTGACTGACAGACTGACTGACACACAGACACACAGACACACACACGGACCTTTTTCTAAAAATGCTTTTTTTTGGATTCAGGGGGCCTCAAAACATGTATTTCCGGTGAAATCTCGACTTCGAATTTTTGGGTGGAATACAATACTTCCCCTACTTACCAGTAGAGAAAGTAAAAATGTAGATCTTATGAAAACAAACAATTTATGTCTGAATAAAACTTTATGTAGAGTGAATCAAGTCAGATATAACCATTTCGTGCAAAAAAACGACCAATAAGATAATTTGTACAAATGTTTATCTCAACTAACACGAAGAAGATATAGGAATAAGAGTTTGTAAGAATGGTTAGTACAAGAGTAGAGAAAGTCATGTGAGTGCAACACATCAGATTTTTCTGCAATAAAAATCCAAAAACTATTTTTTTGACCAAACAGGCTAAAATATCAATTCGGTGTTCTCTTAAGGGATACATCTATATTGTAAACAATTGAATCTTCAAGGCTTATTTTACAAAACGTGGCGTTTTCTGTATGTGCCTATCTTGGAGTTAACACCTCAGTTAACCATAAGGTACATTTGTGTATGCTGTACGGTAGAAATGAATATTTTATTCTACTCTGTGTTCTGCTTCACACATTTAGCGCCTTGGCTTACGAGATGTTTTATGCTAGTAGCAAATGGAGGTAAACCCCACCTGGAACAAAACGTTGGTTGCTCCAGGGGTATTATATGATTCTTGCGTGACACGTTAAAATTTGCTGGACTAGAGCACGCGACCGTACAAACAAGGCTAAGGCGATTCTCATAGCGATAATGTCTCCTGGTCGATTTACCACAAAGCATTTCAACAATTGCATACTTGGTATCGTATATAGCCATGTGAACCAAAGTATACCTAGTTACGCAAATATTTTTAACGAGTAAAAATTATCCTTTGACGTCATTTTTACTTTCTCTACTACGTATAGTAAGTAGAGGAAGTATTGTATTCCACCCAGGAAATTGTTTGGAGGCCCCCTGAATCCAAAATAAGCATTTTTACAAAAAGGTCCGTGTGTGTGTGTGTGTGTGTGTGTGTGTGTGTGTGTGTGTGTGTGTGTGTGTGTGTGTGTGTGTGTGTGTGTCACTCTTTGGACAGCTTAACTCAAAAACGAAAAGTCGTTTAAAAACAAAAGTTGGTATTAAAGTTTAATGTCTTTCAAGGATGCGACACGAAAATTTTGAAGAACATTGCTGCACCCTAAACTACCCTTTACATGGAAAAATTTTGGAAAATTTCGACTATCTTGAAAGTGGCTCTAACGATTTTGATTAAAATGCCATATGTTTGAGATATTTTTATGGCAAATGAAATGTACATGTTGAATTTTCTGGGTATAGCCCATGTAGTCTTGTCTACTCTGGATGACTTTTGCATAACTGGTAAACCGTAAAACATAGACCAAATCTTACTATACAAAAAATGTAGATCTTGCTAAAATACACAATCTATGTCTATTGTAGAGCGAACCATTTCGGAGATATTCCGCATTATTTGTGTGAGTTTTGGAGAACTTATACTTTTGTCAAACGGAACATCGTTATTCATTTTTTTATAAGTTAGCCGTGCAAAGAGAACGGAATTTAGTTTTGACTATCGCGCAAAGCCTACTGTATTCCGATATTCCCCTTGCACCTACAAGGAAATAAGCAATAACATAATTTCTACAAATGTTTATCTGTATTAACACGAAGAAGATATAGGAATAAGAGTTTGTAGGAGTGGTTAGTACAAGAGTAGAGAAAGTCATGTGAGTGCAACACATCAGATCTTTGTAGTATTTAATGAATTAGATTTAAAATTATTTTATATATGGTTATGTTTAAGGATAAGTCTAGGGCTAGGTATAGGAGTATAGGCTGGAATGGGAAGTTGTGCTTGGGGGTACGGGGAGGGAAAAGGTTGAGTACCACAGGCCTGAACCTGGAGTAGGAACTGCAAGGTGTTGTGGGTGCATTTATCACGTACCTAAACTGTTTGAAGTTGTTGCTTTTAGGAGGCTGTGTTACATCGGCGACTGGTGTTCACGGCGACCACCTGATTTCTATCGCCTTTTTATGTGTCTTTCCCTCAAGGAGACATCCCCCAACCAAGAAATTTTCTGTTCCACGAACAGAGTGAAAGGCTGTGGCCGCACGGTGGTAGAATACCAATTATCTTCCTTAGGGTCGTTCGGTCGGTCTGTCGGTCGGATAGTGCTACTCTCCTGGAGTTGAATACCTTGCCTTTCTCCCTTCCTCACCTTTTTCATAGTCCCATGCTCTCCATCAGTGATTCACGCACCAGAGGATCCGGGGCATCACAAGGAAGGTCGTCCATATCGGTCGGCTGTGTGTGTGTGTGTGTGTGTGTGTGTGTGTGTGTGTGTGTGTGTGTGTGTGTGTGTGTGTGTGTGTGTGTGTGTGTGTGTGTGTGTGTGTGTGTGTCTGTGAGATGAATATTAAGAAACGTTCCAACACGCTACCGTCTCTTTGTCACACTATACAGTGGCGGATCTAATCTTCTTGTTCATACGTTCAACACGTTCAACGTAAAGACTCTTGTACATGAGCAAGTTTAGTTCTCAATGTCATAAGTGAAAAGTGGGGAAAAAAAGTTGAACGTGACCGTGTGGAGGAAATAATAGTCTTATTAAAAGCGACGTTAAGAATACTGATTATATATAAAATTATAAATAATATATTTAAATTGGTGTAATTCATATTATGTGCAAGAAGTGGCGATTAATTAATGTAAATAAGTAGCTAAATTTGGACGAAATTATAATATTAAATTAAAATATATAGTGACTATTTAAAGACATGGAATGCAAAGTCAATTTCAATGAAAATTAATGGTGACTGAAAATTTGAAATTCTGAATTAATAACGCTAACTAAACTAAGCCTCGGCACTACAGATCATGAAGAGCCAAGCGTTACCGCCCAGCCGCTGCGTCCCCCGCCTCTGCCCACTACAGGCGTCATTAGTGAGGTGCAGTATTGGAGGGTGGTATGTGGTCAGCGTCCCGATCTCTTCCGGCCAGTTATGCGGTCTTCACGACCTGGGGCCGCTACTTTTCTATCAAGTAGCTCCTCAATTGGTCCCCCGGGGACCTAACGAGGCTGAGTGCACACCATGCCAGACCTCTCAGAGGGAATAAAATCCCCATGCTGGTACGAGGGTTCGAACCCGGGTCCTCCGCGCCAGAGGCCAGCGTGCTACCAACTGCGCGAGGAGGCGGTTGAATTAATAATGCTAGCTTTTTAAAATGTATACTATAGGTATAATTTAATGCTATAATGTTACATCATAAATTTAATCCATTTTGCTCTAATAGTTTCGAAACTATTATTAAAAATCTGATGTGTTGCACTCACATGACGTTCTCTACTCTTGTACTAACCATTCTAACAAACTCCTATTCCTATATCTTCTTCGTGTTAGTTAAGATAAACATTTGTACAAATTATCTTATTGCTTATTTCCTTGAAGGTGCAAGGGAGATATTATAATACAGAAGGCTTTGTGCAACAGTCAAATCTTTTTCACCTTTGAGATTCCGTTCTCTTTGCACGATTAACATATAAAAAAATGAACAACGTTGTTGCATTTCGCTGAAGTTCTAAGTTTTCCGAAACTCACACACATAAAAAGGAATATCTCCGAAATGGTTCAACCTACAAGAAAATTTATCAGGACATAAACTGTGTATTTCAGCAAGATCTACATTTTTTGTATAGTATGATTTGGTCTATCTCTAACTGTTTACCAGTTATACAAAAGTCGTCCAGAGTAAATACGACTACAGGGGCTATAGCCAGAAAATTCGAAATACAAATTTCATTTGTCATAAAAATATCTCAAGCATATGACATTTTAATCATAATCGTTAGAGCCATTTTCAAGAAAATCAAAATATTCGAAAAATTTTCCATGTAAAGGGTACTTTAGGGTGGGGATATTTTCCTCAAAATCTTCGTGTCGCATCCTTGAAAGACATTAAACTTAAATACCAACTTTGGTTTTTAACCGACTTCTCATTTTTGAGTAATGCTGTCCACAGACTGACACATATATTTCTGGTGAAATCTCGACATCGAATTTTTGGGTGGAATACAATACCTCCTTCTACTTACCAGTAGAGAAAGCAATACATGGTTAGACCCATCGACAGTAAAACCTAGGGAAATTAGAATTTCTTACGTCTCTGTGAACATGTGTAGCCAAATGTATTACTGCAACACAAAAACTGCTCCGCTAGGATAAAAGATGCACTAAAATCCATGCGACATTTAAACATGCAGTAGCGCATTTCAAATTAGTGTCCGGAGCTCAATTTGTGCATAGTTCACATTTACGAATGCCTCAATTATCTTAGAATTTATTTTTACCTGTAATTTTCATGAACTTTTAGACACACATATCCCTATATGTATATATAACATTGTATTAATGCATGACTCTATACTTGAAAGATCAACCTGGAAGTTTCTTTCTATACCCTTGTCTTAAACATTTGGTAATCCAAGAGGCTAAACCGTATACGTGTTCCAGAAACACCAACAACGCTTAGTATGTTGTACAGGATGGCAAACTGATCGGTTTTCAAGAAACAACCGCTGTCTGAAAAAGCACGGTTTAGACGCTGGAGGGCGTTGAAGTTTGAGAAGAACGCTTGTGACAATTTATAAAGATTAAGTGACAATTTATTATTTATTAAGTGCGACACGTGCCAGTACACAGCTGCTGAAATGGCCGATTTGAGCTCCAGCACACTTTGTTGTAAATGTGCGGAATCACCTCAACGTCGCACAACCAAATCGATGGATTAGTAGATGTGCATCACTAACGCGGTCGACTATTCTCTGTGGAGTTGTATGAAGTGTATGACACTCTTGTAACGTCAGTGGAGGACCTTATTGCTCGAGTCCACGGAGTGATTGAAAATCTTCCAAGACAACAGCACGTATTGGATCAAGTGCGGAGGCTCACCATCGCCGATATAGCCTTTGCACTGACGTAGGAAGCACACAGTTCGAAGCCCGTATGTAATGTAAACAGCTCGATGTTGGGTTTATTTGCGAAATGTGATCGCACACCCATCTCACACTTCGACACCCTACAGCGTCCAAACCGTACATTTGCGGACAGTGGTTTCAATTTGAAAACTGATCAGATCGCCATCCCGCACAACATAGCGTTATTAGTGATTTATTTTTTGGGGTGGGGGACACCGTGTATGCATGGCCAGCTATCCCATAACCTGATTAACTGGCAAACATCCTTACCCAAGTAACCATTTTTACTTATTTTTACTTTGTTGTTGCAAATTTGTGACACTGTAAAGGCTCGCATTTCATTGGACAAAGTCACTGTGAAACTTTCAACTGTCTAGAGCATATACGAGACTTCCTCTTAAGACGTTCAAATATTAAATATTGGAAGCGATTTCACAAGAAAGTTGTGACATTGTGACAACTCTTGGAATGTCTTGCAAAGATTTGACTTTGACAAACTTTTGTCGAGGACAAGATGCTAAGGTCACCAAACTATGATGTTTCTGAAATCCAAAATTTTAAGTGATTTAACGTAATATATGTAGATCAAATTCTCCTGCATAGTAGGGAAAGTATGCCATTTCACTCAAAAATTTGATACCAAGATTAAATCGGAAATACATATCTCCAGTCTTCCTGAACCCAAACACAAAAGAATTTTTAGGAAAACGTCTGTGTACTTATTTGTGAACAAGGTAACTCAAAACCGAAAAGTCGGTTGAAAACCAAACTTGGTATGCAAGTTTAATATCTTTCAAGGATACAGCACGAAGACTGAAGAAAAATTTTCCACCCTAAAGTACCTCTTACATGGAAAATTTTTCCTAAGTTTTTATTCTATCAAAAATGGCTCTAATGATTTTGTTTACAATGCTATATGTTTAAGATATTTTTATGGCAAATTAAATGTATATTTTGAATTTTCTGACTATAGCCTATGTAGTCCTGTTTATTCTTGATGACTTTTGCATAACTGATAAGTCATAAGAGACAGACCAAATCTTATTATAGAAAAATGTAGATTCGTTAAAGCACACAATATATGTGCAAATGCATTTTTTGTGGAATGAACCATCATATAGCGCGACCAACTTTAAAAGATTTGACTATGGCTCATATTTCTCATGCACCTACAAGAAAATAAGCAATAAGATAATTTGTACAAATGTTTATCTTAACTAACATGGAGAAGATATAGGAATAGGAGTTTGTAAGGAGGGTTAGTACAAGAGTAGAGAAAGTCATGTGAGTACAACACATCAGATTTTCATTTTTGTATGGAATGGAATATGTCGTCTATGTTAGGTATGCGGTAGACCGCAGAGAAAGTAAAAATGACAAAAAATGCTACGTTTGGGAACAGAATGCGAGTTGTTCCTGCTGCCGACGAGCAGTTGAACCAAAGTCTTAATTAATGTTAGAGACGCTCTCAGGTGGAAAAGGAGCTGGATAATTACTGCAATCTTTGGAACACGCGTCACTCGGACTGTCAACAGCTCCTGAAACTGGCTACTACCTGCCGGCATCTACCACAGTGAAGCCCTCACCCCAATTACCGGACCGTCAAACCTTGCACAATCCCCTTGGCTTTAGCCACACAGCTGGAGTCGTGTGTTACAACAGATACTGCTGAAATTATAGCACGTAATGTCCCTCACTGTTGGCTTTCTTAAAACCACTTTAATATACAGTATCTTAACAATTCTTCACCATGTTAGTTGACATAAGCATTTGCAGAAATTATCTTATTGCTTATTTCCATGTAGGTGCATTGAGAGACAGTCAAATCCTTTAAAGGTGGCTTCTATATGAAGGCTTTAAAATTCCGTTGTCTTTGCACGGCCAAGAGAGAAAAAAGTGACTTCTATTTGAGAAAAGTTTAAGTATTGCACAACTCACATCAATAATAACGAATATCTTCGAAATGGTTCACTGCAAAATAGAATGCATTTGGACATAAATTGTGTGTTTTAACAAGATCTACATTTTGGCATAGTAATATTTGATCTATCTCTTAATGTTTACCAGTTATACCTACAAAAGGCAAGGGCGGCGCCGTGGCCGAGCGGTTAGCGCGCTCGCCTACCACCTAGGCGACCCGGGTTCGATCCCAGGGACCCGCATGTGGTATTCGTGGTGGACGAAGCGGCGTCAGGGCGGGTTTTCTCCGGGTACTCCGGTTTCCCCCGCCATCTCATTCCACCGGTGCTCCATCTTCATGTATCATCAGTGTCACCGCCTGCGGTGCCGTAGTAGTAAAAGCGGGCGTTAAACACTACAACAACAACAACATACAAAAGGCAACAATATTAAACAGGACTACATGGGCTATAGCCAGAAAATTCAAAATATACATTTCATTTGTCATAAAAATATCCCATACTTATGGCAGTTTAATCAGAATCGTTAGTTGTTTTTCAGAAAATCAATATTTTCCAAAAATTATCCGCGTAAAGGGTAGTTTAGGGTGGCGGAAGCTTATTCAAAATCTTCGTGTTGCATCCTTGAAGGACATTAAATTTAAATACCAACTTTGGTTTTTAACTAACTTTTCGTTTTTGAGTTATACTGTTCACACGTAGACAGAGACAGGCAGAAAACACACACACACACACACACACACACACACACACACACACAAACACACACATACACACACACACGCTTTTTCTAAAAATGCCTTTTTTTTATTCAGGGGCCTCAAAACGTGTTTCCGATGAAATCTCGACATCAAATTGTTGGGTCGAATACAATACTTCTACTTACTATACGTAAGTAGACTGTGGCTGACCTTCCTGACCCCAGGGTTTTTTCGAGGGTTTTCTCAGGTCTACAGGCAAATGTTGGGAAGAGTGATTGCATTCCTAAATTCCCTGTCCTTCCATTTCAATTCACCTTCATTTCAATCCAGTCTTTCAGGGTGGGAAGTGTTGGCGATGGGCGAGTTTGGAGCTGCTGTATGGGGGCTTCGCGAACTGTAGTTGCTGTTCTCGGCGGATAGGTAGCGTTGTAGTCGGCTGACTGATGGCTGCTTGGGGAACCCTGGTGTCGAGATTAAGAATCTGCAGCATATTTCAGGGACATTCACGATGACTCGCACTGTAATAGAGCACTTTCATTTTATCCTTTCCTCTCGGTGTCCGACATACGATAGCCTCAACAATTGGCTCAGTGTGGAATCCCCTCCATCTATACTCCACCTCTAACTCTTATTTACTTCACGTAAATGAAGATAAACATTTGCCGAAATGCTTTTGCTGTATGTTTCCTGGTAGATACAATGGCGATATGGGAGTACAGTAGGTGTTGTTAAACTTTCAAAAAATCAAAATTTACAAATTTATATTATTGGATGCAGCAAATATTTAAGTGTATGTAGGATAAAGAATTATTTAAATATCTGCATTAGTTTCAGAGTGCTAATTTAGAACGCAAGAATCTACACCACGTTGTATATACCTAGTTAAAAAGGCGCCTAAAGTTTGATATAGTTTTAAAGGTGATTTCCAACAAAGCACACTTCTCTAAACCTGAACCTTGACAATTCAAAAGCTACTGAAGGGATTTAAAAGAAACTTTTTCTTATTGTATTTATAATCCAGGAGACTGGCTAGCATTACGCTCCTCTGTTTGACAGTTTTTCGGAAAAAAAAAAAAAAGAAAAAAAGAAATAATCTACAAAAATTGCTTTGCTAATTTGAAACAAATTAATAATATTGTTTATGCAAGTAGAAGTCTAATTCTTGTCATTTCTATAAACCAAAGCTTAAACTATAAAATAACACAATTGGAATACAATTGAAAATACTCAGGATAAACCTGGTTCCAGGATACATATAGCTATTTTAAAAATTAAGTTAGACATGTAAATTAATTTTGCGAAATTATAATTAGATTCATCTGCTATTGGAGAACAGTATTGTGTGTTAAGACTTTAACAACAGTTTCGTAAGCTTGATCGTCATGGAGAATTATTGAGTATAATTAATTTTATATCCCTTAAGTTGTACCTGCAGCCTTAAGGGATAGTCAAGTTTTCTAAGGGCTAGTCGCTATGTAATGGCTTTGAAATTTACTTTCCAAACTTGTTCTACACACGGCTAGTGTTGAACAACAATTAGATGTCATTGTTTGACCTTATAGTTGGTTAAACTATGAAATCCAGAACTAAACTACATTGTCCTAAGTTGCCATTAGGGTATGTTATTTTAAAACGAGTTACAGATCATCTTGCTTGCCGTGAAAAATGCAACTCAGTTGGAGACCTTTATGTCATGTCGGGGTGTTGCCTGGTAGCTCAGTCGGTTAGAGTAAGCAAAAGTAGGGTGAAACTTTGTACAGATATGTTACACAGTGTCTGTACTAGATCTCTGCTGATCACTTGTCACTTCTGAGTGTGCACTTAGCACTTAAACATGCCTTACAGAAAGTCTCCCACCAATTGTGAAAAGTGTGCTCTAATTCGATTTCTTTATACGGAGGGGGCAGTCGACGAATGAGTAATGTGTACGGTGAAGCTTTCATGAGTGACAGCAAAGTGCTGTAATGGTTCATGAACTAAGAAGCAGGACGTACAGATGTTCATGATGCAGGCGGTCAGGGAAGAAAGTGAATGTCAACGGATGATCTTGTTCACAATTTGTGTTGAGTGATTCGTTTCCAAAACTTCAATGTCATCGTGACAGATCCTTCAGCACCGCTAACTGTGTGCGAGAGGGCTTCTCAAGAAAATGTCCGACCATGACAAAACACAGCAAATGGACGCCACCTTAACGTTTCTCCAGCGCTACCTGATGAAGGAGAAGAGTTTCTTGAACAAAATTGTCATCACAAGCAACAAGATATGGCTCTATTTCAACCGCAGCGTCACACGACATGACTCCTGAACATCTACGAAGGGAAATTCAGAACAAGCAAAGAGCAATAATGTCATCAGTAGGGCTCGGAAGTTCATGCCCTAAAAGCACTGAAATATGCATGCATATATGCTCTTAAAAACTTGAAAATATGCCAAGAAATATGCACTATTAATTAAAACAATTGATGTCCCTTTGCAGTAGACAAGACGAATTAGTATAAATAATAAATAAAGTTACCGTATTCCTTAGACGTTGAAGCAGAAGTATTGCTAAATTGCAGTTCACAACCAACACTTTGTGCAAATTTTCAACTGTAAAACATCGTCTGTTGTCTAGCAAAACACTTTTGTAACGTGAAAAACTTCTCTCCACGTCATAAGATGTTATCGGGACATATTTAAATGATGTTAACTGCTTCACAGAGAGAGTCAAGTCTCTTGGTTTGACAGATCTTTCGAGGATGTCTCGAATACCGCGCATCTGTTTATAACCAGAATTTTTTGAAATTACATAATTCACTTTTTGTCCTGTGCTACAAGGAACCGAACTTAGGTCACATATTGTTTTTTCAAAGACAGTAAGCGATTCATGCAAAGGAGATCCTACAGCTTCCAATGCCGTTATGGCTATTGGTAAGAAAGAAAAATGGGCAGATATGAAACTAAGATCCTCTTTTAACCCAGTGCCTAACAGGATGCTTTTGCACAGTTTCCATTGATGAAGCATCTCTTGAGTCCAATGAATTAACAAACTTTTCGACAATTTCTATATGCTCAGCATAATATAAAACTGCATCGACCCATGTTCCCCATCTAGTTAACACCGGTGCAGGAGGAAGTCGGATATTAGGTGCTGTTGATCTAAACAACTTAACTCTTTTAGGAGATTTAACATGAATTCTATTTGTACTGGACACAAATCTATCTACCAATGGCAAAGAACCGTTGTCTCAGAAATGAAAATATGAAAAATATTATACAGATAAAATAATAAAAAAAGCAGAAAAATCATTAAAATATGCAATATAGGGGCAATAATACTGAAATATTCGTGAATTCCATCATCATGTGCAGTACTGCCAATATGAAAAATATTATCCAGATAGAAAAAGTAATAACAAGCCATAAAAATCATTAAAATATGCAATATAGAGGCTATAGTATTGAAATAATATGCATTTATCAAAAATCAAGAAAATATGCAGTTATATGCACCATAAAATCATGTCCAAATAACTGAAAATTCCGTAATTCGTGCACATAATGTAAAAACATACATTTTTAACCCCTATGAAAAAACATGCAAATGCATGAACTTCCTAGCCCTAGTCATCAGAAATTATCCTCTTTCATGACATTGCTCGGCCACACACCGCAGCTGTAACACAGAGACTTCTCCAACGTTTTCACCCACCATACAGCGCGGAATTAGCTCCATCTCATATTAATATTTTTCCTCACATGTAACTGTGGCTACGAGGACAGCAGTTTGGCACAGACAACGCATGAGATGCAGACCACTGTAGAGAAGTGGCTGGAAGCTCAGGCGGCTGCCTTTTATGAGGAGGGGATTGGAAACTTGGTACCACGCTATGTAAAACATCATGTCAGCACGGCGACTAGTGCCATGTAGGCGCAGCTAAGTGTTGCAAACATAATATTTTTTATTTTCACTGCAGCTTTGGTTTCGCAACCGATTGGACCTTGAAAAATATAACCCTCACATATTATATATCAGGTCTTCAAGTTTATTCGTCCTTTCCCGCCAGTCAATCGTCTGCTCATGACGTCACTATTTTGAAATGAGTTATCACCGGTGTCTCTGCAGAGAACTAGGGGAAAAATCTGATGTGTTGCACTCACATGACTTTCTCTACTCTTGTACTAACCATTCTTACAAACTCTTATTCCTATATCTTCTTCGTGTTAGTTAAAATAAACATTTGTACAAATTATCTTATTGCTTATTTCCTTGTAGGTGCAAGGGGAATATTGGAATACAGTAGGCTTTGTGCGATAGTCAAATCTTTTAAAGCTTTGAGATTCCGTTCTCTTTGTACACGTAACATATAAAAAAGATGAACAACGATGACCCATTTCACGAAAGTTCCAAGTTTTCCTAAACTCACACACATAACAAGGTATATCTCCGAAATGGTTCACCCTACAAGAAAATTTATTGAGACATAAATTGTGTATTTTAGCAAGATCTACATTTTTTGTATAGTATAATTTGGTCTATCTCTAACGGTTTACCAGTTATGCAAAAGTCGTCCAGAGTAAATACGACTACAGGGGCTATAGCCAGAAAATTCAAGATATACATTTCATTTGTCATCAAAATATCTCAAACATATGACATTTTAATAAAAATTGTTAGAGCCATTTTCAAGAAAATCAAAATTTTCGAAAAAATTTCCATGTAAAGGGTAGTTTAGGGTGGGGCTATTTTCTTCAAAATCTTCGTGTCATATCCTTGAAAGACATTAAACATAAATACCAACTTTGGTTTTTAACAGACTTTTCATTTTTGAGTTATGCTGTCCACAGACTGACAGACTGACAGACTGACAGACACACAGACACACAGACACACACACGGACCTTTTTCTAAAAATGCTTTTTTTGGATTCAGGGGGCCTCAAAACATGTATTTCCGGTGAAATCTCGACTTCGAATTTTTGGGTGGAATACAATACTTCCCCTACTTACCAGCAGAGAAAGTAAAAATATAACCCTCATATATTATATATCAGGTCTTCAAGCTTATTCGTCCTTTCCCGCCAGTCAATCGTATGCTCATGACGTCACTATTTTGAAAAGAATTATCACCGGTGTCTCTACAGAGAACTAGGGAAAAATGAGTGGAAGGGATGAATGTCAACAGTTTCGAAGGTATCTCAATGAAATGGGATTTGTATCCTATCTTTCCAGTATTTACATTTAGAGCTTTTCTTCGCGCGCTCTCGTAACTCACAATCTCAGCCTGTATACTGATAGTAACTCAATTATTTGGAAGATGTTTGTAAGTAAAATATCTGGCTTTAATGCCACAAATTTTCCATTACAAAAACGCTTATCTATATTCTTTTCAGCACTAAATGAAAACTTGCCTAAAAATGTTTTCTTTCGATTCAGAGAGCCCCAAAATGTGTTATTTGCAGTGAACTCTCTGTATTGAATTTTCCGGTGGAATACAATACTTCTTTTACTTACTATATGTAAGTCGCAGAGAAGCTAAAAATGAGACAGGAACGGCCATATTAGGACATCTTTTGCCAATACGTTATTATTAAAAGTAAACTAATATCTAAAGGAAATAGCAATAAATATATTGAGAGTGGATCCAAAAAGACAAACTTAATAGAAGTCTTAAAGCCCACTCTTGAGGAACGCTGAACTTAAATGACAATTTTGGTATTTTACAGACTTTCAATTTTAAGTTATGCTGTTCATAGACACACTCAGATAGAGAGAGAGAGAGAGAGAGAGAGAGGGGGGGGGGTAAATGTGCGGCGAACTGGCATGCTAAGCACAAATTGTTTTTTCAACCAAAGCACTGGACACTCGTATAAACAAATTGAAAATTGATTCTTCTGCCTATCCGCTTATTGTCAAAGTACAAAGGTATTTTTTAGAGGTGGCGCGTGACCTTGCTCGGATGTGCGCGAGTGACATCACGCAAAGCGATGGTGGGGGTAAGTTTCCACCAGCAGCCTGCTGGCTAGTGGGCTAGAAGTCGAAGAGATACTAACCAGGCACCCCTTTTATCTTGCAATAGACAAGTGGACTCGACCATGAACTACTGCGCAACATTACGTCACACGCCACCTCTAAAAAATACCTCTGTATGCATAATTTTCGATCTCTATACACTCAACATGGTACCAGTTTACAGAATTGAGGCCCTGTACCCAGTTCTCTCCTTCCTTGTAACACTGTTGGCATTCCTTGCAGATATTGTCTT
This sequence comes from Tenodera sinensis, assembly GCA_030765045.1. Taxonomy (NCBI): domain Eukaryota; kingdom Metazoa; phylum Arthropoda; class Insecta; order Mantodea; family Mantidae; genus Tenodera; species Tenodera sinensis. Next base: position 45,468,302 of record CM060974.1, read on the forward strand.
TCTCACAGTCAAGCTCCTTGTAACTTCTCGGGCTTTCGCTACTGCTGCTGCCTTTTCCTTTACAGCCGGAGCAGTTTTCATAGCTTTTAAATACATTATAAATTCTGGGCTTATTATGAAGTTAGAGCATTTGGATTTCTTTTGATTCCTGGTTTATTTTTAACATGCAGAGAAGTTATTGGAGCAGAACTTTAGGTATTACAAGCTTGTCAAAGATGTAAAAGCTGGAGTCTGATCTCTTTGGATTGCCTACAGTAGACTCCTCAACGGCTTTAACTTCAATAAATATGATGAAAATAATTATATAGATGTGATACATGTCTATAGATGTCTTAAAAGCTGTATTGAATTAATTGCGAGGCAAAAAGTGTGGTGTGCTTTTGCCCCACCCGAGCCGTGAAGCATTTTATGTCACTTGATTAATTGACTGCTTCTTATTATTGGTGCCTACGGCTGCTCACACATAAGTCTTAATCTCTGGGATCCGTGGTGATTACAGAGAGCGACATTGTAGTTTTGGTAGAACACTTTATTTGTTTATTAAACGTTTAAGACTTGCTGAGCAATTTTAAATAAATGCTAGAAATATGCGGGCTGACGTAACTGTTGGCATAAGTATTAGTCGTGAATACGATAAGTATATCTGGTTGACGAGTATATTAGTTATGAAAAATGGTATTCGGCTAACTCATTGTAAACTGCCGTATCGAACTTTCACCGTGTGTTGCTCACATGTGTAGCTCGTTCGTAAAGATGTCTCTCTGACCTACTGTCCGTCAGTAATTATTCTTTCAGCTTCCCAAAACATCTATAATGTCCCTCTCTTCAATTAACTGAAGACTTTGCCCTGTGGCGAAACCCCTCGGGTTCCCGATACTTTTTAAAATACAATAGCAGGTTCCTTTCTACCTTGCCCAAAACTGATTGTATCGCGTTTACCTTAATGAGCCATCTGTTTGGGTACGTTCGCTAATGACTCCCGGTAATGCATTTCCCGACTGAAATCAACTTCACCTGTGGTACAATATTCTTAACCCTTTGCTAGCAAAACCTATCCCATAATACATATAATGTTATTCTTGATTATTAATGGATTTCGTCACTTTGATATCTTTTGAATATCATAAGCGCTATAAAAAACTGCTACAACCGTGTCCGCCTGTCCCGCACTGTGGTCAAGCAGAGCATAACTCGGACAGATAAACTGGAGACATTTGCTCTAATAATCTTTGTCACCGATAGACGTATCCCTAATATCACTATATATGTATCTAGAGCATTCTTTTACGCCTTTCTTTTCCATAAAAACCTTATGTAGGTACAACGGATGGAATCCCACAATTCAAGTACTTTAATGACAAATATTTCTTACATGTTTCGTTTCTAGATTACACGTTTGCTTTGAAATAATCACAGATCCTCTCCATAATACTCGTATGACATAATTCTAATGTACGCACGGATTTACAATACACAGTTATACCAACATTGGTAAGAAAATTATTAAAGTAATTTTCCTTAGCAAGTGTCCATCTGCCTCAGGTACGTTTGTCCAATCTTTTCCCCACTGATTGTGGGAGCCCTTAAAAAATTGAAACAGGCACTCTGAAAATTGTATTGTTAGTGAAATATTGGTATCGAATTTTTCTTTTAAGGGACACTGGGAGTGAAATTTTGGTCAAAATTGTCAAAAAGTCGAAAATTGTTTTTTTACCTTAAAATGTTCCTGGAACACCGGTGCATTTGGATCAGCTAACATTTTTCATATCCCCCACTCCATGTGGTCATTACGGCCCTTTCAAATAGTGCTCTTCCCTTAACGTTCCTGTATAAAAGCCTGTTTTTCTCAAAACTACATTTCTGCACATTCCAAAAGAAGGTCGAGCCTGAGTTTTGCTTCAAATTCAATGACAATTTCCAAAAGTATTCACAAATAGCAGCCAAACAAAACTATGTTTCAATATTGATTTTATCATTAACATGAATTCCAAAAACATTTGTTTTGTATGGAAAAAAAATCATTAATTTTTAAGATTGAATTTTCTTTGTTATTAAAAAAATATGTGCAGCATAATCAGCAAACATATTTGAAATATATCTACATACAATTGTTACCCATGTTTTTGAGTACCAGTTCAGCCAATATAAATGAATTTTGAAAAGTCAATAGACGCGAGCTCTATGCCTATTAAATTCATAAAATAATTTATATATCCTAAACGAATTATCCAATTCTAATGAAATTTGGTGTACCTCCTATTCTCATATAAATACAAACACAATAAAAATTTCAGAAAAATCTATCAAAAAATGTGGAACTTTCAAATTTCACTCCCAGTGTCCCTTAAACGCAATACTTCCTCACATACTAGAAGACAAACAGGTTGGCTAAAAAACGATGTATAGACCACGTCCTAAAAGTTGTAAAAGAATAGAACATTTTTCTTTACGGTGTGGATGTGTATATGATTCATATGCTTGAAACCAAAATAGTTAAATCCCAAGATAACAACCGAAACACATACCTTTATTTTCAAGATCGCACACTCAAATGAACAAACCCGAACAAAAAGTTGAAACTTTCTCCTGTGAAGCGTCGAGGATTATGAACAACCTGACAGATATTACAGCACAAACATTCCTTACACATCCTACATTCCTAGAGTAAACAAACAGTAGAGAAATCAGAAGAGTTGGAGTCAATAACATGCTGTAGAAGAAATCTAATGTGTTGCACTCACGTGACTTTCTCTACTCTTATAGAAACCATTCTTACAAACTCTTATTCCTATTATCTTCTTCGTGATAATTAAGATAAACATTTGTACAAATTATCTTATTGCTTATTTCCTTGTAGATGCAAGGGGAATATGGGAATACAGTAGGCTTTGAGCGATAGTCAAACGATTTAAGAGCTGGTCGTTATGTGAAGGCTTTAAAATTCCGTTCCCTTTGCAAGAGATAAAAAAAATTCTATTTAAGAAAAGTGTAAATAATGGAACTTCAACCAAATTACAAGGAATATATCGGAAATAGTTCAATCAACATAAAATTATTTTCTTGATGTTAACTGTTATTTTGCTGAGTAAGATTTTCTCTAACTCTTACGGTTTACCGATTATGAAACCTAGTCGATTATTGATACAAACTGCAAGTTAATGAACCAATGTTTTGAGTGAACGTTTAGATTGAAAGCATCCACAATGAAGAGGACTTCTGAAGGATTTCCAGAATATTCAAGATGTACATTTTATTTGTTATAGAAGTACCCTAAACATGCGGTATTTTAATGAAAATCATTAGAGCCATTTTTTAATAAAATCAAAATTTTTGGAAAATACTCCATGTAAAGAGTAGTGTGGGGTGAAGGGATTTTGTTGAAAATCTTCCGTTGCGGCTTTGGAAGATATTAAACTTAAATACCAAGTTTGGTATTTAACATCTTTTCGTTTCATATACTGGACACAGTTTATCGGCAGTTCCCAATACTTCAACATGGCCAACATTACACTAAACTGCAGAAACAGTACCCCAAAAAGCAGTCCTGCCAACGCACATAATAAAAGCATTATTTCTAACCTCAAATATCACAAGGTTAATCTAAAATCTTCAACGATACTTGAATATCGTTACCACCCAACACATGATCCTACTTACCTTCGGCAAATTTTGTTCTGCAATAACACTTTTGGACAAAATCACTTCTGAAAGCGTAATATATATTTAATGCACTAATGTGTAGCGAACACAAAAATAACAACAGTAACTATAACAAAGGCAAGATCACGCGAATACGAGCAATACAATGGCTTCCAAAGACTAATACGGCGTCTAAACAGAATAATGTTTTAAAACTATCGGTTGGTTTCACTGTAACGCGTTAAAAACAAGGGCTTCTGTGGCAACATAAGAGATGCAATAACACCAACTATGGCCGTAGCTTTACCATGGTTATATTTTACGAACAGTTGGCAGTTCTAATGCAACCTAACAGTTGCAATATCACCAAATATAACCAGATCGCGTCATAATGGGGGAAAATTGTTACGGTTGATTTTTGGGGTATTTCAATAAACTGCTTCCTCTATAGACGGACATACACAAGCGGACCTTTTTCTAAAAATGCCTTTTCTCAATTTCAGGGCGTCCGAAAACATGTATTTTTGGTGAAATCTCCATATCGAATTTTTGGGTGAAGGAAAATACTTCTCCTACTTATTATACGTAGGAGAGAAATTAAAAAACACTTAATCCAAGTTGAGGGGGGCAATGCTCCCCCCAATAATTCCGCCTATGTATGTTTTCCACAATATTTTATTCACGGAATAAAATCACCTTAAATCAGTCAACATGGTGACAACTTTTACACGGGTACATTTATGTTTACATTGCCTGGGATATTTGTTGTTCGTGGTTTGACAATTATGTCTACAACTTTAAGACTTACGTTGGAATTGCCCATAAGGCTTACGTTCCTTTGGACACATTTAGAATTATTATTTTATACAGTTAAACATGCAGTAAATAAAACTTTCCTTTGGATACAACAAATAAATTGAATAAATAAAATAATTTAGAAAACACTATGGAAAAGCACTGAAAATATCACAGGCGGAAAGCGTAGGAAGTACGAGTTACAACCTCACTATTCTTATAATAATTATTTGTAGAAACAAAGTATAACCAACCCAAATTTGGCTGAAGTTCATTTACTAGATTTTGTAGGTATAACTACAATTTACAGTGGTGTCCTGTATTAATTTACTCAGCTTCTTAATGAGATCGCAGGACCCTTAATAAGGATATTACAATTTGTTTTGCCTGGCTCCCTATAGGAAGTTATACACACGAAAAAGATTGTCGTTATTTACTCGGTGTTGGCCGTGGTTGGACGGTTTATCTGTACATTTAGCCTTATGTTTATCTGGAGTTATTTTCTGCAGCTGGCTGTGAGCCTTGCAGAGGTCCTAGCGGACAGTAAGCAAGAGGTCGAAAGGGTTTTTAAGTGTTTAACGGAGATTAATACTCGTATGTGCTTGACAATTTGAAAATTGAGATATCTAATTGTTATACTTTTTTGATGTCCTTGTCACTCTGTTTTGTATATTTAGATATATTTATTTTCCTTTTAACTAGTAATTTTATTTTATATAGAACTTTATATCTGGCTTTGGCCATGAATTGTTTTTTCAGGGCGTTAATGACCACATAGTTGAGCATCCTTAAACCTACATCTCCTCCTCCTCTGAAGTCATTTAAAAACTGTAACACTAAAACTCTCAGGACACTATAAAGACAAAAATGACAAAAAAAAATTACTATGCAAAGGTACTGCTGAACAACCACAAGTATCACAGACTAATAATTTCTCGTTAATGCGGAGTGACTTCAAAATAATAATAATAATAATAATAATAATAATAATAATAATAATAATAATAATAATAATAATAATAATAATAATAATAATAATAATAATAATAAAGCTACGTAGGCTTTCACGGCCGGCGTCTCCTCGTGGAGACTTCGACAACGCCACTGAAGATGTTTACCGCAGTTGTAAACGAAACGTCTGGAAGACAGATCTCCAGCAGACCACGGCATAACAGCCCGGAAGATACTTCTTTCTACAATTAATAATCCTTAGAGCATCTTCTCTATACAGAGGTTACCCTCATCACCCCGCCGCTGTGTTCTTCAGCCGCAGCCAAGGTCACGGAGGAGTGCAGGTTGGGGGTGCCGGGAAAATAAGTTATTCAATAATGTGGAAAATTCTAAGGAGACAGTTTCGGCTCTATCCTTACAAAATGAAAGTGAATTTTGAACTCAAAGAACTAGATAAGCCGACTGGTATTACCTTCGCATTGCAAATGTTATCACAAATTCAGATGAACTTTGAGTGTTCAGAGAATATCTTGTGGACGGATGAGTTACATTTTGAATTATTGGGAGGTGTTAACAGACACAATTCAGGATATGGGCAGAACATAACCCAAACACAGTTATACAGCACAGATTACACGATATCAAGGTTACTGTCTGGTATGGATTTACGTCACATTCCATTATAGAACCATATTTCTATGAAGACATTTAAAATGGACAAAACAAAAACACTGATGGTAAATGGGCAGCGATATTTTAATACGTTGTAACACTTTGCAACACCAGCGTGATGAAATTGAACACATTGTTTTCATGCAAGACGGCGATCCTCCCCATATACACAATACTGTAAAAGTACTATTACGCAACACATTTGATGATAGTGTAATTAGTCGACAGCTGGCCTTCTAGGTCTCTGGTACAGGTTATGGGATTATCCAAAAGAAAAGGTATTTCTTACCAGATTCACTATGCAGCTACCCGCTTATAGATGAACCAGATAGTCAAACATTTTAACTTGAATTTGAGAATTTTGTAAAGACAAAAACAATGGCATTTATAGGATCCCAGCGTATAAGAACAAAATAGTATCAGATGATAAAGTAATAGAATAAGGAAGACCTGTGCTGTAATGTAAGTTACGTGGAAGATAGCGACTTTGAAAATAAAATTAACACTTTTAACTATTTCTGTGGAACCCTAATGGAAACATTAGGTAAAAACGTGAGGAAAACAGCACACTTAATATTTTATAAAGTAAGGGTCCTAGGGCACTTCTATACGATAGCAATATCTGGACACTAAAAACGAAAGATGAGAGGCTAATAGGAGTTGCTGATATGCAATTTTCAAGATACGTAGCAGGTTATGCACTTTTTAATAAAAAACGGAGTGAACAAATAAGGGCTGCATTAAAAATAGAGTATTTTAGAAATGACAAAAGCATATAAAAAATTAAGGTTGGAGCACATTCAACGAATGCTAAACTATAGCTACACCAGCCCATACTTCCAATCCACGAGAAAAGAGATCTCTAGGAAGACCTAGGTAAGGATGTCAGGATCAAATTTTACTATCTCTACTACGGATAGTAAAGTAGAGGAAGCATTGTATTCTACACTAAACTTCGTAGTTGATATTTCACCGGAAATATATGTTTTGAAGCCCCCTGAATCCAAAAAAGCAGTGTGTGTGTGTGTGTGTGTGTGTGTGTGTGTGTGTGTGTGTGTGTGTGTGTGTGTGTGTGTGTGTGTGTGTGTGTCAGTCTGTGGGCAGCTTAACTCAAAAACGAAAATTCGGTTTAAAACCAAAGTTGGTATTTAAGTTAAATGTATTTCAACGACGCGGCACGAAGATTTTGAAAAAAATTTCTCCACCCTAAACTACCCTTTATATGCGAAAATTGTCGAAAATTCTGATTTTCTTGAAAATGACTAACGATCTTGATTAAAATGACAAATGTTTAAGATATTTTTATGACAAATGAAATGCATATTTCGAATTTTCTGGCTATAGCCTATGTAGTCGTGTTTACTATGGATGACTTTTAAATAACTCGTAAACAGTAAGAGATAGACAAAATCTTACTGTACAAAAAATGTAGATCTCACTAAAACACACAATTTGTGTCTGAATAAATTTTTTTGTAGAGTAAACCATTTTGGAGATATTCCTTGTTATTTGTGTCAGATTTGGAAAACTTAAAACTTTCGTGAAATGGAACATCGTTGTTCATTTGTATGTTAAGCGTGCAAAGAGAACGAAATCTCAAAGCTTTAAAAGATTTGACTATCGCACAAAGCCTACTGTATTCTAATATTCCCCTTGTACCTACAAGAAAATAAGCAATAAAATAATTTGTACAAATGTTTATCTCAACTAACACGAAGAAGATATAGGAATAAGAGTTTGTAAGAATGGTTAGTACAAGAGTAGAGAAAGTCAGGTGAGTGCAACACGTCAGATTTCTTTTTCAAATCTTTCCTCGTTTCGTATAAAGTGCTGACCATATTAGTATTGCAATACACTATTATATGGGCACATTTATATTATGGAAGCGATGACAAAGCAATCAATAAGTAATTTTGGAAGTTTGTTTCTGCAGACGGAACACGCCTGGCCTGACCTGACCTGCTCCCAGAAACAGATACATATTCTGGTATTATAAGGATCCCCTGCCTATTTTTGTGTTCCAGTTCCCCCTTGTAACCTTTCAATCAAGAGACGCAGAGCAGCGGAAGACATCGCTTGTGTTTACCCTATGCAACTGGGACTGTTGCAATACAATACTGTATTACAGTCGAGCCTGACCATCACGCCCTGCCCCGCGCCACACCGCCCCGCTCCACGCGGGGTGGTGAACCCATTGTGGCTTTCACAAAGGCAAATGGTTCTAGAAATAGACTACCAATTGAACAATATCACCCTCCCCTATCTCCTGTCATATTCTCATGTGCCCCGGCTTAAACTCTCCGCTCTTTCCTTTACAATTTGTCAATAGTGGGTACCTATAACATTGGAAATGTAGACATTTGTGTGTCAGTGTCTACACTTTTCAAATATACGAGTATAGGTGGGTACAAGAAAACACGAAACATCTGATGTGTTACCTACACTCACACGACTTTCTCTACACACCCTTCTAAAACTATTCTTCAAAACGCTTATTACTTTCTCTGCCACGTATATTATGTAGGGAAGTGCTATATTTGACAGAAAATTTTGACGTTGAGATTTCACTACAAATATTTAGGGGCAACCTGAATCCAGAATAAAAAAAAAGTGTGTGTGTGTGTGTGTGTGTGTGTGTGTGTGTGTGTGTGTGTGTGTGTGTAAACAGCACAACTCAAAACCGAAATCATTTAAAAATCAAAGTTGACATTTAAGTTTAATATCTTTCAAAGATGCGACACGAAGATTATGAATAAAGTTCTTCCACCCTAAACTACCCTTTACATCGAACATTTTTAGAACATTTTGGTTTTATCAAAAATGACTTCAAAGATTTTGATTAAATGCCTTAAGTTTAACCTATTTTTACTTTCTCTACTGGTAAGTGGCGGAAGTATTGTATTGCACCCAAAAATTCGATGTCGAGATTTCACCGGAAATATGTTTTGAGACCTCCTGAATCCAAAAAAGCATTTTAAGAAAAAAATCCGTGTATGTGTGTTTGTCAGTCTGTTACAGCATAAATCAAAAACGAAAATTCGGTTAAAAACCAAATTTGGTATTTAAGTTTAATTTCTTTCAAAGATACAACATGAAGATTTTGAAGAAAATAGCCTCACGCTAAACTACCCTTTAAACGGAAAATTTTTTGAAAATTTTGGTTTTCTTGAAAATGGCTCTAACGATTTTGATTAAAGTGTCATATGTTTGATATATTTTTATGACAAATGAAATGTATATCTTGAATTTTCTGGCTATAGACCATGTAGTCGTATTTACTCTGGACGACTTTTACATAACTGGTAAACCGTTAGAGATAGACCAAACCATATTATACAAAAAAATGCAAATCTCGTTAAAACACAAGTTATTTTCAAATGCTCATTTTGTAGAGTGAACCATTTAGGACGTATTCCTTGTTATTTGTGAGAAGTTTGCAGTACTTACAGCCCGCTCACAAATGAACGTATTACGTATTTCGTTTTTTTATCTCTTGGTCATGCAAAGAGATCAAAATTCAAAGTCATCATGTAGCGACCACTCTTAAGAGATTTGACTATCGCTCGAAGCCTACTGTATTCTCATATTCCCCTTCCGCTTACAAGGAAATCAGCAATACTGTAATTTCTACAAATGATTATCTCAACTAACCTGAAGTAGAGGAATAAGTGTTTGTAAAAATAAGTTTTGTAAGAGTAGAGAAAATCATGCAAGTCCAACAGATCAGAATTTTTGTTTATCTCTTATACCAAATCATACCAAACCGAATGAAGATTGTTTCTATTTGTATGATCAGATAATTTAAGCTATACAGTGGTATAACTGTTTCATCTAAAATGGAGGAAATGTCATTTACATATGTGCTGCCCTATCACAGCACAACAGCGTCCCTCAGAGGCACATGAGGGGAAGGTCGGTGGATCTAAATATCATCTATTTAGTCCTCCCGGCTAGGTCCGATGGACCCGTTGACCAACGATAGGTGTGGTCCCCCTTGCAAAATGGGGGTTTGAGTCGGGTGATGTAACTGCCACATTGTAAAACTGGTGCCCGTTAAGAAAACAGTTACATGAAAGCCACATACATGAATATGAGTCCTAAAGATAAACATTCCGGAGTTAAAACTGTCCCCCAATCGGATCTCCGGGTGGGGACATCTTTAGGCAAATTTCATCATTGTTCCAATACTTTAAGAATTCTACAATGGAATGCAGGAGGCATGTCCCAGCCTAAAAAACAAGAGCTAATGAAAATATTAAAAGACCAAGATATAGATGTCTTCACAGTACAAGAAGCCAATATATCACAAGAACAGGAAATATACTTTGAAATGGATCAGTACACTACACATATACTTCCAAAGGCTCGTCAAATAGCAAGTGGTATTCTTACAGGGATTAAAAGAAATATGAAAGCTACTATCCAAATCCAAAAAACAATGGAAGAACAAGATAAATCAGAAATAGTTAAAATTGAAGTATGGAAAAGTAACTACCACTATAGAATTTACAGTATCTACAATCCTCCAGACAATACACTAGATCTAAATTCTATTCCCATAGAACCCAAAAGTATTTTAATAGGTGATTTTAATGCACACTCCCCTAGGTGGGGCTACAGAGATATAAATTCAGCAGGAAGAGTCATAGAAGACCTATTAAACTCGTCAACAATGGAATTAATATTTAATCCAAATGATCCACCCACTTACCTTCATTATAATGGTTCGGGTACAAATCCTGACCTTCTGATGGTGTCATCTGACATAATTGACAATACAAAAAGAGAAATAATAGAAGACCCAGGTTCAGGCCACAGAATCACCATAAACTCCATAAGAGGTCTAATAAATAAAAGTAACAAACCAAAAGTTAAAACTTCTTGGAATTTTAAAAAAGCAGATTGGTCCAGTTTCCAAAATGAGATAGAAGGGAAGTGTAATATACTGTTAGAATCAGAGTTCAAGTCAACAGATGAAATGAATAAAAAAATTTGTGAAATATTATTGACAGCAGCCAAAACACATATCCCCAAAGGAAAGTTAAAGAAATATAGCTACTTTTGGTCTCCATCTTTATCTAAGTTAAAACACGAAAGAAATATAGCAAGAGTCAAAGCCTAAAGAACCAAGTGTCCAGAAGATGTACAAAACTGGAGAAGAAAAGCAGCCATTTTTAAGAAAGAATTAATTACAGCAAAAAGGGCCAGTTTCACAAATTTTGTAGAACATATGGACTATAGGAAAGATGGAAATAAAATATACAAATTCCTTAATAAAACAAAATTATCAAAAAATACAACTGAACCATTAAAATATAATAACAAAAGCTTAACTACAGATAGGGAAATAGCAGAATCCCTTAACAAGTTTTATGCTCAGTCACAAAGAGTACCCCAAGCGTATAAAAAACAAGATAAGGCTATCCAAAAAACTATCAGAGAAACTAGTAAGCCAAAAGGTATACGAAATGATATTTTTATTCAAGATTTTAATGAAACAGAACTGGATTTAGCAATAGAACAATTACAGAACAAAAAATCTCCTGGACCTGACAAGGTCCATCCAGAGTTTATTAAACACCTTGGCAGGAAAGGAAAAGAAATCCTACTTAAACTGTATAACACGTGTTGGAGAATGACTGTACCTTCCGACTGGAAAAAAGCCATTATCATCCCGATTTTAAAGAAAAACAAACCCTCAAACAATATTAATAGTTTCAGACCAATATCTTTGACCAGTGTTATTGCAAAAGTGATGGAAAGAATGGTGGCATCTAGACTTAACTGGTTCCTAGAATATTACAACTTAATTAATAGTTCACAGACCGGCTTCAGACAGAATCATAGTACAAGTGAAAATGTACTCCTACTAAGCCAAGACATCAAGGAAGCTTTCAATAGAAAGGAGGATACCTTGGCAGTATTCATTGATTTTAAATCAGCATATGACTCAGTCTGGAGGAATAAATTAGTTGAGAAGTTGCAATCAATAGGTGTGAAAAGTAACATGCTTAAGTGGATAACTCAGTTTATTTCACAAAGATTTTGTGCCACAAAATATAATACATACATTTCCAAATATAAACAAACACACCGAGGACTTCCATAAGGTGCTGTTCTGAGCACAACACTCTTTAACATATATATAAATGACCTTCCATCAATAATAAAAACTTTAGAAACCAAAATTGCTCTATTTGCTGACGATGTAGTCATTTGGACTTCAGGCTCTTCAAAAAAACCTGAATTAATTAAAGACAGAATAGAAACAGCCCTAAACAAAGTACATGAATGGAGCTCCAAAAACCTCATGACTATCAATGTGGAAAAAACAAATTATGAATTATTTACACTAAAATACAAACCAGTTAATATTAGCATAAATTATAATGGTAAACCACTCAAAGCAGTTGATGATGCCAAATACTTAGGCATCACTTTCGACAGAAAGCTAAGTTGGAAAAAACATATAACAAACATCTCAGAAAAGGTTGAAAAGAAATTGCAAATCCTGAAAAGGTTAGCTGGTGCTAAATGGGGCTGCTCAAGGAGAGTCCTTAACACAACATACAAAATGTATATTAAACCAAACCTCTTGTACTGTTCTGAAGCTTTAATAACAGCAGCAAATGCTAACATCAATAAACTTGAACAAATACAAAATCAGGCTCTTCGCCTAATCACTGGAGCAGTTAAATCCACACCTATTGATGCCATGCTTGCCTTAACACGGACCCCATCAATAACAACAAAAATAGAAGAACAAGCATTGCTCCAACACGAGAAAATGTTACGACTGCCAAACTCTAAATGGACAAAAGAGAACCTCCCCCCTTCAATCCTTAAAACTCATAGTAGTTTCCTAGAAAAGGTAACACAGATTAAATCCAAATTGAACATTCCTAACACCAGAGAAAATCTACTTATTAGAGAAAATCCATTGGAATTATTGCAACCTACCTTCAATTTGGAATTAATAGAGGAAATAAGTAAATCAGACACACCAAAAGAAATACAAAAACTTCTAGCTCTGGAAACAATCAATACTAGGTATCCCACAGAAGAATGGCTGCACATATATACTGATGGATCCTCGAAGGAAAACCTTACTGGAGCTGGAGTTACATGTTCACATTTTTCCTTTTATCATTCTGTTGGCAGAGACACAACAAATTATGATGGAGAAATAGAGGCTATATACATTGCTCTCCGACAATTATTAAATCTTCCCTTAAATAAATTTAACAAGGCAGTAATTCTTTCGGATTCTAAAGCTGCAATTCAGGGAATATGTTCAAATACTACAAAGAAGTCAACAAAAATTAGAGAATGCTACAAAATGTTAACACAACTCCAAAAAGTTAATAAGACTGTTCATCTCCAATGGATTCCAGCACACTGTGGAGTCATGGGGAACGAAGCTGCAGACTCACTTGCAAAGAAAGCCACAACAATAACACAAAAGTCTAAATTCAATTTCTCATATTCCTCAATAAAACGCTTGATCATTAAAAATTTTTGTCATTCATACCTACAAGAAATAGAAACAAATGCCAAAGATAAAAAATGGATTACACTACTTTCCAATCCAGATATAATCCCCCAGAGACCAAGGAAAACAGCTGTTGCAGCCTTCCGACTATTGACAAATCATGACTGCTTGGCAAGTCATCTCTACAGAATAGGTATCTCAGCCTCACCGATATGTGTCCTGTGTAACGATTCAGCAGAAATGAATGAAGAACACTTGAAGACCTGTGAAGCATTAAGATCAGAAGAAACTACAGTTCAAAAGTATTGGAAAGCACGAATGCTAATGGCTTCATTGCCAGATGCAAGGCACTAGAAAACAACAACAACAACAACAACATTTTGTAGAGTGAACCATTTAGGACGTATTCCTTGTTATTTGTGAGAAGTTTGCAGTACTTACTGCCCGCTCACAAATGAACGTATTACGTATTTCGTTTTTTTATCTCTTGGTCATGCAAAGAGATCAAAATTCAAAGTCATCATGTAGCGACCACTCTTAAGAGATTTGACTATCGCTCGAAGCCTACTGTATTCTCATATTCCCCTTCCGCTTACAAGGAAATCAGCAATACTGTAATTTCTACAAATGATTATCTCAACTAACCTGAAGTAGAGGAATAAGTGTTTGTAAAAATAAGTTTTGTAAGAGTAGAGAAAATCATGCAAGTCCAACAGATCAGAATTTTTGTTTATCTCTTATACCAAATCATACCAAACCGAATGAAGATTGTTTCTATTTGTATGATCAGATAATTTAAGCTATACAGTTTGTATTGTGAATATTGTATGTGTTATTTTAATCAAAAGTGCTAGAGCCATTTTCGAAAAAATCGAAAATGTTTAATGTGAAGGACAGTTTGGTATTCGAGTTTACCTTTTAAAGTAGACAAGCACACATATACGTAGTATTTAATATGCGATTTACTACTTGGTTATTCCTTTGTTTAGTCAGTGTAGCCAACTATATATCCATGAATCACTGAAAAACAACTTATTACACATTACAATTAATTTGTAATGAAAACTCAAAATGGAGGGTATTTTAGAACAGTTTGGTGATGAAGTTGAACTAGATACAAAAAGAAGAAACATAACTAATCACTCCAGTCGATCAACGCTCGTATCACAAATGGCTAAAGCAGGAATTAAAAAAATAATTCATCAAATCCACAGGAGATAGGTACTAATGCTTCTGCACATAAGTATTTTTTAGGTGGGTTAAAGACATAACTCACATGGTTCAAAAATTTAAATGTTGGTAAACAACCCAAAACTAAACTAAAATAAGAACAAATTAGAAGCTAAAAGCTCCACTTATCTTGTTAATATTGCAAGATGTTGAACTGCTGACTAGTTTCAAGTTGTATCCAACTTATTCTCAAAGCTATCCAAACAAGTTACCATAGTTACCGATGCTCAGCTTAAAATATATATTTGTCGCCAACCTCTGAAAACAAAAACTTATAAATACAACCTATTGGTGATATTTCAAAATTTTATAACGCGGTTGTTTTTTAAAATGAATATGTTAGGTCCATTAAAAAAAGGACTCCTTTAATTAATTTCCTTAATTAACCGTAAACCAATTTGTATTGGTTAAACTCGGTTTCCATTTCAGTGAAAGCTATTATTATGAAAAAAATACACCTAAATATTACGAATTAGGTTTCAAATTTTGTTTATTTGTGAAATAATGAAAATTATTGGGCTTTAAATAATGGATCATGAGAGTTTTGAAAAATAGCCTGGAGCATATGACTAATTTGGAATATGTGAGCTTTGAAGGTAAACATTTAAGAACAACACTTGAATGTCACCAACAAAAGGAGCTAGCCGACCCGTGAAATAAATTAAATACCAATTAAAATTAATCAAAGAACTGTTTAGGAATTTTAAAGCTTGATTTATCTTTGCAACTTGACAGATAGTAACTCCCACTGGCAACCTTGCTAATTTGTCTTGTTTTTTTTCCCCCCATTTCTAGAACAGCTGCACGTGCAATAGTTGACACTTTTCTTCCATCACTGTATGTGTGGAAATCTTTATAATTTAATCGCTCAACTTGATGGTATTTATAAAACCTGATAGCACAGTCATTCATCAACCTAAGTACAGAGCGATGTTATGGTGAGAGGTGAAGAGAGGTGAGGGAGCTACCGATCGCTGATTGGTCGAAAAAGCGATGGAATAAAACTCACAAGATCTAAAGAATCATAGGGTTTTTGACATAAACCGGTAAGTTTGTCGTCTATTTAAGTATGGATCAAGTGAGAAATGAAACCAAATTTATCTAGAATCATATTCTATGCAGAAAACTGAATTACAACGTAGTGGTACCTCCATTTTGTATTTTTTGGATCATGTGAGTTATGACTATAACCTACTCATGCAGAGATTAATCAAAAACATACGGAACTGCCAAATAAAGTGTGAAGTTATACTTTCGTATCTGCTTCTTCAGACTCTACTCTTTTTAAAGGAAATATTATTCCATTTCAATTTGAGTTATTTTAACAAATTGCTCTTTTGATAATTACTTTCCCAGAAAAAGCTTATTTCTTAATGTTAAAAATGAAGTGAGATTTATTTAAAATTAACAACTGGTTTTCTGTTCTAACAATCGAAATGTAATTCTTGGATTCCATTTTCCTCAGTTGGCATTATTGAGTAAATCGAACTGCACTAGTCGTAAAGAATATATTTCAAAATATAAAATGATTATCAGGGCTTGTAGGCCGTGGCCTAGTGGAAAATCTCCTTCCAGTCGTGTCGTCGAGTCGTCGCTACGGTCACACCACTGAAGATGTCCGACGCAGCTACGAACGAAACGACTGGAAGGAGATTTTCCACCAGACCACGGCCCATAAGCCCTGATAATCATTTTCTATTTTATGACACCGGCCATGAAATATTACACAACTTGGTCAATATATTTTAACTTATTTTTATTGGATGTAACATTTTCTGGTTAGATACTTACGACAGTATTTAATGTTTTTTAATTGTAAAATAGTCCAGATAAATGTAATTAGACGGTCTCACCTTCCCAAATAACTTCACTTGCTCCGCTCGCGAATTTATAGGTTAGATCAGATGTCTTATGATATTACCTACTTGTAACTATTTCATACATAGAGGCACTAAATTATCATATACAAATTATTATCTATTTATTTTTTTTGTTTTGTACAAATTATCACTGGGTCATTCTTTTGTTTAATCAGTGTCGCCAACTGTATCCCATAAATCGCCGAAAAACTATTAAACATTAAAATCGATTAACAGTCAAAATAACACTCCATTGCAATTTGATAACTGTTTTTTTTAAACAATTGTTGTTTAACAGCACACCCGAGATTTCTTGGGCATTATGAACAGATTTTTTGGTGTGACAACAATAAAAAAAATCTAAATAATGCGATGCCTGATTTTTGTGTTCTTTAGTTGCAGTACCGAGTAGATCGAACTGCAGTAATCGTAATGAATATATTTTACGTTATTTTGTTGCAAAATTTAACATTTTCTGGTCAAATATTTGCGATACAGTATTTGAATTCATATTTAGTTTATGAAGTTACTCAGATAAATATTCGGCGGCCTGACTCTCTCTCCCCTCTAGAATTTACAAGACCTTGATGTCTTATGGCATTACTTGTAAAGTATTGCATTCCACCTAAAAATCCGATGGCTAGATTTCTCCGGAAATATGTTTTGACGTACCCTGAATCCAAAGAAAAAAGCACTTTTACAAAAAACGGTCGCGCGCGCGCGCGCGCGTGTGTGTGTGTGTGTGAACAGCAGAACTCAAAAATGAAAAATTGGTTAACAACCAAAGTTGGTATTTAAGTTGAATGTCTTTCAAGGATGCGACACGAAGATTTTGAAGAAAATTGCTCTACCCTAAACTAAACTTTACATGGACATTTTTTCGAAAATTTTGATTTTCTTGAAAATGGCTCAAACGGTTTTGATGAAAATGTCATAAGTTTAAGATATTTTTATCACAAATGAAGTATATATTTTGAATTTTAAGGCTATAGCCCCTGTAGTCGTATTTGCTCTGGACGACCTTTGCATAACTCGTAAACTGTTAGAGATAGACCAAATCATACTGTACAAAAAATGTAGATCTTGCTAAAATACACAATTTGTATCTGAATAAATTTGTTTGTAGGTTGAACCATTTCGGAGATATTCCTTGTTATGTGTGTGAGTTTCGGAAAACTTAAAACTTTCGTGAAATGGAACATCGTTGTTCATTTTTTTATATGTTAAGTGCGCAAAGAGAACGGAATTTGAAAATTCTAAAAGATTTGACTATCACTCAAAGCCTACTGTATTTCCATATTATCTATCTACCTACCAGAAGATAAACAATAAGATAATTTCTGCAAATTTTATCTCACTAACACGAAGAAGATATAGGAATAAGATTTTGTAAGAATGGTTAGCACAAGAGTAGAGAAAGTCATGTGATTGCAACACATCAGATTTTTTAAAGTCCTTTTTATTTTGTATTTGTGAGACCTCAAAACTGATATTTCCAGTGGAATAGAATATTTGGGTGAAATACAATACTTGTACACGTGGCAGATAAAGCAATATCAGTTATTGTACACATATCCCCGCTCGACAAACGGTGCTCAAAGGAACTTTGAAGAATGTTCATGCAAGTCGAGACTGAGTTATTGTTATATCAGTGTATTCTCCTGTCAGCTACCGCTTTTGTGTGTACTATGACAGCTCCCCAAGTCGGCAACAAAGAAATATATTCCAAGGGAAAAAGAAAAGCCTCTTTAGGCTCGATTAAACAATTTAGTTTGGGCCATCAAGCTCAATTGGACCTCCTTATTTTCTCATTAAAACGAATAGCAACAAAGTTAGATATACCTACAGTTGAAAAGTGCAGGTGCGCTGTTCTTTGAAGCAGCAGGCAGCTGTTTAATAGAGGAACTACAATTCATTAACCACCTGAGCGTGCGCCTTGTCGTCAAATTAACTGTCTACGCGTAACAGGCTCATTTTAATGAATTAAGCATGTTTACTTAATTGGTAATCACTTTAGCCATCCTTTATGCATGTTCATGTGTTCTTTTAGCTTTATCAAATACTGCAAAGACATATTGCAACACAATTGCAGCAAGTGGAACCAAGGAAGAATATTTTCTATGTTTGTGATGTCCAAACCTTTTAAAGCGAAATTTGTAAAATGTACAGTATGAAAGACATGTGTTGAAATATATGTTAATCTCACACATAATAACTTAACGTTTTTGTCATCTTTAACAATTCTAGCTTGTATACCAATTTAAATATTAATTTTATTGTGAAAATTTATTTTTCTAATAATACTACTCCACACGATGGAGCACAGCAAATTTGAGTTTTATAATAAAACACTTTACAACAGGATGTGTCTATTTTAAAAGATATGTGTTGCACTCAAATGACTTTCTCTACTCGCACTGAAAATTATTCTTACAAGGGCTTTTTCATGTATCCTCTTCATGTTAAATAAAATCTTATGTATTGCACTCACATGACTTTCTCTACTCTTGTACTAACCACTCTTACAAACTCTTATTCCTATATCTTCTTCGTGTTAGTGAGATAAACATTTGTACAAATTATTTTATTGCTTATTTCATTGTGGGCACAAGGAGAATATGGGAATACAGTAGACGTTGTGCGATAGTCAAATCTTTTGAAGCTTTCAAATTCCGTTTTCTTTGCACGATTAACATATAAAAACTTGAATAACGATGCTCCATTTGACAGAAGTATAAGTTCCCCAAAACTCACACAAATAAACAAGGCATATCTCTGAAAAGGTTCACTCTACAAAAATAATTATTTCTACATAAATTGTGTATTTTAGCAAGATCTACATTTTTTGTACAGTAAGATTTGGTCTATCTCTAACGGTTTACCAGTTATGCAAAAGTCATCCAGAGTAAACAGGACTACATGGGCTACAGCCAGAAAATTCAAAATACACATTTCGTTTGCCATAAAAATATCTCAAACATATGAGGTTTTAATCAAAATCATTAGCGCCATTTTCGATAAAATAAAAATTTCCAAAAATTTTCCATGTAAAGGGTAGTTTAGGGTGGGGCTATTTTCTTCAAAATCTTAGTGTCGCATCCTTGAAAGACATTCAACGTAAATACCACTTTTAGTTTTTATCCGGATTTTCGTTGCTGCCCCCCCCCCCCACACACACACACACACACACAAACGCGCGCGCGGACCTTTCTGTAGAAATGCTATCTTTTTTTATTCTGGGACTTATTTCCGGTAAAATCTCGAAATCTAATTTTTGGGTGGAATACAATACTTCCTCTACTTACTATAGGTAGGAGAGAAAGTAAAAGCGAGAAAGAGTTAAATACTAAACTTGTTATCCAACAGTTGTGATTATGAGAACATATATTTAAGAAATTTTAATGACGAATGAAATGTATATCTTAACTTTTTTGGGAATATCTCAGAGGCCCTGCTCATTCTGGATGACTTTTGTATAACTAGTGAACCATAAGACACACACACACACACACACACACACACACACACACACACACACACACACACACACACACACACACACACACACACACACACACACACACACACACACACACACACACACACACACACACACACACACACACACACACACACACACACACACACACACACACACACACACACACACACACACACACACACACACACACACACACACACACACACACACACACACACACACACACACACACACACACACACACACACACACACACACACACACACACACACACACACACACACACACACACACACACACACACACACACACACACACACACACACACACACACACACACACACACACACACACACACACACACACACACACACACACACACACACACACACACACACACACACACACACACACACACACACACACACACACACACACACACACACACACACACACACACACACACACACACACACACACACACACACACACACACACACACACACACACACACACACACACACACACACACACACACACACACACACACACACACACACACACACACACACACACACACACACACACACACACACACACACACACACACACACACACACACACACACACACACACACACACACACACACACACACACACACACACACACACACACACACACACACACACACACACACACACACACACACACACACACACACACACACACACACACACACACACACACACACACACACACACACACACACACACACACACACACACACACACACACACACACACACACACACACACACACACACACACACACACACACACACACACACACACACACACACACACACACACACACACACACACACACACACACACACACACACACACACACACACACACACACACACACACACACACACACACACACACACACACACACACACACACACACACACACACACACACACACACACACACACACACACACACACACACACACACACACACACACACACACACACACACACACACACACACACACACACACACACACACACACACACACACACACACACACACACACACACACACACACACACACACACACACACACACACACACACACACACACACACACACACACACACACACACACACACACACACACACACACACACACACACACACACAAATATTACTTCAGTAATAATGTACATTTCATTAAAACTCACAATTTATGTCAAGCACAATTTGAGGAATGAACATTTCCTGGACATTCCTTGTTATTTTTTCTTATTTTTCCAATACTTATTTTCTGAAACATGAATACGTTACTGTTTTTTATCTCTTAGCTATGCATAGAGCACGGAATTTCAAAGGCACCACTTAACGACTGACTTTTAAAACATTTGGCTATAGTTAAGCTATAGTCTACTATATTTCCACTTTCCCATTGTACGAGTACTAACAAGAAAATTAGTAACAAGGTAATTTCTGCAAATGTTACCTCGATTAACATAAACTGTACACAGGAATACGCATTTGGAAAAACAGTTTGTTCAAGAGCATAGAAAGTCATGTGAGTGCAACACATCAGATTTTGTCTTTAAATTGTTCCATTTATATTAGGTCATATCGGCGGCCTTGCCTATTGACAAATTTAAATTCACTCACACATTTTCATTCATACTTCAAGACTCAGAGAAGGATGAGGGATAATCTTGGCTGGAGAAAATTTCCTACCCCCTGCGGGGAATCGAACCCGGGACCCCTAGAACAGCAGGCAGGTGCTCTACCAACTGCGCCACGGAGCCAGCCTCTTTTAGTTTGTGTCGGTGTACAGGTTATATAAAACATGTATGATAATGAATGAAAATGATAATATGTATTGTAACAGCAGTTTGAAGATAGCAGGAGATAAACGGAAGCGATCAAGTAGTTAGTGTTTTCATGTACAGGAGCCAGGATTGGAGAAGTGGTCTGCAATACCAATTAGAACAAAGAAGTACCTACATTCAAGACAGTTGTGCTGTCTATTTTCACCGGCATACCATGATATTATATGTACATACACCGGTTTACATCTAGAAAGAGAAATACGGTATACAAATGTTAAAAATATAAGTTTTGCCCACCTTTATAACATTTATCGTAAGGGCTAGTCATGTAGGGTGCGTTCTGCGCATGCGTCAGCCTCCCTTAAAGAAATAACGAATAAGCGAACATCCTAAACTTCTTCATTTAATGCAAGTTTTATGCAGTGAATTAGATTGTAGCAAAATGACAGAAAGATTGCATTTTAGTGTCACTGATATTGATACGAGAAATAATAGCAACAAATTCATATGAGGACATTGCTCTGTGGAAAGAACCTGCAATTGGGAAGCTTTTAGCTTGGGAACACAAAGGAGCACATGGAAGACCTAAAGCTTTTCCAGATCTAGACGATACTGTGAATTTATGGAAGATATCTATGTGCATAAAACTTCCACATCTGGAATTAATAACTATATTACTTGATTCGACATAACCTCAATATATGTATAAAAATATACCAACCTTGTAATTAATATTATTACCATTATTATATTATAATATATAATTATATTTTCAAAATAAGTTGTAGCAGAATGCCGTTGTTCTGTTATAACTGTAGGTGGTATACAGGATAGAAATGAAATGATCCGTCAGACTTTAACAGCAAATTTCTCATGTTGAAAAGTTTGTAGTTTTCTAGAAAAAAATATTTTTATCAAAAAAATTTATCATCACTTGGTTGAATTATTATTGACTGAAGGTTCTTGATTTATGACTATATTCATAGAAAATTGAATAGAGAACAATTTTTGCGCTTGGCGTATTTCAATAGATTCAACGGTTTTTGTGTAAATTAAGTTTAAAAGAACCCACAATTTGTTGCCTTTTTGTTGCAATCAAAGGAAAACGTTGTTCTTCATTCAATTTTCTATGAATATACCATAAATCAAGAAGCTTCAATGCATAATTTTTTCAGCCAGGCGATACATTTTTTGAAAAAAATATTGTTTTTCTAAAAAACTATAAACTTTTCAACATTTTGGTATTAGACTTTCTTGTTATTCACAACATGAGAAATTCGCTGTTAAAGTCTGGCGGATCATTTCACTTCCACCCTGAATGTAAAGCCTATATGACCGCCTCCGTAGCGCAGATGGTAGCGCGCTTGTCTCGGGGCTTCGATCCCCGGTACCAGCATGGGATTTTCCCCTCGCTGGGAGGTCTTGAACTGGGTGTACTCGGCCTCGTTAGGTCCCGGGGGGCCAACTGAGGAACTACTTGATGGAGAAGTAGCTACCCGCATAACTGGCCGGCACAGACCTCGTCCCACCCTCTAGTACTGCACCCCTCCAATGATGCCTGTAGTGGGCAGAGTACGCAGCGGCTGGGTGGCAAGCCTTGGCCCACCAGGTTTTAGTTGTACTTTATATACTTTGGTTTATATGTAAAGTGCCCGCCAACCGTTGTATATCCATTCTTTCAAAACGAAAATAGTGTAGGTATGCTTTTTTCATTGTTTAATTGATTTAAATTCAGTCTTTGGATTTGTCAATGTTCAATATTTCTTGCTCTGTTAATACAATACAGTTTCATTTCCTCATGATACTGTAAGCTAAGAAACTAAGCCCCGGCACAACAGCCCATGAAGAGGAAGGCCTTACCGCCCAGCCGCTGCGTCTCCCACCTCGGCCCACTACAGGTGTCCTCATGATACTGTATTGTCATGAATGCCAACAACCGCTGCGATATCTAGCAATGGCTCCATTTTCTATAGAATCATTAACGTACCATATAATTCGGCCCATGCAAAAACTCTACCTTGCCAAGTTATGGTATAGTGATTACTGTATTCGGTCGCGTGACATTATACCGTATCAGAAAACACTTTATGGCAAACTACGAATCAAGTATCTGTGACAACTGCAGAAGAAAATTATTTCGTGATTTGGTTAAACACCTGAAAAAAATCTGTTTGTTTTTGGGTGTAATATTTTGTGAAAGTAAAATTTCAAGTGTGCAGCTTCAAAATATGACCACTGTCAAATTTTTGCAATAAATTAAACATTAATAATAGATACTTATGCAATCGTAGCATGCTTATTATGAGGGCAAAAATTACCCTATTTCTGACACCAGTGCCAGAAAAAAATGACGTAATTACCATGATAACAAGACAGCAATAACGTTATCACAGCCGGAACAATTTTCTCCAATGTGCCTATAAGAAAAACTGAAGTCGTCACTGTCGTAGATCAGCAATATTCAAACACAAGAATCACCTCAAAATCACCATCCGCAAAACTTTTTGTGTTCTCTTTCTTAAGCATCACTTGATTTTTCTGGAATTAATAAACTCTCAGCACCTTGACTTCGTTCAAAATGTCAAGCAGAATACTATCCATATTTTAATAGTTTTATCATTATCTTCCATTTTCATCTAACGTGTTGAAACAAATGAAACATCTGCTCAGCAACATATTACGTCATACATCTGCGATCTCTTATACATTATAATTTTACATTTAGCAAATTTACTAATCATCTGTATGTATTTTAACGCTAAAATTGCATAAAATGTGTGTAACTAGTGTATAATCTTTTCATTGTGACAGTCGTAAACATTAGGTATTTAGTCAGATTATACTCTAGTTACACAATTAACTATTAGAATAGGTAGTAGTTACAAAAGCTAATGTATTGCACTCACATGACTTTCTCTACTCTTGTGCTAACTATTCTTACAAACTCTTATTCCTATATCTTCTTCGTAAACATTTGTACAAATTATCTTATTGCTTATTTCCTTGTAGATACAAGGGGAATGTTAGAATACAGTAGACTGAGCGATAGTCAAATCTTTTAAAGCTTTGAGATCCCGTTCTCTTTGCACGCTTAACACATAAAAAAATGAACAAAAATGTTCCATTTCACGAAAGTTTCAAGTTTTTCGATTCTAACACATAACAAGCAATATCTCCAAATGGTTCACTCCACGAAAACAATTACTCAGACATAAACTGTGTGTTTTAGTGCGATCTACATTTTCTGTGCAGCAAGATTTCGTCTATCTCTTTGGGTTTACGAGTTATTCAAAAGTCATCTAGAGTAAACAGGACTACATAGGCTATAGCCAGAAAATTCAAGATATACAGTTCATTTGTCATAAAAATATCTTAAACATATGGAATTTTAATCAAAATCGTTAGAGCCATTTTCAAGAAAATAAAAATTTTCGAAAAATGTTCCATGTAAAGGAGCTATTTTCTTCAAAATCTTCGTGCCGCATCCTTGAAAGACATTAAACTTAAATACCAACTTTAGTTTTAACCTACTTTTCGTTTTTGAGGTATGCTGTCCACTGACTGACACACACACACACACACACACACACACACACACACACACGCGCGCGCGCGCGCGCGCGCGCGCACGCACGCGCGCACACACACACACTGACCTTTTTCTAAAAATGCTTTTTTTGGATTCAGGGGTCTCAAAATATATATTTCTGTTGAAATCTCGACATCGAATTTTTGGGTGGAATACAATACTTCCCCTACTTACCAGTAGAGAAAGTAATAAGGACCAATGCGTCAACTTAATGCCATCGATATATTTTCAAGATGGTGGTATTTCTTATTTTAAATATGTAGTGACATATTCTTAATACCTTTCATGATACCAAAAATCTCGCATTTATTGTAATTCCACGGATTTCAACGGTTAACACCACTTCTCCGCTTTTGCCTATCTAGACACATATCTTCTAGGTTTCTCATTTTCATTGCTTCATTAACTTCACCCTTTCAGCATTTCTTTGGCAGTCCTCGTCCTCTTCTTTCTTGTGGAATCCATTCTAATATTTTCCTATGTCATCTTCCTTCACCCATCCTTTTGGTGTATCCAAACCATTTAAATAATTTTCATTCCATTTTGTCCATAATTGTACTATCTAATTTTATAGACTTCCTGATGTATTCATTTCTAATCTTCTCGAATCTTCTACAACTACAACTTCTTATACAGTCCATTTCCGTGACTAATTACTTGTTTCTTTGACGGTGTCCTATAGCTCAGTTCAATAAAGGAAAATACTTTGAGTAATACTGACATATAATATCTTTTTTCAAAGTTCTAAGGCTTTCACGGCCGGTGTCAATACTAGATACAATATTAACCGGGCTTGTGGGCCGTGGCCTATTGGTCTATTTGAGATTCCGTTCTCTTTGCACACTTAACACATAAAAAAATGAACAAAAATGTATTTCAGCAGTCGGTGCTGAAATCTCCACTAGGAAACTTCGACCTCGCCGCCACTGAAGATGTCTGCCGTAGTCGCAGACGAAACGTTTGGGAAGAAGAAGGAACCCAATAGACCACGGCCCACAAGCCCGGTTAATATTGTATCTAATATCTTTTTTGTTGACTTTGTGACATTTTTGTTCCACCATATGCCATGTAATTCTCTAATAGCTGTATTTCCTTTGTTGATTTCCTGATCAATTTATCTTTACTGTTTCCCTCTTTACTGAAAAATACCCCTAAGTACTTACATTTATCTACAGCTTTTATTTTTTCCTTTCCTAACTGTAAATTCTTTAAGGTTTTATTTCCAAGTAGTTCGATTTTTTTGAAAAATTTGGTATTTACACGATTAAAATAAATATTTCAATCTTTAAATTTGACTGGAAATATCTAATAGTGACAAGTAATCTCTCTTTTGTTGACTTTGTGATATTTTTCTTCCACCACATGCCATATAATTCTCTAATAGCTGTATTTCCTTTGTCGATTTCATGATCAATTTCATCTTTAGTATTTTCCTCTTTACTTAAAAATACCCCTAAGTACTTACATTTATCTACAGCTTTAATTTTTTCCTTTCCTAATTGTAAATTCTTTAAGGTTTTATTTCCAAGTAGTTCGACTTTTTTTTAAAAAAGTTGGTACTTATACGATTAAAATAAATATTTCAATCTTTAAATTTGAGTGGAAACATGTTAAGACACTATATTGTCCTATAGGACCGTGTTCATGTTTTAACTTTACAGAGTTTTGAATTTGTGTTTACCGCTGTCAGGAGTTGAACTAGGGAACTCTGGCTAACGGACGACATAGGGCAATGACAGATACGGTTGAGAGATAAGTATTGTCAAGTTGCACATTCCTTTTTCTTCAGTTCGTCAAAGGAAGACAGGAAGGAGAGGGGGAATGCCCACTTCCCGATAATTCTAAATGAAAAAAAGGTGTAAAAGCCAGTCATTCGATCGAGTTTCTCGATTAGACTGCATGTTACATTTCTTTTTAATTTCTTTTGATGTTTTATATGAAAAAAGGAAGTGAGGAAAAAATGTAAAAGGAAAGGAAAAGACGGCTCTTGATGGTTTTGTAAGCTGTGTTGTTTTTTTGTCCCTACTTCACGTGACAGAGGCTGTCAGAGAAGGAAGCCTGGAAAGTGAAGACTTCCTTGCCTACAGGACGACAGCATCTGTGACGCGAATGGAATTATTTACTGGCCAAGACAACTTATCTTAAAAGAATCACCTTTAATGACCAATAGCGAGCGTGTCTTACATTGAAATCATCGAGCACTCATGAGGACATCTTGTTCTGCTTCCAAGCGGACAGGCTCTTTCATAACTAAGGAATTATGTGTCCATTCACATGTCTTTCTCTACTCACTCTTGTACAAAATATTCTTAGAAGGCTTATTACTATCTCTACCACGTACAGTAAATGGAGGACATATTGTATTCCACAAAAGAATTCGATGTCAAAATTTCACCGGAAATATATGTTTTGAGGCCCTCTAAATCTCCCAAAAAGCATTTTTAGAAAAACATGCGTGTGTGTGGCATCTGCCAGGCTGTGGACAAAATAGCTAAAAAACGAAAAGTCGCTTAAAAACCAAACTTGGTATTTAAGTTTAATGTCTTTCAAGGATGCGACACGAAGATCTTGAAAAATATTGCTCCACCCTAAGCTACCCTTTACATGGAAAATTTTGATTTTCTTAAAAATGACTCTTACGATTTTAATTAAAATGCCATATGATTAAGATATTTGTATGACAAATGAAACGTGTATTTTAAATTTTCTGGCTAGAGCCCATGTAGTCCTGTTTACTCTGGATAACTTTTGAATAACTCGTAAACCGTAAAGATAGATAAAATCTTACTGTACAAAAAAAATTTAGATCTTGCTAAAACACAGTTTATGTATAATTTATTTTTATATGTAGAGTAAACCATTTCGGGGATATTCCTTGTTATTTGTGTCAGTTTCGGAAAACGTCCGTGGAATGGAACATCGTTGTTCATTTTTTTATATGTTAAGTGTGCAAAGAGAACGGAATCTCAAAGCTTTAAAAGACTTGACTATCACACAAAGCCTACTGTATTCTAATATTCTCCTTGCACCTACAACGAAATAGCAATAAGATATTTGTACAAATGTTTATCTTAACTAACACGAAGAAGATATAGGAATAATATTTGAGAGGTAGAACTGGAACTTAAAAATTCAATGCCACAACTGGGATTTGAACCACACACCTTCCACTTACCGGGCGGATGCTCTAACCACTGTCACAATAGCTCAGTGGTTAGAGCATCCACCCGGTAAGCGGAAGGTCTGTGGTTCAAATCCCAGTTGTGGTATTGAATTTTTAAGTTCCAGTTCTACCTCTCAAACCTTGCCTACACACGGCTTGTGTGTTTAAAAACACCAACAGTAAGTTTTTTGGCATAAATAAATAATATAGGAATAATAGTTTGTAAGAATGGTTAGTACAAGAGTAGAGAAAGTCATGTGAGTGCAACACATCAGATTTTTTATATTACAGCCGATATCTATATTTGTATTAGTACCTACAACATCGTTTATTGTGCACATGTAGCATTATATTGCTTTCATTGATTGCACAACTTGTAGTAATACACATAAATGGCAATAATTCACACTCGGGATATTTCACACCTCCCAGGTAAAGTATTTCTGACGAATACGCAATCTTAACCAAACGTCAAGTGTGGTTAGATTACTACCTACACACACATGGCGATGTTGTACCCGCCAAGTCTAATGTGTTGTGTATTACAGAATTTTCAACGCCTTTTTTCAGACCAGAAACAATAACAAATTATTAAAATTTTCTACAAAGAGTACATTTTATTTACTTATGCACTTGATTTTCCTAATTACTCTACTCCTTCCGAAGTCTCTTTTTCCCTACATTTCTACTCTGTATGATGCAGATTGTATATAAATTGGTTCTGACGAATAAAATTAATAATTACTTACTCTTAACTGCGTGAAAGACTTCGTTTTCCACTCATTATGTCCAATTTACGAACTAAAAAACCAATACCGCAGCTATAACCTCACTTCAGATCGCCCAAGCTCAATTTAACTGATGTGTTGCACTCACATGACTTTCTCTACTTTTGTACAAACCATTCTTACAAGTTCTTATTCCTATATCTTCTTCGTGTTAGTTAAGATAAACATATGTACAAATTATCTTATTGCTTATTTCCTTGTAGGTGCAAGGGGAATATTAGAATACAGTAGGCTTTGAGCGATAGTCAAATCTTTTAAAGGTTTGAGATTCTGTTCTCTTTGCACGTTTAACATATAAAAAATGAGCAACGATGTTCCATTTCACGAAAGTTTTGTTTTCCAAAACTGACATAAATAACAATGAATACCTCCCAAATGGTTCACCCTACAAAAAAGTTTATTCAGACATAAATTGTGTGCTTTAGCGAGATCTACATTTGTTGTGCAGTAATATTTTATCTAACCCTTACGGTTTACGATTTATTCAAAAATCTTCCAGAGTAAACAAGACTACATAGGCTATAGCCAGAAAATTCAGAATATATATTTCATTTGTCATACAAATATCTTAAACATGTGGTATTTTAATCAAAATCGTCCGAGCCATTTTCAAGAAAATCAAAATTATCGAAAAATTTTCCGTGTAAAGGGTAGTTTAGGGTGGGGCTATTTTCTTCAAAATCTTCGTGTCGCATCCTTGAAAGTTATTCAACTTAAATACCAACTTTGGCTTTTAACCGACTTTTCCTTTTTGAGTTATGCTTCACACAGAGTGACAGACAGACACAAACGCGCGCGCGCTCACCCTTTTTAAATTTTTTTATTTATTTAGGTGGTCTCAAAACATATTTCCGGTTAAATCTCAACACAGAGTTTTTGGGTGGAATACAATACAGTAGAGAAAGTAAGAAACGATTGTTACCGTAATCTTCGACGTCTAGATTTGTGGTGAAAAACTTGAAAATCTAGTGACAAACGAATAAGAGATTCAGTCGTAAGTTCAGTTCAGTTCTCGACCGGATGAAAACACTTGCATAATAAACAAGGCGCCCATTCATGATCACGTGACTATTCTAGTTGAGTTTAGTTGTTCAGATCGGAGGAAAGCATGGCTAACCCACCGAGCTCGAAGACACAACCAGACCAGACCACGATGGTCTGTGGGATCTAGAGGAGGGACGGTAGCTAAGGGAGTGACGAGGAATGTCACCAAAAAGAGTCTGTCTGACACATGCATTCATGAACTGTGCTTTCAATCTGAACCTTTCAGAGACTACTTTGTTGCGAAACTTTAACTTCCTGAATGTGGCATCAGTTTGGATACTTAAACTTTGAGTTTGTGAAGTTCAGATTTTGTTATAAAGTTGCAATGTTGGTTAAACCAATTTCCAAAACCACATTCCTCTATATCATAGAAATCAACACCTGTAGAACTAGAACCTACTGATAATTGCAACTCAGAAGGCATTGACCAAAGCGCCTGCATTTCCTTCCACCACTTTGGCATTCGTGGCGTTGCAAACAGAGTTCGAACCCGGGTCCTCCGCGCCAGAGGCAAGCGTGCTACCAACTGCGCTACGGAGGCGGTCAGAATCAGAATCTATTATTGACTAATTTAAAAATGTGCTGCAGGAAAACTATCTTTACAAATATGTGCACCATAAAGGACCCTTTATTGGATGCAACAGTGTATGCGAATCTATGATATGTTTGATATTCCAATCTTCCGTTATGCACCTATCACGAAGCTTCTCTAGATTCAGACGTATATTATGCGAAGACAGGAGGTATTTTTCTTTGGATTCATTACGAATGCACCTTGTAATTTGGTACAGTGATTTGTATTGTATTTATGTACATTGTTTAGTAATTTATGTATTGATTTATATATCTTCAGTGTATATGTGTATACCAGGTGAGTCAGCTGCCCCTTATTCTCGAGTTTTATGCAATCCACATTTTATAGTCCAACATGAAAACATCGACTCCATTAGCAGATTCTACCCGCGTATTTAACATGGATGTTGAACACTCGATGAAATTAGTACTAATATAGATGTTATCACATCGCTTTTTAATATATTCGTAATTAGAGAGCTGACGTTTGCACTTCTGCAAATGTTCACTGGAACCAGCGAATATTACATCTTAAACGGAATGTTTAGCTCACACGTTACTAGGTAGCTCAGTTGGAACGGGCGCAAGAGTCCGAAGTAATCTGTCTGCTGTGAAGGTGGTTCAAATCACCTGCATGTACTAATTTTTTTTACCGTGCAATCCTCACAATTTACAAACCATTATTCTGAAAACTGATATTATATTCATTTTTATTGTTTTATTTATGTTTTATGACATTGTTTGATGTTTCTTTATTGGTGAACTACAATTATGTAGTTGTTTAAACACACCTATAGGTAGGTGCAATTGAAATAAGGATCATTCATACACATTTGAACACAGAAAGCAAGAAAATTACATTGTCAGAGTTTAACATGGAAGTTAAACTCAATTTTGCACACAATGAATTATTGTGCTATTAAAAATGCGGACAACCAAAAACGATTTAAATTATGCCCTAAACCCTCAGGGACTTCATAATTAGATTATTCTGAATTCGATTTCCAAGTTTTGATGAACATAAAAAAAAAAAAAAAAAATATTTACAATGCTGAGACTCGAACCAGTGTCATTGGGGGTTAAGTGTAGAGGACCCGTCAGAATCCTATTCAGCTATTTCGAGACTTCCTGAAAGCACGTACCACGTCCAGTAGTAGGACTTGTATGCCTGGCGCTATGACATTGCCACCTCGCAAGTATTCGGGCTCGATTTAGCCTTTTAAGACAGTTTTAATCATTTGCTGGGCGATTTAATATTATTACTTAAATGGCAAAAGCTGTTATGCATATTAATTGAGATGTACGAGGCGTAGTTCACGCAAAAATGTAAATAAACTGTTGTTTAATAATATGTCCATTTTGACTGTACGGGTCCATGATGGATGAGGCGTGTCTAAATTTTTCCTAATTTTTGGCAACCAACCCCTGCTCTAAGTACAAGAATCCACCACTTTCTTTTTAGCTGACGTTGTTAGTGTACTCAAATGATAGGTCCATTTTTTCCGAGGCGTTTACTGAATTACGTTGCTATGTATACTCTAATAAAAAGTTTGTAAAATCGGCTGGAAACCGGAATTCGCTCTCAGTAAACAAGTCGTATGTTTTTGAGGTGTACTTTAGCGAGGAGTACGTTCTGTCCCTTAAAGCACTGTTGCTCCCAATTTTGCGCATTCCTCTCTTTAAGAACGTCAAGCAATACATTTTAGTAAGCGCAAAACTGGACTAAGGCGCACCTGCCGTTAGATGGGTGGCCTACCTTCCAAAAAAATAAGGCGCGGCTGACTCA
Source organism: Tenodera sinensis (assembly GCA_030765045.1). Classification (NCBI taxonomy): domain Eukaryota; kingdom Metazoa; phylum Arthropoda; class Insecta; order Mantodea; family Mantidae; genus Tenodera; species Tenodera sinensis. Next base: position 45,501,241 of record CM060974.1, read on the forward strand.
CCTGGTATATACATTAGGGTGGTCCTTATTTTTTCAATTTCGTATTTCTTCACGCACGCCCTCTAGTTTTTTCCTTTTATTTTAAGAAGAATTTTAATACGTATTTTGTTGAAATTGAACAAGAGTGCCGCAATGGCACAAAAGTTGCATCATTTTGCTTATTCCTGTTTATGCATGCGCTCGACTGCTGCGATACTGTCCACCTTCAGTTGAGCCTCGGTTTCCATTGGGTAATGTAATAAATGTTTACTTACATCATGGCCGGTAGATTAAGAAGTACTGACACATTTATTTAGTATGTGAAGTTATACCAGATCTTTGGACATAAATCACCATATAATCAACACGACATGTCACTCTTGTTTTGTAGCATACAGGTACAAAGTGAAATTGACTATCAGTGAAAGTGCTATTTAGTTACGCGTGAATGTGTAACATTTTCTGGAAAATGCTACAAGAACTTTATCTCACTGCACAAAGAAACTTACATACCTACATTCAGAGTGGCACAATCTACAAAGAAATGCTCAGAGGACGAACACTCGCAAATAACGAGAGCGTAAGTTTTCTCCAACTCTAAGTAATTTGTTGGATGTTGCCCATGCTAGTGCTCTGAACATAATAAAATAGAAGAGGATAAACTCTTTCTGTTATATCAATGAGGGCCTGGCTGTAGAGGTGTTGACTGGAAGATGGTGGCAAAAGAGGAAAGTTACAAAGAGGAGGTAAGGAAGATAAAAGGTGATAACAGCTCATTGTTTTTGGAAATTATTAATGATTCGTCTGAAGAAGATACTGGTGAGTAACTGTGGTGCCATTAATTTCTTCCGAAAACTACCAAAAGAACGCCTGAAGAATGATTACCGTGAACTCATTGAATTGTGTATCATCTTTCTAGGGACAACTGTGGACTTCAGTCTGAAAGTAAGGCCTCCTGGAGATTTAGATCATGCAATGTGGATGGCCAAAATAATTTATTCATTGAAGATGTTCCTGTTTCGTTGTCTCCCACTGATAGTGAATTGAATGGACTGTGCACTATGTGTTTGTGGTGAAAGTACTTGCAAAATGGCAGTTTGCGAGTTCAACAAACGGTGCATGTTGCTACTCCTTAAAAGAATTAAAACAGTACGAAAAAGGAAATGTAACGGTGTCTTCGAGTGCTCTAAAGAATTTTTGTCAATACTTACGATATTTAAGTGTTACGTAGTTATGATGACAATTTTAACAATTACAAAAACAGATACGGTTGTACATAGAAATTTTGGGGACCGAAAGGGGGCACACTGGTTTACCTGTTGCAGTTTCAAAGGTTGCAGTTGAAGTTACAAAGTTACATTATATTTAAATATCGTCGGCAGTTCTCTACAAATCTGGAAATTTACCAATAAAGTTAAATGTTGGTTAATTCTTGGTTTGGTTCCATTCCTACCATAACTCACGCATACCCTGTAGATTAGGACCTCTTGCTAGAGCTAGTCCGGACACCAAACACGAGATCGTATAGGTCTTAAAAGCGACGTCTTCGAAGGGGAGGAACGTTTGCGCCAGTTGTCACGGAAGTAGCCGAAAGGGGTAGCAACAGAGGACAGGACTTGTTATATGATAAGTTTCGGCATATGGTGACGTTCAAACACATTCATTTCACTTTTAAAACGTATTCAAATGGAAACATATCTGAAAATTAACGGCATGCACCTGCAACCCACCAAAAGAATCAAAGTATGAAGCAAAGAAAAGAAAATAGGAAATTACATAAAGCAATATAGAGAAAGACAAATATCACGTATCGCTTATGTAAAATATATTTCCCACTTGAATGTACCCCCCACATGACAATCTGAAAGCAGAAATTTTAATCAAGGAGTTTTGACAATTTTAATAATTTTTAAGCACACCACGCGCATTATGCGCGCGTCAGTGCGCAGTCTGCAATGGGACGGAACATTGTTTCGTTTAACATTTTAATTCTTTCAATCGTAAAATATGTCTCACCATGCTAACGTGGTGCTAGCCTAAGAACTAAAATACACATATTAGCTTCGAATTATATTGGCGTAAACACATTATCCATATACAGCAATACAACGTGGCGCAAATGTGGTGGCCCGTATTACAGTTCCACAAATTTAAATTTAGCACGTTTGCATTGGCTGTTCAGAACATTTAAACATATTTACTAAGAGACTGCTTTGAATCTCTCTATTATTTCAGACAAGGGAACTGATGAGGTCATTTCAGTCAAGAGTTTGGTCATGGTGAAGAAGTTCCAATTTATTTATTTTTCCAATTGATTGGGATTCAAACACTTCCTACCTTAGCGCCAAAGACACCATGAGAACTCTTGAGGTGAATCTAAATCTTCACTTCTCTCTCTCTACTTTACTTACATTGTCAAAATGAGAAACTTTTAACTATCAGTAGATTTTCCAAGCAACTTTTAAAACAAGTAAACTTATTATTCATTGTGCAATATAGGATCTGGCATTTATTATGTTCTCATAATTACGTGTTCACAAGGAGGAGAAAATGAAGAAGTGGCGACTTTGGCCTACAGCAGCGGCTGCTTATTAGCAATGTGACCTGTGATATCTTGTTGGTTTGTTTTGTGAAGGCTGGCGAGGTGTCTGTGTGGTCGGCTGAGAGGCCGTCGGAGAAGGTCGTGTTGGCACTGTCACTTGCCGAGGACGTTATGGGCAGCAAACCCGCCCGTTGTAGTGATCCCATCTTTGGCACATGGCGCAGAACTGTCCGCCTCGGTTTAACCCTTTCACACCAAAGAATTCCCTATGGAGTCATTCATATGTCACAAACCTTTTAAACTATTTTAATTTTTGTTCCGTTATATTCTTGTTATACCTGCTTTAACCGTTAAAACATATGCATTTGAAATGCCTTCAATTGCAAAATATTACAGTTTTACATTTTTCATTTTAGTGTTTTTTAATACAGAGAAATCGAAATGCATGTGAACCACTACGCGGTGTTTTTCCACTGCGCACGCGGAAACACGTGACCAACAGCTGATATACACAAGCACACGAGCATCACTTATTTTTCTCTACTCTGCTTACAATCAGAACTGAGTTGACGCGATATCGTGCGGCTGCATTATTGCCAGTGTGCTTTATTATTTATTCCTGTACTTAGTTACAAAGTGTATTATAGCTCAGCATTTGTTTTCTACTGCACAGTGTGTATTTATTTATGATTGGTATGTGTTAACGCAGTCAGCTCGCCAGGTGTATGGTGCGTCATTAGTGGAGAAAGAGTTATAGGCCCAATTTTTTTTCCGAGTCAACATTTGACGCCCGTACGTACGCGAATACAATTTTGCGCCCTTTTTTAGAGAATTAATCGACAGGGGCCGTGAGTTTGCCTTTTCTCAACAAGACTCTGCAACAACTCATACAGCCAATCTTTCGATGAGAACAATTGAAAGTGTGTTTGTGGACAGAATTATTAGTAGAAATTTGTGGCCGCTCTCGGTCCCCCGACCTAACCCTCTGCCAATTCTATCTTTGGGGTTACTTAAAGTATAAAATATACAAGACAAACCCTCACACCCTGGAAGGATTAAAACAAAACATCTGTCAGGAAATTGCCAGCATTTCTCAACGTGAACAACGGCGAGTGATGGATAGTTTCCTAAAGAGGTGCCAAAAATATATGGACAACGACGGTGCCCAGTTTCACCATCTCCTTTAGTAACATTGGTAAGTAAAGCCTTTAAAAGTAGTTTTAAAAATGCTGTATAGTTTTATCTGCGCTGTTCTATGACAGCGGCAGTCGGTGACGAGCGCAGAGGAGCAGTACAGACAAAACAGTGCAGCTGGTTCACAGTCTTTTGGATCACCCGTTAGAAAGAAGCAAAATCCATGCAACCGCAGTCAAATGATACCCCGTCACCATCCACGCGTGCCATTACATCGTTTATTTTACGTGGGCCCTCCCAAATCTTTTACCATAGGCACATTTGGCTGCGGTTGCTTAAACTCGAATCCCCGACCTATAGTTTCCAATGGATGGCCAGTCCATTTGTCTAGCCGTAACGATCTTGGCTATTCAAGTCAACTGCATGACGCAATCCTTTATGTGCACATGAAAATCGGATTTATCAATTAGGGGAAGACCAGCATAAGTACCAAAACAATTTGCGCCGTAAATGGTTAATGGAACCAATCTAACAAAATTTCAAATATTCTGTGTTTCTTAACTACTTACAGAACTAGAGGAAGTTTTGCATTCCAATAAAATACGAGATATCACCCTGAATAAAAGAAAAACATTTTTAGAAAAACCTAACGTACACACTCACAAGATTTCTCTACCAAACCTTTACAAACTATTCTTAAAAACGCTTATTCTTCTATCTACTTCATGTTAATCGAGATAAACGTTTATAGAAATTGTCTTATAACATATTTCCATATAGGTACAATGACAATGTGGAAATTCAGCAGGCTTAAACGGTAATCAAATATTTTAAGAGCTGGTCACTGTGTGATAGCTTTGACATTCCGTTCTCTTTGCATAACCAGGGCATAAACAAACGAATAACTACTTCCTACTTGAGAAAAGTATAAGTGTTCCAAAATTCAAAGCAGTAATAAGGAATATCTTCTTAATAAATTAATTCACACAAGGTGTGTATTTTAGCAAGATCTATATTTTTGTATAGTAAGATTTGGTCTATCTTTTACGGTTTATCAGTTATGCAAAACTCATCTACAATGAAGAGCCTATTTCTAGAAAATTCAAAATGTGCATTTCATTACACATAAAAATATATTGAACATATGATATTTTTAAAACGGTTAGAGGCATTTTTGGGAAAATTAAAATGTTCAAACATTTTTCCATTCAAAGAGTAGAGGGAATTTTCTCGAATATCTTCGTGTCAGAACCTTAAAAGGTGTTCCACTTACATACCTAGTTTGGTGTTTAACCAACATTTTGATTTTGAGTTATGGTATTCACAAACACACGAACCCACACACTCACAAGGACCTTTTTTATAGAAACTGTTTTGGGGGATTCAGGGGATCTCAGAACGTGTATTTCAAGGAAATCCGTGCATAAAATATTCGCCTTCTTTACTTAGTATGTCCATGTTAGAAAAAGTAAAAATATCTGTGTGTATGTGTGAGTGAGTATGTCTAAACAGCAGAAGCCAAAAACGAAAAATCGGACGAATGTCAAACTTGGTACTTAATTTTAGTATCTTCCAAAGATGCAGCACAAAGATTTTCAGAAAAATATCTCACCCTAAATTGCTTTTCACATGGAACATTTTTCTAAATTTTTCATTCACTCAAAACTGCATCCAGCAATTTTGATTAAGATCCCATTCATTTTAGATGACAAAATGAATATCTTAGATTTTATCCTTGGGGTCTTTCATTCTGAATTATTTTTGTATGACTGCTAAACTATAAGAGCTTGACAAAATATTACTTTTAAAAGTGTGGATCTATATATTTAGTTTAAAAGGAAGTGTCCAATATTGCAACAGGTGCTGGGATTGGTCAAAACTATAAGCATATGTCCACAAACAAATATATGTTGAGATAAGAGACATTTTACAAAAATGTACAAGTATTCATATTTTTGATGGATTTGACATACACCAATGTCTTTAAATGTCCCCATAGCCATAAATCCAATGGATTGAGGTCCGGCGAACATGGAGGCCATGCTACTGGACCTCCTCGACCAATCCATTATCTCGATTAAGAATTTGTAAGAATTGTTTGTGCGCGAGTAGAAAAGGTCAAGTGATTGCAACACAATTTTTTTCTTGATTTGTAAATTACAGCTAAAGAACTAAAAACTCAGCGCAACAGCCTATGAAGGGCCGCCTGACTGCTGCGTCCCCCACCTCTACCCTGTATACGCGTCATGAATAGGGTGCGGTACTGGAGGGTGGGACGTGGTCAGATCCTGAGATCTCCCAGCCAGTAATGTTGCCTTCACGACCTAGAGTCGCTACTTATTCAAATAGCTCACTCTGGGGCCTAACAAGGCTGAGTGAACCCTGTACCAGACCTCCCACCGGAGAAAAATCCCTAGGCCGGTACCGGGGATTGAATCAGGAACCTCCGTGCCACAGGCAGTAGCGTGCCTTGGCTTAGCTACATGTCCATATAATGTTCATTTCCCTTAGAATACTTTGTTCATGAGTGAACAGAGGAAGTCATGTGAGTGCAACGCGTAAATTTTTTTTTTCCGTTATTAAAACATCTGATGTGTTGCACTCACATGACTTTCTCTACTCTTGTACTAACCTTTCTTACAAACTCTTATTCCTTTATCTTCTTCATGTTAAGATAAACATTTGTACACATTATTTTATTACTTATTTCCTTGTTGCTGCAAGGGGAATATTCCAATACAGTAGGGTTTGTGCGATAGTCAAATGTTTTATAGCTTTGAGATTTTGTTCCCTTTGCATGCTTAACATGCAAAACAAATGAACAACCATGCTCCATTTCACGAAAGTTTTTTCCAAAACTCACACATACAAGGAATATATCCGAAATGGTTCACCCTACAAGAAAATTTATTCAGACATAAATTATGTATTTTAGCAAGATCTACATTTTTTGTATAGTATGACTTGATCTATGTCTAACGGTTTACCAGTTATGCAAAAGTCGTCCAGAGTGAACACGACTACAGGGGCTATAGCCAGAAAATTCAAGATATACATTTCATTTGTTATAAAAATATCTCAAACATATGACATTTTAATCAAAATCGTTAGAGCCATTTTCAAGAAAATCAAAATTTTCGAAAAATGTTCCATGTATAGGGTAGTTTAGGGTGGGGCTATTTTCTTCAAAATCTTCGTGTCGCATCCTTGAAAGACATTGAACTTAAATACCAAGTTTGGTTTTTAACCGACTTTTCGTTTTTGAGTTACGCTGTCCACAGACAGACACATACACAAGGACTCTACTTAGCAGTAGAGGAAGTAAAAATCAGGGAAAGTGGAATACACGTGGTATAATGTTTCGTTGGCTCTATAAGTAATGTGATTTAACAAAAAGGCACCTACAAAAGATGAAGTGAGGGAGCAACTAATCAAGCCCTGGGGGGATGTAAACCTCGAGGGGTGAGCAGAGTACCAGCACACACGTGTTCCGCCTGCTTGACATTGATAAGCGACTTAAAACTGCTAATCACTAAGCTGGCTTCTGATAGATAGCAATCTCAATAGCAACCCACTCACTCACTCACATTAGGAATGGCGGAACGAATCGTGTGTTTCATTGATTTAGTAAATGATTCCCCGCGGGCGTGTCTTCCCCATCCAATTAGAGTAAAGAGCGCCGGCCGGCCGGCCGACATCGCATCATAAAAGTGAACGTTTAGATTCCTTCTCGACAAGTGACTGAGGGGAAATGTGACGTCTCACCTACACAGTTGCTCATATCTACTCTACCTTTTAGCTTTCTACTGCGTACACAAAGTAGGGCAAGTATTGTATTCCAACCAGGGTTGCCAACCCGTACGATAATTATGGGGGTGTACTATAATTTCAATACCGGCGAAATATCAAGCCAGCAAAATGAAATTAGTTACAAATAACGACACCACTTTTGCCCTCATGACCTGTCTCCATCCCTCTAAGGCAAGCATTTCATATCCTGCTAAACCTTCTACCCTTTATTATCTTGTTGCCAGTGTGCCCAGATCTGGTAATCTCAATGAAGAAGGCACTATTCAGAAAATTGATCAATGGAGAAAACTCGGAATACGTAGGTAATATTCCGTGTCAAATAAAGAACATGCCTGAACCTGTGTAGCGTATTCACCGTCCCTTTTCTGGTCGACCTCTTCGCTTGAAGTCGTTGTCTCGTCGATGCAGCTGAGGAGGCGCCAATTTCTCAGGGTCAGCCTCGACGAGAGATGTTGGTCTTTGGGAGAGGAACGGTGTGTTGGGCGGTGATGAGAAGGAATGGCTTTTTATATGGGGTTCCTTGGAAGAAAAACACAAGATGCACTTCCACTATGGGCACTTCGGGTTACAGGAAACTGCAAGTTTTATCTTCCACTCGAAAACTAAATTATGATCTCCTGCTGTGCCGAATCAATATCTATATAAATAATGTACAATCACTGGACGAGTAACGACTCAGTGGCACTTGACAAAACACTTCCTAATAACGTGGCGTCTATCCCGCGAACCACAGACACCACCTTCCCTTACACCTGGTAGCACTGAACTGTCGACTGTCTTACCCACGCTTTCCCCTGATTAGCTATGCTTATGGGCTTTGATGTTCATTTGTTTTCTCTTTAAACGTTTAAATCTTAGCAACGGTTCGCGAGTTCGTTAAGCTGCCGGTCCAGACAAAGTGACTAATGAGGAACTTAAGCATCTCCCGAGAAAAGCTCTGGTGCAACTGACAAAGATATTTAACGTCTGTTTGCAGCAAGGCTATTTCCCCTCTACTTGGAAACGAGCTAAGGTTATCATGCTCCCAAAGCAAGGGAAAAGCACCAGACAACCGCAAAACTACCGTCCCATTAGTCTTTTGTCTACTATTGGTAAACTGCTCGAAAAATGTATCCTTTCTCGACTTCAAAAACAAGTCTCGGCAACACATGAACTCTCAAATTCACAGTTTGGCTTTAGAAAAGGACATTCCACTGAACTATAGCTCCTCAGACTAACTGATGACGTAACAGAGCAATTTAACAATGGGGCTTCAACGTTGGCGCTATTTCTGGACGTAGAAGCTGCATTTGACCGGTGCTGGCACAATGGCCTTATTTATAAACTGCACCACAATTTCCCGGCTCTTCAAAATTATCTATACTTGCTGCACAATTTTCTAGAAAAACGGCAGTTTTACTTCCAAGTGGGCCGCTCCTCCTCACGGGAGCGAGTGATGCGGGCTGGCGTCCCACAAGGGGCAATAATGTCCCCTTTTCTGTATATATTATTCACCAATGATTTCCCAGTGGACGCCAGATGCAAGGTCGCCATGTATGCTGACGACACTGCAATATACAACCACCATAGAAATCCACGTTTCGGCCTTGCAGAAATGCAACGTTATGTGAACAACTTCCTCTCATGGCAACATGACTGGAAAATCAAAATTAATCCCGACAAATGCCAGCTGATTCATTTCTCTAAGCGGCGTCACACTTTGGCAACGGACCTAACGGTCGGTGGTCAAATATTGCACTGCCGTCAGCAAGTTAAATACTTAGGTGTCACCTTGGACCGCACAATGTGTTGGTCCACCCACATAAAAAATAGCGCCAATAAAGGCAGACAGCGGCTAAAGCTGTGCGCCCCCATCTTCCGTAGTAAACAGTTGCGACTAAAGTCAAAACTTATACTATATAGGTCATTTATTCTCTCGGTGGTCCTGTATGCACGTGTGGCCTGGGCTAATGCCTCCAAAACTGCCCTCAAACAACTCCAAACCCTCCAAAACCTCTCCCTCAGAAAAATCCTCTCTGCTCCACTCCTCACCACCACCCAAACTCTTCACCTCGAAACTCATATCCCGTTCATCCCGGAGGCAATAGACAAAAGAGCAATGGTGACATGGACGCGCATTAGGAAACACGAAAATGACGTGATCGCTAACATCGGCAAAGGCGAGCCGAAGCACCGCAAGCATACTAGGATAAAAATGTTCTAGAAGCGGCTCGGCTCGCCGACTAATGCGCGTCCACGCAACCTCGTCCCTAAGCCACATACATGTTCCGGCAGAGGCCCTTGCCTCGGAAAATATTCAGGAGCTGCCACCGCGGGACAGTGTACATAGTGTAAGTAGTGTAGTGCGCTGGGACGCATATTTCTGGTGTGCCCAGTGAAGATGTGTGTGTATGTGTGTACGAGTGTGTGTGTCTGTATATAATTTGTAAATATGTACATATGTATATATAACCCAAAGACGAAACAGACAAAAGACAAAAGAAAACTATTCTTCGTGACCTACAGATGGTCACCGTATGAGTTTTTGTATATAGCGAAAACTGTAAATATGAACAAAGTCAACTGTAAATCAATGTAAATATAGCCTGTAAGCCGGGCCCAATGTACCGGCACCAGGCCAATACTTTTACAATAAATAACTTGAACTTGAACTTGAGTTCGTTAAGAGACTCGCGGTACTTTAGGAAGGCAACAACAATAATATAATGCCAACGTTTTATTGCCTCACGCCAAAATTGTATCAACGGCCGCAGGAATTATTTTGTTTTCTTGGCGGGAAACTTGCAGATTTCCCTGCGTAACTGTGCCTGTGTTTATTTATTATCCTTTATGAAACTTATAACATAAATATAGTACTACAAGGACTTTTGTTTTATATAACTTTCAAAGAAATTACTACAAAAACATGGATAATTTATAAACTATTTCCTTAATTATGACAGGATTAAAGTTCTGATACCCATTGTTAGGCGAAGATATCGCTACACCTGACAGTTTATGGAGTGCTATTAAACACGTGTCACCTTGGTGGAAATACTGATTTGAAAAAACTGGCGGAGTTTGCATGATCAGTGTTTTCGTTGCCCCAATGAAACACTTCTTGTGAAAGAGTTTTTTCCAAACTAGGTTTAGTAAAAACCAACATTAGAAACAGATTGGCGCTAGATATGGTAAATGGATTTTTTGCGGTCGCCTCAACTTATGAAAGAACGCGGTGGGTCCGAAAACCTGCAAGCGAGATGTTAAAGTTTATCTTAACAGCAAATTTGTATAATGCTGCAACAGTTGAAGAAGATGATGAACTTTCAGATGAAGAATGCGAGAAACATAAGTACTAAGGTTGTAATACTGATTGAGGTCATCAATCCTGTAAGTGGATACCACAAACATCAATAGTATTACATTTTCATAAGTGTTAGGCTGATACATTTGTTGTTATAGCATTTGGTTTATGATGTACGATAATTTTACTTTTAAACATTGGCAACCCTGATTCCAACCAAACATTCAACTTATATGATCCTTTTTATACTTCTTAAAACTCTTCTACCTTCCTTGTAGGTGCGAGGGGAATATGGGAATACAGAAAGCTTTGAACGATAGTCAAATGTTTTTAACCCAGTCGCTATGCGATGAAGTTTGAAATTCCGTCCTCTATGAACAGACAAGAGATAAAAACACAACTAATGTATTCCTATTTGAGAAAATTTGAAAATTCAAAGCAATAACACGAATTATTCCACAAAAATCTGATGTGTTGCACTCACACGACTTTCTCTATTCTTGTACTAACCATTCTTACAAACTCTTATTCCTATATCTTCTTCGTGTTAGTTGAGATAAACATTTGTACACATTATCTTATTGGTTATTTCCTTGTAGGTGCAAGGAGAATATTACAATACACTAGGCTTTGTGCGATAGTCAAATGTCTTAAAGCTTTGAGGTTCCGTTCTCTTTGCACAGTTAACATGTAAAAAATGAACAACGATATTCCATTTCAGGAAAGTTTTAATTTTTGCGAAACTGACACACATAACAAGGAATATCTTCGAAATGGTTCACTCTACAAGAAAATTTATGTGGACATAAATTATGTACTTTAGCAAGATCTACATTTTTTGTATAGTATGATTTGGTCTATCTGTAACGGTTTACCAGTTATGTAAAAGTCGTCCAGAATAAATACGACTACAGGGGCTATAACCAGAAAATTCAAGATATACATTTCATTTGTCATAAAAATATCTCAAACATGACTTTTTAATCAAAATCGTTGGAGCCATTTTCAAGAAAATCAAAATTTTCCATGTAAAGGGTAGTTTAGGGTGGGACTATCATTCTTGAAAGACATTAAACTTAAATACCAACTTTGGTTCTTAACCTACTTTTCGTTTTTGAGTTATGCTGTCTACAGATTGACACATAGACAGACAGACACACACACAGGGACCTTTTTCTAAAAATGCTTTTTTGTGGTTTAGGGGGTCTCAAACCATATATTTCCGGTGAAATCTCGACATCAAATTTTTGGGTGGAATACAATACTTCCCCTACTTACCAGTAGAGAAAGTAAAACTATAGACGTATTCTAGCAGATAGTTTGTTAGTGCGTGATGAGCATAGAAACAGCAAATATTGGACTTCTATCTAAATAACGTTTTTTTAAAGAAATATGGGCCTATAGAAATGTATAATAACTCTAAAAAGGATATAATCTGATAGATAAAAAAATTCTGCGCAGGAGAATGTGTTCAAATCTGACATTTATAAGAACTCAATATTTACACCACGCTATTAGGAACCTGGTAGAAAAGGATGAGGCTAATGGCAACTTGGATGTGCTAGATAGAGACAGATATATCCCATTTAAATCCATAATGTCATCTAAGGGTGAGACAAGGTATAATGGTCGTAACTGAGGAGCACTTAATTTTGAATTTTCTCGGATTCTGCTTAAAATGAAGTGTTCATCTCGTGCATTCAGTCTACTTTCTTTAGGTTTTCTTCTTAATTATTCGTAAAATCTTACTTCTTAAATTTGTTCACTATTTACTGAATTGTGAAGTGCAATTTATTATCACTTTGTCCTATTTTTCTGAGTCAGAATTACTTCACAACAATCTGATGCTGCTCGCAGAGAAGAAAGGTATCATATTACTTCACCAACTGAAGCTACGTCGAGGCTAATATTGTATATTTAAACCAGTTATAAAAGTGCAGGTCAGCGCCATTACAAGCTTTGATATACCAGATGAGTCAGCCGCCCCTTATTTTTTGGAAGGTAGGCCACCCATCAAACGCCACGTGCACTAAAACTATTGTTTGATGTTCTTAGGGACACGAATGTGCAAAGTTTAGAGGAATAGCGACTTAAGGGACAGAACGTACTCCTCGCTAAAGTACACCTTAAAAACATACGACTCGTTAACTAAGAGCGAATTTCGGGTTTCCAGCCGATTTTGCAAACTTATTACAGTATACATAGCAACACAGTTCAGTAGACCTATGATATGAGTACATTAACATCAACTAAAAAGAACATGGTGGATTCTTGTACCTAGAGCTCGGGTTGGTTGCAAGAAATTAGGGTAGCCGCCTCATCCACCATGGACCCGTACAGTCAAAACGGACATGATATTAAATAACAGTTTATTTAAATTTCGGCCTACACTACGTCCCGTATATCTCAAATAATATGCATAATAGCTTTTGCCATTTACGTAATAATAACAAAACGCCAGCAAGGGGTTAAAACTGTCTTAAAGGGGCACGAAAAGTCGCGAGGTGGCAATGCGGTTATACGCTAGACATCGGAGTGTGCTTTTAGTCAAGCGTTCAAATAGCTGGATAGAATTATAGAACTGCACAGTTTTTTTGTTTTTTTTTTCTGCTCATCAAAACTTGGAAACCGAATTCAGAATAATCTAATTTTGAAGTCCCTGATGGTTTAGGACATTATAATTTAAATCATTTTTGGTTGTCTTCATTTGTATGACGACTTCAGCCCATTGAACTAGCATGATGCAGGGTGTTATAAATTATAACGAACGCCGACTCCCTTCGTTTTCCACGTGTATGTTGTCACACGATATTTTGTGACAGTCCTTCAGGATGTATTCGACAGACGAGTACACTGATATGCTTTGGATCCACAGAGAAGCAAGAGCCAAGCACAAGCAGCTCAGTATCTATACCAGAATAGATATCCTCTATGGAACTAAAACAATTATGAATTAAAATAAACACAATAACACAATAATTATTTAACCAATGTTATTAGTGAATATTACACGGTAAAAATTAGTATATGCAGGGGATTCGAACCACCTCTGCAGCACACGGATTACTTAAGCATCGTGTGCTCGTTCCAACTCAGCTACCTAGAACTTCAAAAAGATATTTCGTTTAACATGTATACAGGTGCAAGTGAAGTCGTTATGTTCCTTCTAATCTGTGCTTCATATAAGCATTATAATAAAAAAGGTCGAGTGGCATTTTGTTCTTTGATCAGCTGATTTTGAAAAAATAAATAGGTTTTGATCCAAATTGGATGCGTAATTCAACAAGAATGTACGAAGATAACAATTTTTGCTTGTAAGATGTGTAGAGTAACTTATTTCTGACATAGCTTCGGTATTAATTATGGGACATCACACAGGGTTTCGAAATAACTAATCACTTCAAAGACGCACTGCTCTTTCAGACGTGCAGTAAGTCGACAACGTTGCGTTGAGGTTGGTCAGGGAATTGACCTGGTTTGTGGATGGAAACAGGTCGGGCGCTGTCCCTTTCGTGTAATGTTTTGGAAGCTAACGCTTGTGATTGGCCTACATTCGCACAGTAAACACGGAAGGACAAGGCACTGTATGTGTTTATATTCTCAAGACGCGCCGTTACGGTGTTGTTTATGTACTGAGCTAGGGAAAGTGACCACCCACACAATCTGCAATGTTGCCAGGTTGTTTTCAACAAAACTAAAATATGTCCTAGGAAATGGTCAGGGACAAAAACATAAGATACAAAATGTGTTCCAAATACCAGATCTACCAGTGGTTTATATTAATGTAATGACTTCCCTTCCACCTGGTATGTTAAATACTTGGGTGGAACCTAGCATAGAGGCCGATGTTTTCAGTTTCAGAGTATAAAATTCGGATTGCATAAAACTGGAAAATAAGGGGCAGTTGACTTACCTGGTATAAACACCCGCATCACAACGCTGGAGTGATTTTGTGTACGGAAAGTGTGGATAGCAAAACGGGTGTATGAGCTTGCACATCCTAGCATTCGCCTGAGAGTGGAAAACTCCCAAGTCAGTGGACAGTTTACTTGGTTCAGGAATTGTCTCAGACATACCAACTTGCAGAGAAGAAAGAGGACAGCCATACACTTTCTCGCTCTTTCTCTTGCACTTTATTAGCGTCACGCTTTAAACGGCGACATAAAAATATTTAATGGCACCATTTAGTGGCCTGCTCGCGCGACGTTCGTTGCTAATCTCGCTTCGTCGCCGCCAGCGAGATTTACGACAGGTGGGCTCTCCGAGCTAGGTACAGTCCGACTGGCTTATAGGCACTTACCCAGCGAGCCGGCGAGCCAGCGAGCTTCTTAAACGCGTTTATTTGTCGCCTCGCCTCGCCTCGTCTCGTCTCGCGAACTGGATCATCCCACTCTGCTCTCTTGTTTATGCGGATCACTCTTTACCTATGATGTGCCAAGCATTCTTATTAAACAAAAGGCGCGCGACAGTATAGCAGGAGGTTTTGTATATCACAAAACAACTTATACCTCTATCTTCATATTAGTCGATGCAAACATTTGCAGAAATTATCGTATTACTGATTTCCTTGTAGATGCAAGGGGAATATGGGAATACAGTAGGCTTTGTGCGATAGTCAAATGTTTTAATCCTAGTAGCTTTAAAACTCAATTTTCTTTGCATGGCCAAGAGATAAAAAAATGAATAACGACCTTCCATTTGAGAAAAGTTGAAGTATTACAAAATTCTGACCAATAACAACGAATATCTCCGAAATGGTTTACGCCACAAAAAATACATTCGGACATAATTTGTGTATTTTAAGAAGATCTAACTTTTTGTACAGTAATAATTTGTCTATCTCTTACGGTTTACCAGTTATGCAATAGTCATCAAGGGTAAACAGGACTACATAGAGTATAACCAGAAAAATAAAAATTTACATTTCATTTGCCACAAAAATGTCTTAAACATATGGCATTTTAATCAAAATAGTAATTTTCCAGAAAATAAAAATTTTCACAATACTTCCATTTAAAGGGTAGTTTAGAATGAAGGGATTTTCTTCAAAATCTTTGTGTAGCATCCTTTAAGGATATTAAACTTAAATTCCAACTTCCGTTTTTAACCAACCTTTCGTCTCACAAACATGTGCGCGCGTGCTTTTTCTAAATTTTTATTTTGGATTCAGGGGGCCCTAAGACATATTTCCGGTGAAATCTCGACATCGAATTTTTGGGTCGAATGCAATACTTCCTCTACTTACTATACGTAGTAGAGAAAGTAAAATTACGTATTCCTCCATTTTTCGTCTTAGCTGAGATAAACATTTTCAGAAATTATCTTATTTCTGATTTTCTTGTAGGTGTAAGGGGAATATGACAATACCGAATAGTCGAGTGGATACCAAACTTAGTATTTAAGCTCGGAGTTTTTCAAGGAAGCTTTATGGAGATTTTCAAGATACCATTCCTACCCCAAATTACCCTTCAGATATAAAAAGTTCTGAAATTCTTGATTTTATCAACTTTTAGATATTTTAATGTAAAATCAAATGTATATACCGAATTTTCTGGGAATAGCTCTGAAATTTTCATCCTTCTGGATGACGTGGTAAACGGTTAACCATTCGCCTCTCACCATGCCAAACTGGGTTCGATCCCAGGGACCCGCATGAGGTGGACGAAGTGGCGTCTGGTGGGATTTTCTCCAGATTCTCGGGTTTCCCCCGTCACTCATTGCACCTACTACTCCATCATCCCCTTTCCATTCGTCCATTTCGCCTGCATTTCATATCATCCTCTTTCTCACTCTCATACCTGGTGCTGGGCTGACCACCCGCTTGCAGGTCTTCACTCTGTAAGGTCTATAGAAAGAGAGAGAAAGAAAGAGAGAAAGAGACAGAAAGAGAGAAAGAGCGATAGAGAGAGAAGTAGTTAGCATGCTAACTTTCAAACCCACAGCTCCCAGGTTCGATTCCATGCTGGACGATGGGCATTTTTCTATAGCTAGGGTTATTCCCCAGTCCCCTATAGTCTGGAATTATAAATGAGACTGTGAATGTGTTTATGAATTTACCAAAAGTAATACAATCCAAAGATTAAATGTAAGCGAGTGGGTATCCTTGCCGATGAGCAATTGTTCCAAAAGTAAAAATCTACCGATATGATCCTAGACGTTAAATGCCGTATATAAATAGAACAGTAAAAGAAAAAGATAATGCAGAACTCCTTAACGCACACAGCTTGTGTGCTTCCCTTCTTTAGTGTTAACTACTTCCGAGATATTCCTTGTTATTGGTTTTCAAATATTTATATTTTTCTCAAATTTAAAGTCGTTATACTTTTCACTTTCTCTAGTACGTATTGTAAGAGGAAGTATAGTAGCTATTTGACCCAAAAATTCGAAAACGAGATTTCCCTGGAAATACATGTTTTGAGACTCCCTGAATACAAAAAAGCATTTTTACTTTCTCTACTGGTAAGTAGAAAGAAGTATTGTATTCACCCAAAAATTCGATGTCCAGATTTCAGCAGAAATGCACGTTTTGAGATCCCTTGAATCCAAAAAAAGCATTTTTAGAAAAACGTCCGTGTGTGTGTTCGTGTGTCAGTCTGTGGACAGCATAACTCAAAAACGAAAAGTTGGTTAAAAACCAAAGTTAGTATTTAAGTTTAGTGTCTTTTAAGGATGCGACACGAAGATTTTGAAGAAAATAGCCCCACCCTAAACTACCCTTTACATGGAAAAGTTTTCGAAAAAATTTGATTTTCTTGAAATTGGCTCTAACGATTTTGATTAAAATGTCATAAGTAAATAATAATTACCATCTAAAGGTTACTTAAACCCGGGACATAAAGTACTTACAATTGTAAGTCTCCCTTGGGGTATTTATCTCTGATGTGAGATTCCCTTGTGGTCTAACAGGGAAAAGTACGAATCAGCTGGGGAATTTAATGTCGTACTGGCAAGTTGGCCATGGTAGCTTAGTGGTTAGAGCAGCCGCTCGATAAGCGGAAGATCCATGGTTCAAATCCCGGCTATGGCATTGCATTTTTCAGTCCTGATTCAACCTCTTAAACATTGCCCACACACGGCTTGTGTGTCTAAAAAGAACAGTAGTAAGTTTGTTGGTATAAATAAGTAATAATTACCTATATTATGAATTTTCTGACTATAGTCTATGTAGTTCTGTTTACCTATTCTGGATGACTTTTGCATAACTGGTAAATCGTAAGAGATAGACAAATAACTTAATGTTGTTAAAACACACAATTTAAGTTAAACTTTTTTTCTGAAGTGAAACATTTGCGTGAGTTTTGTAATACTTGTAATTTTCTCAAATGGAAGGTGGTTATTTCTTTTTACCTCTTGGATTTGTAAAGATAATGGAATTTCAAAGTCAAGATATAGTGACTACTCTTAAAGCACTTGACCATCGCTTTAAGCTACTGTATACCTATATTCCCCTTGTACCTACAAGGAAATACGTAATAGAGCATTTTCTACAGAGGTTTATATCGGTTAATATGAACTAGATAGAGGAACAAGCATTTCTGCGGAAAGGGTCATCTTTTTTAAAACATAAATACACTTCGAATATAAAATTACTTGTACCTTTATTTATGAAAATTCACGCATGCACATGTTCGCAGTATAATGATCTGTGGTCTCGTGTGTGTGCATGTGTGTGTGTATGTGTGTGTGTGTGTGTATGAGTGTTGTTTACAAACGGGAGCAGACATAATGGTAGCCTGCAGCACAGCGCCGTGTCCCAGTTAATCTGAATCAGGTTTGCCGGAATGATGTTTATTCAGATTTCCGATACATGATTAATTGCAGTCACATTTTCCCCATCAACAGTGCGTCATCTTTAATGTTATCAACCATTTCGTTATTTAGCTCACTTTAGTGACTTAGTTCATTTACGGTAGAAATTTACTATGTTATTTAAAAATACCATGACTTGTAATGGTACTAATTTAGGTCATAACATTTGCATCCATATTCCTCATAAGGTGCTAGCTCAGTTTTTACTTTCTCTATTGGCAAGTAGAGGAAGTATTGTATTCCACCCAAAAATTCTATGTCAAGATTTCACCGGAAATATATTTTTGAGACCCCTGATTCAAAAAAAAAAAAAAAAAAAAAAAAAAAAAACAGTTTTAGAAAAAGATCCATGCATGTGTTTGTCAGTCAGTCAGTCTGTCTGTCTGTCTGTCTGTCTATCGACAGCATAACTCACAAACGAAAACTTGGTTAAAAACCAAAGTTGGTATTTAATTTAAAGTTAAATAAGTGAGTGAGTGAGTGAGTGAGTGAGTGAGTGAGTGAGTGAGTGAATGAATGAATGAATGAATGAATGAATGAATGAATGAATGAATGAATGAATGAATAAATAAATAAATAAATAAATAAATAAATAAATAAATAAATAAATAAATAAATAAATAAATAAATAAATAAATAAAACGAACGAACGAACGAACGAACGAACGAATGAATAAACAAACAAACAAACAAACAAACAAACAAACAAACAAACAAACAAACAAACAAACAAACAAACAAATAAATAAATAAATAAATAAATAAATAAATAAATAAATAAATAAATAAATAAATAAAAAAGTTAGTAAGTAAATAAATGAGTAAATAAATGAATGAATAGATAAATAGTTAATAAGCAAACAAACCAACCAACAAACAAATAAATAAGTAAATAAATTATATATAAATAAACAAATAAAATACAAACAAATAAATTCAGTTGGACCTGATTTCTGCGTATATCAAGGGAAAAAGGGAAGATTACTTGTAATTCAGAATTAGTGACAAATGAAATTTTGATAATGCATCATGTTTTGTTTAAAAAGAAGAGCAATGTAGTTAGCCAACATGAGTAAAATTTTACAAACAGCAGAGATATGTAGTAAGTAATCATTATTTTGAGCTTGATCCTGCTTTAAAGAAATCAGTTAATTTGACTCGTTTCACTTTTGTTACATCAATTGCATATACCTCATTTTGCAAAATTACGAGTATTAATGCTCTAACGGTTGTCACTGCAACTTTTCGCGGTGATGTTACATCTGCATACATTTGTCACTCACTTTTGACATTTCAAGATTTAAGTCGTCATCCCCATTGTTGTCAGTGTCTCTTGAAGCTTTCTTGATCACCACCATGTTTTGGCACACACCATCCTGCAGTTTCCCTCACAGTAAACATTCAATATAGAAACTGTTTATCTTTACTTCTCGTTTGTTGCTTTGTCTTTTGTTTCCGCGGCCGAAAGCCGCCCGCTCGCTTTGCGTCTTAGTCAACAAAGACAAGTGAAAAACTCCTCGAGTTTCTTTTCAATTTTCGCATGCCGTATGGTCATTATAAATACATACAACTCAGATGTATTTCACTGAAGCTTAATGCATATAACAGCGAATTACTATAAATGCATTACGTTTAGATAAGATTCTATTAATGAGTTTCTAAATTAAATTTTGCTATAAATATGAATTACTTAGAACTGAGTTATGTATAAATCAAGTTCAACTGTAAATTGTGAATAAATAAGCAAATAAACACAAGAATGAACACATACATTTGTGGAAAATAAATTTCTTTCGCTTGTGATGGAGAGGTTTACCCCGGCGTTGTTTTTGTGATCGTGGAGGTTCGTACAAAGGCTTATCTCCTAATGAACATCTACTGGAGCGCATTTTAAACTTAATCTACGGTAGCTTGTAGGTATATTAAAAGCCAAGTTACCATAGCCGACTTCCGAACAACCTGCATGGCAAGATATTTCCTCCCCTCTCCACTTGGGGGAAACACAAGCAATAAAGATTCAAGCTTATATGATTTATGCTCCACACGTACATTATCCACTAGTCATGATACTAGAACCAGTGGTTACCTTATAGAGACTCCTCGCACACTAGCAGTGGCGGCTGGTGCACCAAGCCATTCACATCACTTTTTCTAATATTGTTACAAAGATCATTTTTACCCTCTCTACTACTATAGTATGAAGGGGAATTATTGTATTCGACCGAAAAATTCAATATCGAGATTTCACCGGAAATATTTATTTCGAAGGCCCCTGAATACAAAAAAGGCAGTTTCAGAAAACATCCATGTGTGTATGGTGTGTGTGTGTGTGTGTGTGTGTGTGTGTGTGTGTGTGTGTGTGTGTGTGTGTGTGTGTACACCATAACTCAAAAACAAATGCTCCGTTAGAAACCAAAGTTGATATTTAAATTGAATGTCTTTCAAATTTCTCGAATATTTTTGTTATTCAAAATGGCTCTAACATTTTTTATTATATGTCATATCTTTAAGATATTTTTAAGACAAATAAAATGTATATTTTGAATTTTTTGGCTAAAGTCCATGTAGTCCTGTGTACTCCTGATGACTTTTGCATATCTGGTAAACCGTAATAGATGCACGAAATCTTACTATACAAAATCGTTAAACACTACATTTATGTATGTCAAATGATCATTTTTCTGAATTGAACTAGTTTGGAGATATTCTTTGTTATTTCTCAGAATTTTGCAATACTTATAGACCGTTCTCAAGTGGCATGTCGTTATTAATTACTTTCTCTACTGGTAAGTAGAAGGAAGTATTGTACCACCCAAAAATTCGATGTCGAGATTTCACCGAAAATATATGTTTTGAGACCCCCTGAATCCCAAAAAAGCATTTTTAGAAAAAAGGTCCGTGTGTGTGTGTGTGTGTGTGTGTGTGTGTGTGTGTGTGTGTGTGTGTGTGTGTGTGTGTGTGTGTCTGTCGGTCTGTCTGTGAACATCATAACTCAAAAACAAATGCTCCGATAGAAACCAAAGTTGATATTTAAGTTCAATGCCTTTTAAATTTCTCGAATATTTTTATTTTCTCAAAAATGGCTTAGATTTTTATTAAATGTAATATGTTTAAGACATTTTTATCACAAATGAAATATATATTTTGAATTTTTTGGCTATAGCCCATGCAGTGCTGTTTACTCTTAATGACTTTTGCATAACTGGTAAACCGTAAGAGATGGACCAAATCTTACTATACAAAAATGTAGACATCGTTAAACACTAAATTTATGTCAGATGATCGTGTGTGTGGAGTGAAACATTTTGGAGATATTCTTTGTTATTTCTCAGAATTTTGCAATACTTATAGACCGTTCTCAAGTGGCATATCGTTTTTAATTTTTTTAATATTTTGGTTATGCAAAGAGAACGGAATTTCAAAGTCGTTATATACCAACAGCTCTTAAAATCACTTAAAGTCTACTGTATTCTTATATTTCCCTTGCACCTACAAGGAAATAAGCAATAAGATAATTTGTACGAATGTTTATCTTAACTAACATGGCGATATAGGAATAAGAGTTTGTTAGAATGGTTAGCACAAGAGTAGAGAAAGTCATGTGAGTGCAGCACATCAGATTATTCTATCTACTTCTTGTTAACATACATAAAGTTTCAAAGAAAATTTACTAACTTCGTATTAGGTATAAGAAGAATATAGCGGGCCAAAGCGACAGTCAGATTTTTAAAAACTGGGAGATCTGGCACGGGGTGCACTCAGCCTCGGGAACTAATTGAAGAGCTACTTGATGGAGAAGTAGCGGCCCAAGGTCGTATAACTGGCCGGGAGGGCTTGGAGCGCTGACCACGTTCCACCCTGCAGCACTGCACCCCATCAATGACGCCTGTAGGGTGCAGAGGTGAGGGACGCAGCGGCTGGACGGCAAGACTTGGCCCTTCATGGGCTGTTGCGCTAGGCTTTTTTTGTAATTATATAATGGCTTTAAAGCTGTGGTTAGAAACAATAAGTATTTATTCACATCAATAATAAGGAATGATTAATGTCTTTCAGAGATGCGACACGAAGATTTTGAAGAAAATAGCCCCACCCTAAACTACCCTTTACATAGAAAATATTTAGAAAATTTTGATTTTCTTGAAAATGGCTCTAACGATTTTGATTAAAATGTCATATGTTTGAGATATTTTTATGACAAATGAAGTATGTATCTTGAATTTTCTGGCTATAGAACCTTTAGTCGTATTTACTCTGAACGACTTTTGCATAACTGGTAAACCGTTAGAGATAGACCAAATCATACTATACAAAAAATGTACATCTTGCTAAAATACACAATTTATGTCTGAATAAATTTTCTTATAGGGTGAACTATTTCGGAGATATTCCTTGTTTTTGTGTCAGTTTTGGAAAAACTTGGAACTTTCGTGAAATGGATCATCGTTGTTAATTTTTTTATATGTTAAGCTTGCAAAGAGATCGGAATCTCAAAGCTTTAAAATATTTGACTATCGCACAAAGCCTACTGTATTCTAATATTCCCCTTGCTCCTACAAGGAAAAAAGCAATAAGATAATTTGTACCAATATTTATCTCAACTAACACGAAGAAGATATAGGAATAAGAGTTTGTAAGAATGGTTAGTATAAGAGTAGAGAAAGTCATGTGAGTGCAACACATCAGATTTTTCTATTCTAGTTTTACCTACACATTCCCCTGTTAGTGTAATATGCTGTCACTATTTTCGCTTCGAACCTCAGAAACTTTAACATTAATATTCTTCAAATTAAAACCTGAGATTCGAACTGAATCCATCACTGTCATTACTTTCTGCAACTTTTCCCTTTCTTGTCACACATTTATCCATGCTGACGAACAGCAGAAGAGTGAGTTGCAAGAAACATGTAAACAAATATCCTCGCCATCTGTCTGTCGCTGCTACAGGCGTTGAAACCTAGAAGGTGACTTGACAGATGAAAGGAAACGAAATAAAGGGAAATAAGACAAAGAAATCATAGTAAATGAGTAGCCATCCCAGCATTCGCCTAACAAGGAAAACTACGAGAAACTCAAGATAAGAGTACGTTGTCGAACCAGGAACCTTCCAAAAGTAAGACTCACATAAGTGCCGAGCCAATATTAGTATAAAACTAGTCAAAGTAATTTCCTATGTACGTTTATTTGATGTAAAATATTGAGTACACACCACAGGTATAGTAAATAATTCAGCTTCATTTAAGTGTCTGATCTTAGTTTCGCTGGTGGGTATACTAGCTGAGAAGCTACGTGCAATAATTGTCAGCAATGAACATAAATACGACTTGGGATGAAGCCTCATATTTCAACATTACCGTCTGCAACATCGCTATTTTGCTTAGTGGAGTTCTTAAATGTGCTAAAAGTAACGTTAAAATGTAACGTTTAAGGATGTAATAAACGTTATACCTACATGAAGTCTATTCTTCGACCCTTATGATAATGACAATGCTGGTTCTTAATGTTATTTAAGGGAGCAGAAATTATGAAAAGTTAAACAGAAATAATCTTTTCAAAATGAAATGAGTTCTACCAGGTGGAAAATGTTGTTTTGGCCATACTTCACCCACGGGTTCTACATGATGACTGTAACAAATATATCCAATACAATTATTCTCAATAAAGAACCCTTTCACTGAAAAAAAACATGTCAAATATTTGGAGTTATATGACTTCTTGACGAATGTAGGTCATATAATGGTTTATTATTTCACTAACTGTGGCAGAACCATAATGACAACATTTCTATAATGCATTCTACTTTAAGTCTAATGAATTTAGTCACAATTTAATCTTATATACTTAACCCTTTCGCTGCCAAGTTAAATGCTTAAACTGCCAGCCCTAAATATGCAGAAATATAAGGTTTTACACAAAGCTTTCCACTCATCTCAATTTTGAATCTGTTTAGTTGACAGTTTTTACAGTTACTTCTGAAATGTTGTTTTACATGTATACACACTTTTGAGAACATTAGTCTGGTACACATATTTTTTAAAAAATTTTGAATTGTTAAATTCTTATTTTTAAATTTTAATTTTACACTTTCAGTTTATTTTGACCCCATAATTATTGTTCCATAGCAATTTTGCTTTCGTCTGTCAATAAATCATTATATTATTTATAAAATTACACATTTTGAAACTTCTATGTTTAAAATTGTTGAAATGAGCACGGTTAATTATATGAACTGCAATTTAGAGTTTTTTCTTGGCTAATAGCATTAAAGACTTATGTTCCAAACAGCTTCATGTTCATGGTTACTTCCATCTTGCCAGTTAGTATCCAGTTCATCTTCATCCTGATCTGTGGCATTTCCTGCAGGAGACTGCGTAGAAGACACTTGATTGTTTATTTCGTTTATGTCACTGTCATCACTAACAGAAATATCACTATAGCTGTCACTTGCCAGCAATGTTGCTGCAATGTCATCTTCTGTCAAAATCACTGTACATAGAATAAATAAAAGTTCTGCACGCATCAACCTACAATACGTGTTTACTGCTCTCTTCTTCTAGCGCGCTAAAATGCCCGACGCATGACAACCTGGCGGCGCCGTGGCCGAGCGGTTAGCGCGCTCGCCTACCACCTAGGCGGCCCGGGTTCGATCCCAGGGACCCGCATGTGGTATTCGTGGTGGACGAAGCGGCGTCAGGGCGGGTTTTCTCCGGGTACTCCGGTTTCCCCCGCCATCTCATTCCACCGGTGCTCCATCTTCATGTATCATCAGTGTCACCGCCTGCGGTGCCGTAGTAGTAAGAGCGGGCGTTAAACACTACAACAACAACGCATGACAACCTCAGAAAGTAAAATTAATTGTACAGGAAAGGCAGAGATTAGCAAATAAACAATGATGCCAACACATAGTTTACATACCGTAGATTAGATAGAGGTGGACACATACGCCATCTGATGCATAATTTGTAAATTACTTGGACGCAAAAAACTAACCTCGGCGAATCGGATTGGATCGGATCGTGGCATTATTCAAAGGCAATTGGCATCGGATTTCATTGGTTTTTGGCAGCCAAAGGGTTAAACGACCAATTCTTGTATATATATTCCGCGCATCTTGGAAACCGCTCTAACGATTTCGATCAAACTTTCTATTCAGATAGTTTTCCTTTTTAAGTTCATTTATATAGGTGTCATTCCTGAAAAAACGCTATTTTACATAAAAATAAAATGTTTATTCCTGCTTCTACAGAGCAATTGAACTTTATTTTGGCTTTTTCTTCTCTTCTAATGGACCGATTTCAACAAAGTAGCGTTTTAAAGTCCTCTTCCAGGGCTATGAATACACTAGGAAAGTTAACCTAGCTATATTAGTCTACGCGTAACAGTCACAATTAGTGTAAGCCTTATTTCGGCCATAATTTCTCTGTGAATCAATCGATTTCAGGAAACGAGCTAGCGTTTTAAAGTCCTCTTCCACGGCTATGAGAATACATTAAGAAAGTTGACCTAGCTATATTATTTTATGTTACAGCTCGTCCCGTCTATATGTCTGAAATAGAAATACAACGTATTGCATTTTACGGCTGAAATGATGGTGCTTATGCAATATTTATATGCATCTCTGTAACTCTTGTATGTCGGAAATGCCTTAACAATTGCGACAAAACATTTTTATTTAGTTAACGTTTCGCTTTTCAACTTTATCTCAATAAGTATCTTCTCCGAAAAAACAAGATTTCACAAAAAGAAAGGCAGGGGGGGGGGGCACCGAGCGAAGCTCGGTCACCTGGTACTGTTAACGCAATGTACCAAATTTCACATTCAATTGTGATTAAGTTTATTCAAATTAAGATGAAATGTGTTACAGCATTGTTCACACAATGCTTGCGCGACAATTAGTGAAATAATAAACCATTTATATCCATTCCTCAAGAAGCGAAATGACAAATATTTGACACAATTTTTTTCGGCGAATCGGTTGTTTATTGACCATAATTGTATGACATATTTGTTACACTAACCCTGGTTAATGTATGGTCTTCCACTCACTAGGTATAGTTTAAGAAAACAGTTTTTTATTTGACACATTTAAACTACAAATGGACCTGACTATGCTTAGCAATATGAACGTTCCACCTTGAATCTTGCTTTCTAGGAAAAAATATTCATCATTTTTCCAAACTCAAAATTATGCACTTTTTACTTTCTCTACCACGTATAGTAATTCTATTCCACCCAAAAATTCAATGTCGAGATTTCACCAGAAATATGATTTCAGGCCCCCTGAATAAAAAAACAAAAACATGTTTTAAAAAAGGTCCCGGTGCACGCGTATGTGTCCGTCCGTCTGTCTGTCAGTCTGTGGACAACATAACTCAAAAACGAAACCTCGGTTAAAAACCAAAGTTGGTATTTAAGTTTAATGTCTTTTAACGAAGTGACAGGAAGATTTTCAAGAAAATGCTTTTACATGGGAAATTTTTCGAAAATATTTATTTTCTCGACAATGGCTCTAACGATTTTGATTAAAATGCCATATGTTTGAGATATTTTTATGGCAAACAAAATGTAAGTATATTTTGAATTTTCTGGCTATAGCCCACGAAGTGCTGTTTATTCTGGACTACTTTTGCATAAGTGGTAAACCCTAAGAGATAAACCAAATCTTACTATACAAGAAAATGTAGTTCTCGCTGAAACACACAATTTATGTCTAAATAATTTTGTTTTTGTAAGAGTGAACCATTTCGGAGATATTGCTTGTTATTTGTGTGAGTTATGGAGACACTAGACTCGTAAGCTCGGGGAGGGGGGGGGGAATTGAATTGAGCAGCTACTTGATTAAAGAAGTAGCCACCCCAGGTCGCGATGACCACATAACTGGCCGGAAGTGAGGAGGCGCCGACCACGTCCCACCCTACAGTACTGCACCCCACTCATGACGCCCGTAGTGGGTAGAGGCGGCGACACAGCGGTCAAACGGTAATCCCTGGCCCGTGAAGGGCTGATGCGCTAGGGGTTATTTATATTTGGAGAACCTATACTTCTGTCTAATGGAAGATGGTTATTCATTTTTGTATATCTTAACCGTGCAAAGAGAACGGGATCTCAAAGCTTTAAAAGATTTGACTATCGCACAAAGCCTACTGTATTCTTATGTTCCCATACCATTTACAAGGAAATAAACAATAAGATAATTTGTACAAATGTTTATCTCAACTAACACGAAGAAGATATAGGAATAAGAGTTTGTGAAGTAGAGAAAGTAAAAAAGGAACATGTAGTTCCTATTTAGAAAAGAAAGTAAAGAACTCGATTTGTGTATTCAATTCTAAACTTTACAGAAAGATAGTTTGGTTATGCAGTTCTGAAACTTTGTGTAAATCTCCTCTACTGGCCGTGATGTTTGTTCGGGAAGGATAAATCTCCTTGGAACAATAACGATAGGGATTATTTGTATAATTTCTATATTTTGTGTTACATGCCTCTGTAAAATCTTCAGGATACGCCACTGCTGAAACATTCAGGTTTGTGTCTGAAATTATATAACCTTGTTGTGAGACGACAGCTTATGCGGAAAGTAATTTATGGTTCAAAATTAAACGAAGGCCACGTGTCTTCAGCACGAGCCGCCACTGTTGGTAGGAGTAGAAGAAGTTCTGGACAGAAATACCAGCCTACTTCGTTTCATATTACATCTTGCTGATAAATAGCTCTATAATAACCACAGCGATCAGTGAGAGGAACTGAATAATATATTTGCGGCAAAGATTTCTTTCTTAAATGTTCCATTATAAATTATTTAATCCCCGTAACAATTGCTGTTTCGTTATCTTCCTCATTTAATGACCGTGAGAAGGCATAGTGGTAATGCATATGAGGTTTGCATTCGGAACATCTTGGATTTGATTTCCATCCTGCCGGCCGCTTTGACCGTGGGTTTTTTCGTAGTTTTTCCGGATCAGTAGGCGATTGCTGCACTGGTTTCTATTCTACCACGTCTGTCA
This sequence comes from Tenodera sinensis, assembly GCA_030765045.1. Lineage (NCBI taxonomy): Eukaryota > Metazoa > Arthropoda > Insecta > Mantodea > Mantidae > Tenodera > Tenodera sinensis. Next base: position 45,529,799 of record CM060974.1, read on the forward strand.
TTTCTTCTTTTCCTGATTACCCTCCCCTTATGTAGGACTTACACCCCCTAGCCTAGGGTCAGACGCCTGTCTCGGGGAGCAGAGGGACCTCTGGACCAGACACAGTGAAGACCTGGAAGCGGGTGGTCAGCCAAGCACCAGGTATGAGAGTGAGGAAGAGGATGAAATGAAATGCAGGTGAAATGATGATTGGAAGGGTGATAATGGAGCAATTGGTGGAATGATTGGCGGGGGAAACCGGAGAACCCGGAGACGCCGCTTCGTCCACCACAAATACCACATGCGGGTCCCGCCTAGGTGGTAGGCGAGCGGTCTAACCACTCAGCCACGGCCTTCCAGACTCAGGGAAGGATGAGGAATAATCCTGGCAGGAGAAAAATTCCTACCCCTCTGCCGGGAATCAAACCCGGGACCCCTTGCACAGCAGGCAGGAGTTCTACCAATTGCGCTACGGGGCCAGCCCCTGTCATTTCCTATCTTTGTTTAAATGATGATCTTAAGCACACTTAAGATATAAAAAAAAATGAACGACAATGTTCCATTTCATGAAAGTTTTAAGCTTTCCGAATCTCGCACACATAACAAGGAATATCTCCGAAATGGCTCACCCTACAAGAAAATTTATTTCGACATAAATTGTGTATTTTAGCAAGATCTACATTTTTTGTACAGTATGATTTGGTCTATCGCTTATGGTTTACCAGTTATGCAAAAGTCATCCAGAGTAAGTAGGACTACAGGGACTATAGCCAGAAAATTCAAGATAGCATTTCATTTGTCATAAAAATATCTCAAACATATGACATTTTAATCAAAATCGTTAGCCATTTTCAAGAAAATCATAATTTTCGAAAAATTGTCCATGTAAAGGGTAGTTTAGGTTGGGGCTGTTTTCTTCAAAATATTCGAAAGACCTTAAACTTAAATACCAACTTTGGTTTTTTTTTTATACAAGGCGTCTCAAAGCATATATTTCCGGTGAAATCTCGACATCGAATTTTTGGGTGGAATACAATAGTTCTACTTACCAGCAGAGGAAGTAAAAAGATGATTAGACGTAAATTGTGTGTTAACAAGAACTAATTTTTTGTACAGCAAGATTTTCTCTGTCTCTTACGGTTTACCAGTTACACAAAAGTTATCAACAGTAAATATAACTATATGGGCCATTGCCAAATAATTCAAAATATACATTTCATTTACCATAATATCTTAAACATACGGAATCTTAATCAAAATCGTTAAAGCCGTTTTTAACCGAATGAAAATTTTCAAAAAAATATTACATGTAGAGGTTCGTTTAGGCAGGGAGAATTTTCTTCAAAATCTTCATGCCACATCCTTGAAAGATATCAAACTTAAATACCATCTTTGATTTTTAACAGACATACACATACTTTTTCCTAAAAGAGCTGTTTGTTATTCAGGGGCCTCAAAACATGAATTTGACACAAAAATTCTATGTCGAAATTTTACCGGAAATACAAGTTTTTCTGCTTACTATACGTAGAAGAGAAATAAAATGTATTTGTTTTATTCAGGAAGCCTCGAAACAAATGTTGTGTGAAATACAATACTTGGTCTAAGTGCAGAGGAATATTGGTCCTAGATGGATTGAGGTGAACCCCTTCGGGCCCCTCACTGGCGGCATCAGACTGTTGGTATGAAGTCTGGGAGTTAACTAAACAGGAGTTTAAAGCAAAAGACGACTGCGGTCCTGGTGGGGAGGCGTGGGCCAGTATCAAGTAAGGAGAAAACCGCACCTGGAATAGAGCGAAGATGGTGAAAGCATATTTGTGCCTGGCGACAGATAAACTAGAAATGTCAAGCTCACGGTGTGCCTAACTGTTCGTTCCGGACGGTGGCCCGCTTGCTGCAGGCTGAGCGTGTGTTACTAACACGATGTTAACAAATGGTATTCCATATTTTGAAAGCTGGAAGTATGGACCAAAACAATAATAAAATTTTCAGTAAACACGGATTCTAAAATGCATATACAGGAGCCTCAAACACCAACAACGCTTGATATGTTGTGTGGGACGACAAACTATTCGGTTTTCAAGAATAAAGTCCTGTCCGGAAATGTACGGTTTGGACGCTGAAGCGCATCGCATGGGTGTGCGTTGAAATGTAAACCCAACATCGAGCTGTCTACATTACAAAGGGGTAATGTATATATCGGTGGTGGTGAACCTCCAGCACATGACTCAATATTTGAGGTTGTGTTTGAAGATTTTCAATCGCTCCGTGGACTCGAGCCTTAAGGTCCACCACTGACGTTACAGGAGTGCTGCACTCCATACTCTTCATACACAGAAAATAGTCAAGAGGTGTCAGATCTGACGACTGTGCTGCCCATGTAACTGGTCCACCTCTACCAATCTGTCTATTGGAATATGCGACGTTAAAGTGATTCCACACATTTACATCAAAGTATGCTGGAGCTCATGTCGGCCATTTCAGCAGCTGTGTACTGGTACGCGTCACACTGCTGTTAAAACGTTACTGTAACGGAAACTACACAAGTAATGCAGTAGGATGCGCACCAAGGACTCAATGAGTGAATGTAGCGCATGCGCAGGAATGTTATTAGTCTCAGGTCACAGAGGCTAAACGATTACATACGTTCCGTGTTAACACACCAACACAAATCGGAACAAACTGTCACACCTGTTCGTTCTCAGACTTCGACGCCCAACATCGTCCAATTAGTGCATTTCCGGATCAGTTTGCCATCCCGCATAACATACTAAGCTGGGGACACCTTTGGTTGTGACGTGTCTACTTGGTAGAAGAGTTGGTTGGAAACAGAAACTCATGGTTGATGAGTTACTATGACTTCTCTCTTGTAACTCAGTGGCAGCATGAAGCTCTTTCAATCGCAGGACAATTTCAAAAACATAAGCTCGTCCTTTCAGTGCCTCCTGTCTAAGTGGTATAGAATCACATAACTGTTAAAATTTCCTACTATCTATTTTGATATCGTGCACTCCGTTCCCTGACGTCACAATGATTTATGAATCATAATGATACCTATTAGTGAAATGTTGCCATATACAGTTGTCTAAACAAGTGTAAACCAGCCTTATTTTGTAATTGCGATTTCAACTGCAAACTCATAACCTCAACTTGTAATTGTGGCTTTACTGTATGACTGTCCGCGTGAAAGGATTTGAGTAGAGTTGAAAATTATGGTTCATTGCTTTAAGATCATAAAACATTTTGTATTATAACTCTGTTTTACTTTCTCTACTGGTAACTAGAGGAAGTATTGTATTCCACCCAAAAATTCGATGTCAAGATTTCACCGGAAATATGTTTTGAGACCCCCTGAACCCCAAAAAAGCATTTTTAGAAAACGGTCCCTGCGTGTGTCTGTGAGTCTGTAGACACCATAACTCAAAAACGAAAAGTAGGTTAAAACCAAAGTTGGTATTTAAGTTTAATGCCTTTCAAGATGCGACACGAAGATTTTGAAGAAAATAGCCCCACCCTAAACTACCCTTTACATGGAAAATTTTTATTTTCTTGAAAATGACTAACGATTTTGATTAAAATGTCATATGTTTGAAACATTTTTATGACAAATGAAATCTATACCTTGAATTTTCTGGCCATAACCCCTGTTGCCGGATTTACTCTGGACGACTTTTGCATAACTGGTAAACCGTTAGAGATAGACCAACTCACCCTATATAGAAATGTAGATCTTGCTAAAATACACAATTTATGTCCGAATAAATATTTTTGTAAAGTGAACAATTTCGGAGATAATCCTTGTTATTTGTGTGAGTTTCGGAAAACTTAAAACTTTCGTGAAATGGAACATCGTTGGTCTTTTTTTTTATATGTTAAGCGTGCAAAGAGAACGGGATCTCAAAGCTTTAAAAGAGTTGACTATCGCTCAAAGCCTACTGTGTTCTAATATTCCCCTTGCACCTACAAGGAAATAGGCAATAAGATAATTTGTACAAATGTTTACCTCAACAAACACGAAGAAGATATACTAATAAGAGTTTGTAAGAATGGTTAGTACAAGAGCAGAGAAAGTCATGTGAGTGCAACACATCAGATTTTTTAACTTTGCTAACATACCTACATGAATATGTAAGAAGTTTTCTTTGCGTTTTCGTGGTTTCGAAAGTCAGGTCGTACCGATGCGGTTTACACCGCTAGTTGTGTACCTTGGAACGCGTATTGTTGAAGGAGGGAGAGTGAAGCAAGTGAAGTATTTCTTTGCCACTTGCTGTGAATTACATCATATCATAAGCCGACCCCTGTGATAAAGGAATAAACATTTGTAGGAACAGTTTGTGCACGAGTAATAGAAAGCCATTTGAGTGCAGCACATTAAATTTTTTCATAAGGACCCTCATTTGAGAGCCTTTGAAGATGCCTCCTTTAATTTTGGCATTATAAATATCATAAAATTAAGAAAAACCTAGCGCAATAGCGCATGAATAGCCAAGGCTTGCCACCCAACCACTGCTTCTCGCACCTCGGCCCACTACAGGCGTCATTGGTAGGGTGCAGGGTGGGACGTGGTCAGCGCCCGGAGCCCTCCCGGCCGGTTATGCGGTCTTCACCACCTGGGGCCGCTACTTCTCCATCAAGTAGCTCCTCAATTGGTCCCCCCGGGACCTAACGAGGCTGAGTGCACCCCGTGCCGGACCTCCCAGAGGGGATAAAATCCCCATGCTGGTACCGGGGATTGAATCCGTATCCTCCGCTCTAGAGGCAAGTGCACTATCTGGAAATTTGCTGTGTATATGTTGTAACACATTTCCTTGGCAGTTCACAGTCGGTGTGGGTGGCTCAGTTGGTTAGACGCTGGCCTACTGATCCCAAGGTCGTGGGTTCAAATCCGGCCCAGACCGATGGTTTTTAAGTGTGCTTAAAAACGACACCTCCATGTCAGTAGATTTACTGGCACGTAAAAGAACTCTTGCGGGACAAAATTCCGGCACACCACTGGCACTGATATGATCCTGGCAATTGACAGCATCGTTAAACAACAAAATAGTTTAATTTAATTTTTGGCAGTCCATAGCTTTCACATTTTTGTTTCGAATTCAAGTTTTACATGCAGTGGAGGAAATAATATTCTGTTTGATTCTGCCATAGGTTCATTTCTTACATTCTCTTCCACAGGTTGCCATTCAACATGTCTGCATTATAATTACCTAGTAAGTCACTCACAGACATTACCTTAGCTGCAATCCAACAAGCATAGCATTAGACGTCTAAATCGTGAGATATGTGCCAATTGTGTATGTTGTCTGTCACCTTGAGAGCAAAAGTTGCATGCTCTCGTTCATGTTGGTTGCATTGAAAACAGGTAGGTACACTTAGAAGGTCACTTCCTGTATGCCGAGTAGGCTACTCTCCAATGCATCTATGATAAGACACCATTCTTCTGGTTGGTGAGCACGTCCCAAATATCTCACTGTGCCATCAACATCTTTGCAGAATGCCGCATTTGCATCTGAGGAAAAGAATGGCAACAAATATTTTTTGGCTTGCTGTACTGAGACATCTTAATACCTCATCGCAGTAGATTTCATTGTTCCAGTCTCGAATCAAGGAGTTCTAATTTCTTCTTGGACAAATCTAAATTTCGGATTAGTCAGTAAGTTCCATTTGAGAGGAGATGTGTGAATCTTAAGTATATAGAACATGCGCAGTATTAGTTGCACAAGTACTATAATTTGTTTATTCTTCTGAATTTCGTGGTGCACTCCCGAGGTCTTTTATTGGTCTCATAGTTTTAAGTGTATGACCAGAGAGCTGTGTTAGAAAAAATCTCATGTGTTGCACTCACATGACTTTCTCTACTCTTGTACTAACCATTCTTACAAACTCTTATTCCTATATCTTCTTCGTGTTAGTTGAGATAAACATTTGTACAAATTATCTTATTGCCTATTTCCTTGTAGGTGCAAGGGGAATATTAGAATACAGTAGGCTTTGTGCGATAGTCAAATCTTTTAAAGCTTTGAGATCCCGTTCTCTTTGCACGCTTAACATATAAAAAAGTGAACAACGATGTTCCATTTCACGAAAGTTTTAAGTTTTCCGAAACTCGCATACATAACAAGGAATATCTTTGAAATGGTTCACTCTAGAACAAAATTTATTCAGACATAAATTGTGTGTTTTAGCGAGATCTACATTTTTGTACAGTAAGATTTTGTCTATCTGTTATGGCTTACGAGTTATTCAAAAGTTATCCAGAGTAAACAGGGCTATTTAGGCTATAGCCAGAAAATTCAAAATATACATTTCATTTGTCATACAAATATCTTAAACATATGGCATTTTAATCAACATCGTTAGAGCCATTTTCAAGAAAATAAAAATTTTCGAAAAATTTTCCATGTAAAGGGTAGTCTAAAGTGAGGTCATTTTCTTAAGAATCTTCGTTTGGCATCCTTGAAAGACATTAAAGTTAAGTACCAACTTTGGTTCTTAACCTACTTTTCGTTTTTGAGTTATGCTGTCCACAGACCAGGGTGGCCAACTCGTACGATAATTATGGGGGCATACGATAATTTTAATGTTTGTACGATGGTTGTCAACCCGTACGATAATTATGGGGTTGTACAATAACTTGAATGTATGATAGCTTGATATCGGCGAAATATCATTTTCACTGATTTGTCACTCCAGTGAAGTGAAACTAATTACAAATAACACCACTTTTGTCCTCATTGTCTGTCTCCACCCCATAGCTACTAAGCCTGCTACCTTTATCCTCTTATTGCCAGTGTGTCCAGGTCTGATAATCTCAATGAAGAAGACACTGTTCAGAAAATTGACGATCAATGTAGGAAACTCGGAATACGTGACATTCTGTGTAAAATAAAGAACATTCCTGAACCTGACAGATTCTGGAGTGCTGTTAAACACATGCCACCTTCCCACAGGAACACTTCTTGTGAAAGAGCTTTTTTTTTCCTATTTTCCTAAACTGGGTTTAATAAAAACCAAAGTTAGAAACAGATTGACACTAGATACGTAACTCATTTTGTCGTCTCAACTTATGAAAGAACGTGGTAGATCATAAAATCTGCAAGTCAGCGAGAAGATATTAAGGTTTATCACAACAACAAATTGGTGCAATGCTGCAACGGTTGAGGAAGCTGAACTTTCAGATGAATAGTGCGAGAAACATAAGTGCTAAAGTTGTAATATAATATTTGTTCAGGTCATCAATCTTGTAAGTGGATATAATAAACATAATTACTCTTATATTTTCATAAGTATTATACTGATATTTTTATTGTTGTAGCGTTTTCTTTATTATGTACCATAATTTTGAATCCAAATCTATAATTTTGAGTGGCTGGTACGATAATTTTACTGTTAAATGTTGGCAACCTTGCCACAGACTGAGAGACACACTGACTGACACACAGACGCACCTGTTTCTAAAAATTCCTTTTTTTTTTTTTTTTTTTTTGGATTCAGGTCTTAAAACATATAGACATCGAATTTTTGGGTGGAATACAATACTTCCTTCTACTTACCAGTAGAGAAAGTGAAAATAACAGCCAGAGATGTGGTCTTTGGGCTCTCGTCAAACCATCGCATAGCGTTTTTTTTTTTTCACAGCCAACAAGTCGACTGCACAAGATGACCCCCACATCTGTGGTGCCCATGGTTTGACCTGGTCTCCAAATAGCCAACAAAAGTAAAGCTTATTAGCTATCTTTACCATTAGAGTCACTGTTTTTCTTTGAGATTTAAGCATAAACTGTCCACAAAATAACAAAAAGGTCGTTACAATTTAGATACTTGCGGGAAGTAGATATGCTGAGACATTTGATGTCAATTCCTAATGAAACACACTCGTTATTTCACAGTTCAAATTGAAATCAGTGACATGTTGTGACAATCTGTAATATGGAAGCTATAATGTTGAGAACAGTAAATACGGTCAAGACAATATCTTGACTTTACTTTAACAGCCTATAGAAATTCTACGGTATAAATATCTTTAATAAAATATTGCACACAAGTTTTGATCTTTGTTTTCAATTCCCTAATGTTGGACCTTCCCTAAAGTCTGATTATTTTTTTTATTCTTTGCATAGGTAAATGAAGAGAAACCTCGATCCAAAATTTCACACTCAACAGAGCATTCTTGCACACAACATAATAACCGCTTCCACTCTTAGGGAAAATTCCACCAATTCTTTCTAATCATAGAGCTACATGCATTAAATTGAAGTAAATTCTTCTCCCACAGTTTTGGAAGAAAATACTGCGATCAGCATGCATAAAAGAGCTTAGTATATGCTTTTCATGCGCGGAGGAACCGAGTTCGATCCCCGGTACCAGCATGAGTATTTTATCCCCTCTGGGAGGTCTGGCACGGGGTGCACTCAGCCTCGTTAGGTCCCGGGGGGATCAACTGAGGAACTACTTGATGGAGAAGTAGCGGCCCCAGGTCTAGAGGACCGCATAACTGGCCGGGAGGGCTCGGGGCGCTGACCACGTCCCACCCTTCAGTACTGCACCTCACCAATGACGCCTGTAGTGGGCAGAGGTGGGGGACCCAGCGGCTGGGCGGTAGGCCTTGGCCCCTTGTGGGCTGTTGCGCCGGGGTTAGTTAATTTATATGCTTTTCATAGCGCGAATAATATTGGAGGTAAGTTGGCAACATAATCAGCAGGTAAAGCACAAGATTATGCATAGGGCTCATTATTACTTTCTCTACTGCTAAATAGGGGAGTATTGTATTCCACCCAAAAATTGAACGTTGAGATTTCACCGGAAATATATGTTTTGAGGACCCCTGAATCCCCCCCCAAAAAACATTTGTGTGTGTGTGTGTGTGTGTGTGTGTGTGTGTGTGTGTGTGTGTGTGTGTGTGTGTCTGTGGACAGCATAACTCAAAAACGAAAAGTCGGTTAAAAACCAAAGTTGGTATTTAAGTTTAATGTCTTTCAAGGATGCGACACGAAGATTTTGAAGAAAATAGCCCGCACCCTAAACTACCTTTACATTGAACATTTTTGGAAAATTTTGATTTTCTTGAAAATGGCTCTAACGATTTTGATTAAAATGCCATATGTTTGAGACATTTTTATGACAAATGAAATCTATATCTTGAATTTTCTGGCTATAGCCCCTGTAGTGGTATTTACTCTGGACGACTTTTGCATAACTGGTAAACCGTTAGAGATAGACCAAATTATACTATACAAAAAATGTAGATCTTGCTAAAATACACAATTTATGTCTGAATAAATTTTCTTGTAGGGTGAACCATTTCGGAGATATTCCTTGTTATGTGTGTGAGTTTCCAGAAACTTTAAACTTTTGTGAAATGGAACATCGTTGTTCACTTTTTTATATGTTCAGTGTGCAAAGAGAACGTAATCTCAAAACTTTAAAAGAGTTGACTATCGCTCAAAGGCTACTGTGTTCTAATATTCCCCTTGTACCTACAAGGAAATAAGCAATAAGATAATTTGTGCAAATGTTTTTCTTAACTAACACGAAGAAAATATAGGAATAAGAGTTTGTAAGAATGGATAGTACAAGAGTAGAGAAAGTCATGTGAGTGCAACACATCAGATTTGTTTTATTAGTCACACTCCACATGTTTATTTCGCAGAGATTGTCAGCTGTTTTTTTGGACAGTAGTCCGCTATTAGCCTCTCTGGGTCCCGCTGAAGATTAGAGGTATTTTTAGCGCCCGTCCGCCTGCCTGCCCGCCCGCCTGCCTGCCAGTCCACCCGCCTGCCCGCCCGGGTGACGGTAAGGCGACCGGGTGGGGTTCATCTGGAGCGGCGGTCATAGGAAAGACTTCTGGTAGGCAAGGAATGCAGTGTGTGGAATACAATAGAGAAGAAACTTCCTTCCACATGGCAGCTCTTATGAAATATTGCCACCGTCCCTTTGCTATAAACGTACATACATACATGCATATTAAATATCTTTACACCTGCGACATTTAGCGGCCCCCTCTGTCCTCTCTTTCTAGCCCACTTTACCTACACACTTAGGTAAAAGCCTCTAGGGGATGCATCGCTAAACTTTCACCAAAACTGTGGAAAAAAAAAGAACTATTTTCTTAATAATATATCATAAATTCTAAACCTTAAGAAAACACACATTTTATATATTTTTTTTTTTTACTTTATTTTACTTTCTCTACTACGTATAGTACTGTATTCCACCAAAAAATTCGATGCCGAGGTTTCGTTTTAAGCCCTCTGAATCCAAAAAGTGCATGCAGATCCGGAGGAGAGGTACACAAGCGATTTCAGATTAGCCTCCAATCTCCTTGTATTACCCGGTGTTACTTTCAATCAACAATAGGCTTTATCCAAATTTGTAACTTATTCTTCTTCTTCTGCACTTCAAGGATTTGTCATTCCTGCCAATTCCATCTTCGCATTCCAACAATATATACCCATCCTCTTCTAGGACATCCTAAATTTCTTTCTCCACGAGGGTTGTATCTTCTTATTAAAATAGGTATTCTTTCTTCACTCATTCCATCCATATGTTATTTCCAATTCTTTATATTGTCTTCTTCTATCTTTAATTTGTATATGCCAATTCCTCACGAATTATTTCATTTCTTATTAAATCTCCTCTGGTACGTTCTTTAATTCTTCACAAAATCTCATTTCTGCAGCTTGTATTTTGCTTTTATCTCTTCCTTTTGATGTCCATGACTCGCTTTCATATATAAACAAAATTCTTGTTATAGTTTCGAATATCTGCTGAAAGTTGCACTATATCTACACCCTTGTCTAAATCTAGATTACTTCACAATCTAAATAATTAAAATTCTAGAGCCGTTCCAGGCATTTATTTTCAATACGTATTTTTAACCTTGCCGATATTTTCCACGATATGCCATTATTTTTGTCGTTTTATGGACATATATAAATTACATTGCTCTCCAATGAATACACAAATAACATAGTTTAATAGCATATTTTGTTATTGTCATATTATAGCAGCAATAACCATTACAACATATGTATTTTAGGTTCACTTATATTTTAAGGAATATACTTTTTATAACTAACACGATGTTTTTACATGAAAAAGAAGCCAAATCCACTCAACTGTAGTCAAATCAAAACACCGCCATCTTCCACGCGTGGCATCACACTAATTATTTTATGTGCACCCTCCCCATCCTTTACCAAAGGTCCCTGGAACTCGGAACTCGGGACATTCAGGTCTGAATGGATGACTAGTCATAATATCTCGCTTTAGCGGGCACGGCTTCTTCAAGGTAGGTACACCTGAAAGTCGTATGTAGATTAGAGGAAGACAGCCGCAAGGAGCAAAACAATTTGGTTTAAGGGTCCACGAGGAGAACGACAAGGGAGGAACGTTCAGAAAACGTACCTCCACCGACCAGCCGCAACGCGCCACACACCGTTGCTTGGTTCCTACAACCTGAAATGGCGGAGAAAATAATGATTAGAATGGGAAATGGAAGACCGGAAAGCCGTGATATGACAATCAATACTGTCGCATTCGTCTAAGTGACAACAGACGGAAAGCCCCAAGTCAGGGAGCGGAGATCGCCCTTCCAAATGCGACAGCTCGCTTGGTTTCATTTTTCATTATTATTTTATTTCATTTGTATAGTCCCTTTAACTTCTTTCCCTGATTATCCTCCCCTTATGTAGGACTTACACCACCTAGGAGTTACAAGCCAGTGCCTATAGGGCCAGACACCTGTCGGGGAGCAGAGGAACCTATGAACCGGACAGAGTGAAGACCTGGAAGCAGGTGGTCAGTCAAGCAGTATGGTAGTGAGGAAGAGGATGGTATGAAATGCAGACGAAATGGATGATTGGAAGGGTGATAAACGAGAAATTTGTGGAATGAATGGCGGGGGAAACCGGAGAACCCGGAGAAAACCCGCCCAGACGCCGCTTCTTCCATCACGAATGCAGGTCCCCCTTGGCAGTAGGCGAGCGGTCTAACCACTCAGCCACGGCGCCGCCATTATACTTCCAGACTCAGGGAAGGATGAGGAATAATCTTGGTTGGAGAAAAATTCCTACCCCCCTGCCGGGAACCGAACCCGGGACCCCTTGCTCAGCAGGCAGGTGCTCTACCAACTGCGCTACGGGGCCAGCCTTCCCTGTAACTTCTTTGGCCATATTGGGGGCAATGATTTCAGAAACAGCTGATAGTGTTATTACTCGCTGAACTGTTTGTGATTTTATATATTACACACTCTCACATCCATACTTGCAGATTCTGTGAGAGATAGGCAATTATTTTGGTCAAAGAAGAGTTCCCAACCCCGGCCGAAAATCAAACCCCGGACCTCAGAACCGCTGGATTATGCGTTTTAAAAGGGTTTCTCCTTGGCATTTGGTTGTATAGGTTCTTGACGAATGACCTTCAGCAAAGATCCAGTGAGCTGACCTATCCTTAATAAACAGGTCAGCAAATACTTTACGTTACGAGAACAGACAACTCTGCTTTCCTGTGTTATGAAGAGTACACACAGTACAGTTGACTGCAAAGTTTGTCCGGTACGGGTTCATGTTTTAACGAGAGATAATAAAAAATGACACCAATGCAGATGAAACAAAGGAGAAATGTTCACTATAGAAGAAATACAAGTAAATTAAGTGTTAATAGTTAGATACTGTAATACTTGTGGCTGACATCACTGGAAATGATGTAATTTGTTTTATAGTTACTTTACTTCTTGAGCTTAGAAACATGAGAATAGCTTACACAGCGTTTGATTATCGTATCTGCTTCTTTGCGCCAGTATTCCCCTAAGGGTGAGTGACTCGCATCTAGCCTCTCATTTAAAAGTTTCATTCGTCAAGAGCTAACGCGCGATCTGTACTCGTTAATGGCCCCACTTGGGCGTAGTGGCCTTGGAATTTCCGAGGGGTAATATTGGAAGGAAAAAGGTCGTTCCGGCAAACTTGTGATGCAGTGTTATCACCCCTCCTTTCCACTATCGTAAGCGGAATTCTGTTCTCAGTTGATTTCTGCTCCGGACTGCTCAGCATGGATCTTAACCTCAGGGTATGCGTGGGTATTTGCAATAAAAGCCGGAACTCTCCTTAAAACACTTTTATTTACGACCAAGTAACGTTTTAGATTTGCCGATCGCTATTAAAATTTTGTATACCTATTCCCGACTGGGATGGAGGAACTTTTGAAGTACATAGAATGTTTTTCCTACCTTTATAGATTATGCAGGATTGAACGTCACAGTGTGTTTCTCATAAACGCCAGTAAAAGCCCTTTTTAAACCACAGACAACGCGCTGTTTCTCAAGTCAAAAGTCGTAAACAAATGAAACGATAAAAAATCTAATTGTGTGTACTTATATGACTTTCTGTAGTGGCTCTTCTTCTTTAGCTTCACGGCTTGGGCATTCAAACCATTACAGCTCCAAATTTCTAGTTTTCTTTTAACTTGTGGCTTATAATTCATAGCTGTTTTGGGTATTCTGTTGTTTGCATTCTGTCCAAGTGTAACTTCCAATTTTCTTTGTTTGTCTTAATTATGTTATTTAATTGAACTACTTTTAATTCTTCGCGAAAACTTACATTAGTCTTTCTATTCAGTTTTGTATATGCTGCTATAGATCTCAGAAATGTCATTCTGTCGATTGTAGTACCCACTCTTGTCAAACTATTCTTAAAACAGTGTTTTTCATGTTATTCTAGATAAACGTTTGTAGAAATTGCTTTATCGGATATTTTTATAGTTACAATGGCAATAGGAGAATACAGTAAGGCTTTAACTGATAAAACCTTTTAACACCTAGTGACTATGTGATGGCTTTGGAATTCCATTCTATTTACATGGCCAGGACATATAAAAACGATTGACTTCGTATTTCACAAAAGTGTTAAGTATTTGAAAACTAACGAATAATAATGATTTTGAAAAACAATATACAGAGTTCTTCATTTAAAACCTAAAGGAGCACATGGCATTTCGCCTCTCCCGCGACCTTGCTGGATTCTTCCACTACCGGCAGCCGTTGTGCGCGCGAGCTAACTGTAAGTGCTAGAGTAGCAACGTGTTTTAAAAATAAAAAACGAAAGCATAAACGTACAGTTTTAACAGAGGAAAAGTTAGACGAAATAGACGCATATTTTTTCAAGGTTCACCAACCAAATCCATCCCAAAATTAGCAAAAGACGTGGAAATCTCAGTCTTCTGCACATATAGCAACTAAATGCTAAAAGTGTACAAGTGTCCATGATTTAAAACAGGATGACCCGGTATCACGAATGCATTTTTGTGAATGGTTTCTTTCATCAGTGAATGACGGTTTAATTGATCCACAGTTTCTGTGCTTGTCTGACGAGGCATGGTTCCACCTAAATGGTCATGTCAACCTCACAACAGTCGGTATCTACTGGGCCTCTGAAAATCCACATCGCGTTCAAGAAATCCCGCATTATGATCGGAGAGTTGGAGTTTAGTGTGCTGTTAGCGCTAGACGCATAATCGGTCCAATATTTTATGAGCAGACTATAAATGCAGAGAGGTACCTAAATGACATTTTGACCCCATTTTATCATGAACTGAAAGAAGAAGAGAAATCATATGTGTGGTTTCAACAAGATTCTGCTACTGCCCATACAGCAGAGGAGCCCATGAATAAAATTAGGGAAGTGTTTGAAGATGAGTGATTAGTGCTGGTGTATGGCCTTCTCACTCCCCCGATATGTGGGGTAACCTGAAAGACAAAGTTTACGAGACAAATCCTCATACATTGCGAGAACAAAAACATAATATTAGAAATGAAATCAGAAGCATTACACTGGGCCAACTTAATCAAGTGAATCAGAATGTGTTCTCCCGATATTATGCTTATTTAGCCGAGGGTGGGTGACATTTCCAGCATCTTCTATAAGGTAAGAGTGTTATACATGCTTTACGCGCGGAGTTTATGTAGGAGCAAAGCCGGCCATGGCACACCCAGTCACGCACAGGCGAAACGTCATACACCCGTTAGGTTTTAAATGAAGAACCCTGTATATGCTACAGCGAGAACTATATTTATTTTTGCGTAGTAATAGTTTCTCTATCACTTACGGTTTACCAAGTATGTAATCCAAAATGAGAAGTGTTTTGACGACATACCCAGAAAATTCAAACTACCTATACACTTCATTTGTCTTGAAACAAAAAAATGTTAAATCAAATCATCAAAGACACTTTAATAAAATCAAATTTTTGAAAAATGTTCCATGTAATGGAACTCTACTGGTAAGTAACGAAAGTATTGTATTCCAACCCGAAAATTCGATGTCGAGATTTCACCGGAAATATGTTTTGAGATCTCCTGAATCCAAAAAAAAGCATTTTTAGAAAAATGTCCTTGTGTGTGTGTGTGTGTGTGTGTGTGTGTGTGTGTGTGTGTGTGTGTGTGTGTGTGCGCGTCTGTCAGTCTCTGGACAGCATAACTCAAAAACGAAAAGTCGGTTAAAAACCAAAGTTGGTATTTAAGTTAAATGTCTTTCAAGGATGCGACTCGAAGATTTTAAAGAACATAGCCCCACCCTAAACTACCCTTTACATGGAACATTTTTCGAAAATTTTGATTTTCTTGAAAATGGCTGTAACGATTTTGATTAAAATGTCATATGTTTGAGATATTTTTATGACAAATGAAACGTATATCTTGAATTTTCTGGCTATAGCGTATGTAGTCGTATTTACTCTGAATGACTTTTGCATAACTGGTAAACCGTTAGAGATAGACCAAATCATGCTATACAAAAATGTAGATCTCGCTAAAGCACACAATTTATGTGCAAATAAATTTTCTTGTAGGGTTAACCATTTCGGAGATATTCCTTGTTAGGTGTGTGTCTTTCGGAAAACTTGATTTGACTATCGCACAAAGCCTACTGTATTCTAATATTGCCCTTGCACGTACAATGAAATAAGCAATAAGATAATTTGTACAAATGTTTATCTTAACTAACACGAAGAAGATATAGTAATAAGAGTTTGTAAGAATGGTTAGTACAAGAGTAGAGAAAGTCATGTGAGTGCAACACATCAGATTTTTTATGTACAAATCTGTCGACATTTCTTTTTAGTATCATTCTGTCATTTTAGATATACATATTCACATTACTTACATACGTGTTTTACCGTGGTAAACTAAGCAATGGTTTAACGCTATCGTATAGGGCACATATTCAGATTTATTCGGCCTTAACCCCTACTCAGTTTAAATGAATAAGGTCATTATTAGTTCCGCTAGTCCCCTCTCTAAAAGGGGAGGCGCGGAAGTAAATCTGGGACGGCATGCGTTTCCGACTTCGTAAACAGGTTAATGTACTGCGACAATACAAAACTGTTCTTCACTAAGACATTTTATGCGAGGTGGAGGTGACCACCGATCACAGAATTGGTTGAGTGTTACTTCTGAACTGGAAGGATGCGAGGGGGATTATATCGTTAGGATGTTGGCCGTTGTAGCAATTATTTTCTCCGCTCTGCACAGAATTTCATCAATTCCTAAGGCAAAACATAATAAAAGGGATTAAAAGATTAGATATACCTGACATTACTAATCTGACGTTAAATTTCTCCAACGGTTTGTACTTTTCATTACAGTACCGTTATTTTGCTTTTGTGTGGAGTTTTACTGGCTTTATTTACTGCTGTAAAGAGTATGAACAAGCGTGTTTTGTTGCAGAAAAAAATTGTGCGATTAAAGTATCTTTCAACTTATTTGAGTTACATGCTGAGATTGCGAGTTTACGAGACGTTCGCGAAGAAGCTCCAAATATAAGTACCTATTGGAAAGGTAAGATATAAGTCCCATTTCAGAAACGTGAATTCGAAACTGTTGACATCCATCCTTCCGCTCGTCTTTTACCAGTACGAGATAGTGGTGCTAAACTCGCTTCAAAGCACTGACGTCATGAGCAAACAATTGACTGGCGCGAAAGGGCACAGATATCTGAAGAACCCGGTATATTACGTATATAAAACATCGTACACGATTGAATTATCTGAAAAAAGTACCAGTTACATTCACAATATATGAGATACCAAGGAAGAGGCCTTTATAGCTTATTACTCTTTAAGTTAGTACTACAAAAATAAGTTTCACTAAATCAAAGGGGAGACTGCTGCCTTTAAACAGACAAAGTTATGCACCTTTTTCTTAGGAACAATTAAAGCTATATATATTACATTTGATAAGAATTAAAAAGCATATTCGCAAAATGACAATTTGACACTTCCTTTTTCTGTCATTTTGTCTTCTAAAACTGAATCACAAAAAGGCAGTTCTGTTTTATCGTTAACACACTGTATAATTTGTCGTGACTTTGCAGCTCACAGTTGTTCTGTCCTCTCGTAACCTTGACACGTGCTTTTGTGTCTTTCAGTTCTCTCTCTCTTTGTCTGACAAACTGCCATCTTCGACGACCACAGTCACTAAAACTACTTCACACAGCAAACAACTCCGAAGCGACGACTCATGTGTACAATTTTTACGAAACACACACACATACTCACACACACGCACGCGCACACACACAGACACACACACTATTAACAGTTGTCACCTTGAACACTCACGACTCGAAATTCATCTTCTCTCGAAACTCTTGTAAATAAGCCAGCAACCAGAAGTCTCGCGAACACTCTGGAAACGCTTTGTTCTGCCGCGCTCATAGTCGTCTTTGTTCTGACCCCTGGATTGCCGTCGGGCCACGTGTTGTTTACAACATGACAGTGGGTCCTTCCCTGTTGCAGTTATACGTAGAATTCGTGGAAATGTGCAATTAAGGATCTGTTGAAGGGAAACAGTTCCTACACTTGAGAATACTAAGATACATAAATTACACAAGTATTTATGCTTTACTCTCATCACATCATGTGACCTCGAGCGCACCTTTTACACTTATACATACACAAGTGTAAAAAGGGTAGATTATTAAGGCGGCGCCATAGCCGAGCGATTAGGCCGTTAGCCCATCACCAAGGGTTCGATCCCAGAGACCCACAGTGGCATTCGTGGTGGACGAAGCGGCATTTGAGCGGGTTTTCTCCGGTTTCCCCTGCCATTCATTCCACCAACTGCTGCATCATCACCTTTCCACTCATCCATTTCTCCTGCATTTCATATCATCCTCTTCCTCACTCTCACAACTAATGCTTGGCTGACCACTCACTTCCAGTCTTCACTTTGTCTCCCACTTGGTAAACAGCAGCACTACCACCGCGAGGAGCCGACCAGACAGATAACAGACTGATACAATTAAAATGCATCTTTTGGATTCAGGAAGCCTCAAAACGCGCACTTTCAGTGAAATACTGCTACCAAATTTTAAGTGGAATGCAACATTTGCTCTACTTGAAGGGGTAAATGGTAATTAGCAAAAGATCACGGAGAGTTCGTCGAAACTGGAACAGACACCGCCCGTGTGTCGCCCTATGTTTCGGAGGTACTCCTGGAAGAGAGGGAGAGACACTAAGGGCGTCCAGACCCGGGAGGCGAGGTACACAAGCATAGACGGACTCCCTAACGTTTTCAGACTGTACGCATCAGAAGTCACCCAAAAGCCTCAAACCCCCTATTATTACCCGGTGTTGCTTTCGACCAACAATAGGCTTTATCCAAATTTGTCTTCTTCTTCTGCACTTCAGGGATTTGTCATTTCTGCCAAATCCATCTTCGCATTCCAACAATATATTCCCATTTTCTTCCAGGACATCCTACATTTCTTTCTCCACGAGGGTTGTATCTTCTTATTAATACAGGTATTCTTTCTTCACTCATTCCATCCATATGTTCTTTCCAATTCGTTATATTATCTTCTTTTATCTTTAATTTGTATATGCTTAATTTCTCACGAATTATTTCATATCTTATTAAATCTCGCTTGGTACATTCTTTAATTCTTCATAAAATCTCATTTCTGCAACTTGTTTTTGCATTTTATCTCTTTCTTTTAATGTCCATGACTCGCTTTCATATATAAGCAAAATTCTTGTTATAGTTTCGAATATCTGCTGGAAGTTGTACTATATCTACACCCTTGTCTAAATCTAGATTACTTCATAACCTAAATCATTAAAATTCTAGAACTGTTCCAGGCATTTATTTTCAACACGTATTTTTTACCTTGCCGATATTTTACTCGATATGCCATTATTTGTCTTTTTATGGACATATATAAATTACATTCCTCGCTAATAAATACATAAATAACATAGTTTAACAGCATATTTTGTTACTAACATATTATAGCAGCAATAACCATTACAACATATGTATTTTAGGTTGATTTATATTTTAAGAAATATACTTTTTATAATTAACACTTAGTGTTTTTATAAGAAAAAGAAGTCAAATTCACGCAACCATAGTCAAATCAAAACACCGCCTGGCATCACACCAATTATTTTAAGTGGGCCCTCCCCATCCTTTACCAAAGGCTAATTTGAATGCGGTCCCTGGAACTCGGAACTCGCGACATTCAGGTCTGAATGGATGACTAGTCATAATATCTCGCTTTAGCGGGCACGGCTTCTTCAAGGTAGGTACACCTGAAAGTCGTATGTAGATTAGAGGAAGACAGCCGCAAGGAGCAAAACAATTTGGTTTAAGGGTCCACGAGGAGAACGACAAGGGAGGAACGTTCAGAAAACGTACCTCCACTGACCAGCCGCAACGCGCCACACACCGTTGCTTGGTTCCTACAACCTGAAATGGCGGAGAAAATAATAATGATTAGAATGGGAAATGGAAGACCGGAAAGCCGTGATATGACAATCAATACTGTCGCATTCGTCTAAGTGACAACAGACGGAAAGCCCCAAGTCAGGGAGCGGAGATCGCCCTTCCAAATGCGACAGCTCGCTTGGTTTCATTTTTTATTATTATTTTATTTCATTTGTATAGTCCCTTTAACTTCTTTCCCTGATTATCCTCCCCTTATGTAGGACTTACACCACCTAGGAGTTACAAGCCAGTGCCTATAGGGCCAGACACCTGTCGGGGAGCAGAGGAACCTATGAACCGGACAGAGTGAAGACCTGGAAGCAGGTGGTCAGTCAAGCAGTATGGTAGTGAGGAAGAGGATGGTATGAAATGCAGACGAAATGGATGATTGGAAGGGTGATAAACGAGAAATTTGTGGAATGAATGGCGGGGGAAACCGGAGAACCCGGAGAAAACCCGCCCAGACGCCGCTTCTTCCATCACGAATGCAGGTCCCCCTTGGCAGTAGGCGAGCGGTCTAACCACTCAGCCACGGCGCCGCCATTATACTTCCAGACTCAGGGAAGGATGAGGAATAATCTTGGTTGGAGAAAAATTCCTACCCCCCTGCCGGGAACCGAACCCGGGACCCCTTGCTCAGCAGGCAGGTGCTCTACCAACTGCGCTACGGGGCCAGCCTTCCCTGTAACTTCTTTGGCCATATTGGGGGCAATGATTTCAGAAACAGCTGATAGTGTTATTACTCGCTGAACTGTTTGTGATTTTATATATTACACACTCTCACATCCATACTTGCAGATTCTGTGAGAGATAGGCAATTATTTTGGTCAAAGAAGAGTTCCCAACCCCGGCCGAAAATCAAACCCCGGACCTCAGAACCGCTGGATTATGCGTTTTAAAAGGGTTTCTCCTTGGCATTTGGTTGTATAGGTTCTTGACGAATGACCTTCAGCAAAGATCCAGTGAGCTGACCTATCCTTAATAAACAGGTCAGCAAATACTTTACGTTACGAGAACAGACAACTCTGCTTTCCTGTGTTATGAAGAGTACACACAGTACAGTTGACTGCAAAGTTTGTCCGGTACGGGTTCATGTTTTAACGAGAGATAATAAAAAATGACACCAATGCAGATGAAACAAAGGAGAAATGTTCACTATAGAAGAAATACAAGTAAATTAAGTGTTAATAGTTAGATACTGTAATACTTGTGGCTGACATCACTGGAAATGATGTAATTTGTTTTATAGTTACTTTACTTCTTGAGCTTAGAAACATGAGAATAGCTTACACAGCGTTTGATTATCGTATCTGCTTCTTTGCGCCAGTATTCCCCTAAGGGTGAGTGACTCGCATCTAGCCTCTCATTTAAAAGTTTCATTCGTCAAGAGCTAACGCGCGATCTGTACTCGTTAATGGCCCCACTTGGGCGTAGTGGCCTTGGAATTTCCGAGGGGTAATATTGGAAGGAAAAAGGTCGTTCCGGCAAACTTGTGATGCAGTGTTATCACCCCTCCTTTCCACTATCGTAAGCGGAATTCTGTTCTCAGTTGATTTCTGCTCCGGACTGCTCAGCATGGATCTTAACCTCAGGGTATGCGTGGGTATTTGCAATAAAAGCCGGAACTCTCCTTAAAACACTTTTATTTACGACCAAGTAACGTTTTAGATTTGCCGATCGCTATTAAAATTTTGTATACCTATTCCCGACTGGGATGGAGGAACTTTTGAAGTACATAGAATGTTTTTCCTACCTTTATAGATTATGCAGGATTGAACGTCACAGTGTGTTTCTCATAAACGCCAGTAAAAGCCCTTTTTAAACCACAGACAACGCGCTGTTTCTCAAGTCAAAAGTCGTAAACAAATGAAACGATAAAAAATCTAATTGTGTGTACTTATATGACTTTCTGTAGTGGCTCTTCTTCTTTAGCTTCACGGCTTGGGCATTCAAACCATTACAGCTCCAAATTTCTAGTTTTCTTTTAACTTGTGGCTTATAATTCATAGCTGTTTTGGGTATTCTGTTGTTTGCATTCTGTCCAAGTGTAACTTCCAATTTTCTTTGTTTGTCTTAATTATGTTATTTAATTGAACTACTTTTAATTCTTCAGAAAACTTACATTAGTCTTTCTTTTCTGTTTTGTATATCTTACTGTAGATCTCAGAAATCTCATTCTGCCGATTGTAGTACCCACTCTTGACAAACTATTCTTAAAAACAGTGTTCTTCATGTTATTCGAGATAAACGTTTGTAGAAATTGCTTTATCGGATATTTATTTATAGTCACAATGGCAATAGGACAAACAAATCTTTTAATACCTAATGTCTATGTGATGGCTTTGAAATTCTATTCTCTTTACATGGCCAGGACTTACAAAAACGATTAACGACGTCGTATTTCAATAAAAGTATTAAGTATTTGAAAATTCTAACGAATAATAAGGAAGATTTCGAAAAACAATACACAGGGTTCTTCATTTAAAACCTAACGCAGCACACGGCATTTCGCCTCTCCCGCGACCTTGCTGGATTCCCCCTCTACCGGCAGCCGTTGTGCGCGCGGGCTAGCGTGCAAGTGGCGAAGTAGCATGGTGTGTTAAAAATAAAAAATGAAAGGATAAACGTATAGTTTTAACAGAGGAAAAGTTAAACGAAATAGGCGCATGTTTTTTCAAGGTTCACCAAGAAAATCCATTCCAAAATTAGCAAAACACGTGGGAATTTCAGAGTCTTCTGCATATATAGCAACTAAATGCTTAAAACTAAAGCCATATAAATGTACAAATGTCCATGCTTTAAAACAGGGTGACCCAGTATCACGAATGCATTTTTGTGAATGGTTTGTTTCATCAATGAATGACGATTTAATTAATCCACAGTTTCTGTTCTTTTCTACCGAGGCGTGGTTCCTAAATGATCGTGTCAACACTCATAAAAGTTGGTACTGGCCCTCTGAAGATCCACATCGCGCTCAAGAAATCCCTCATTATGTTCGGGGGGTTGTGCCGTTAGCGCTAGACACACAATCGCTCCAATATTTTCTGAGCACACTGTAAATGACATTTTGACTCCATTTTATCATGAACTGACAGAAGAAGAGAAATCATATGGGTGATTTCAACAAGATTCTACTACTACTACAGAGGAGTCCATGAACAAAATTAAGTGTTTGGAGATAGAGTGATTAGTGCTGGTGTATGCCCCTCTCGCTCCCCTGATCTAACAGTGTGTGATTTTTACTTGTGGGATAACCTGAAAAACAAAGTTTACGAGACAATTCCTCATACATTGCGAGAACTAAAACATAATATTAGAAATGAAATCAGAAGCATTACAGTGGGCCAACTTAGTCGAGTGAATCAGAATGTGTTCTCCCGATATAATGCTTATTTAGCCGAGGGTGGGTGACATTTCCAGCATCTTCTATAAGGTAAGAGTGTTATACATGCTTTACGAGCGGAGTTTATGTAGGAGAAAAGCCGGCTGTGGCATACCCAATAGTGCACAGGTGAAATGCCGTGCGTCCGTTAGGTTTTAAATGAAGAACCTGTATATGCTAAAGCGAGATCTACATTTTTTTTTTGCCTAGTAATATTTTGCCTATCATATACGGTTTATCGGTAAGTAATCCAAAATGAGAAGTGTTTTGACGACATATCCAGAAAATTCAAGCTACCTATACATTTCATTTGTCTTGGGGGAAAAAAAAAAGGTTAAATCAAATCATTAAAGCCATTTTAATAAAATCAAGATTTTCGAAAAATGTTCCTTGTTTTCTTGAAACTCATGTCACAGTCTTGGAATGGGGTGAAATTAAACACCGAGTTTTGAATTTTGCTGTTCACAGCACACGGACACACCTACAGACATGTACAATTTTTACTTTCTCTACTGGTAAGCAGGAAAAGTATTGTATTCCACCCAAAAATTCGATGTCGAGATTTCACCGGAAATACATGTTTTGAGACCCCCTGAATCCAAAAAAAGCATTTTTAGCTAAAGGTCAGTGTGTGTGTCTGTGTGTCTGTGTTTGTGAACAGCATAACTCAAAAAGGAAAAGTCGGTTGAAAACCAAAGTTGGTATTTAAGTTAAATGTCTTTCAAGGATGCGACTCCAAGATTTTAAAGAACATAGCCCCACCCTAAACTACTCTTTACATGGAACATTTTTCGAAAATTTTGATTTTCTTGAAAATGGCTGTAACGATTTTGATTAAAGTGGCATATGTTTGAGATATTTTTATGACAAATGTAATGTTTACCTTGAATTTTCTGGCTATAGCCCCTTTAGTCATATTTACTCTGAACGAATTTTGCATAACTGGTAAACCGTTAGAGATAGACCAAATTATACTATACAAAAAATTTAGATCTTGCTAAAATACATAATTTATGTCTGAATAAATTTTCTTGTAGGCTGAACCATTTCGGAGATATTCCTTGTTAGGTGTGTGTGTTTCGGAAAACTTGATTTGACTATCGCACAAAGCCTACTGTATTCTAAAATTCCCCTTGCACCTACAAGGGAATAAGCAATAAAATAATTTGTACAAATGTTTATCTTAACTAACACGAAGAAGATATAGAATAAGAGTTTGTATGAATGGTTAGTGCAAGAGTAGAGAAAGCCATGCGAGCGCAACACATCAGATTTTTTATGTACAAATCTGTCGACATTTCTTTTTAGTATTATTCTGTCATTTTAGATATACATATTCACATTACTTACATGCGTGTTTTACCGTGGTAAACTAAGCAATGGTTTAACGCTATCGTATAGGGCACATATCCAGATTTATTCGGCCTTAACCCCTACTCAGTTTAAATGAATAAGGTCATTATTAGTTCAGCTATTCCTCTCTCTAAAAGGGGAGGCGCGGAAGTAAATCTGGGACGGCATGCGTTTCCGACTTCGTAAACAGGTTAATGTACTGCGACAATCCAAAACTGTTCTTCACTAAGACATTTTATGCGAGGTGGAGGTGACCACCGATCACAGAATTGGTTGAGTGTTACTTCTGAACTGGAAGGATGCGAGGGGGATTATATCGTTAGGATGTTGGCCGTTGTAGCAATGATTTTCTCCGTTCTGCACAGAATTTCATCAACTCCTGAGGCAAAACTTAATAAAAGGGATTAAAAGATTAGATATACCTGACATTGCTAATCTGACGTTAAATTTCTCCAACTGTTTGTACTTTTCATTACAGTACCGTTATTTTGTTTTTGTGTGTAGTTTTACTGGCTTTATTTACTGCCGTAAAGAGTATGAACAAGCGTGTTTTGTTGCAGAAATATTGTGCGATTAAAGTATCTTTCAACTTATTTGAGTTACATGCTGAGATTGCGAGTTTACGAGACATGCGCGAAAGATGCTCCAAATGTAACTACCTATTGGAAAGGTAAGATATAAGTCCCATTTCAGAAACGTGAATTCGAAACTGTTGACATCCACCCTTCCGCTCGTCTTTTACCAGTTCTCTGTACGAGATAGTGGTGCTAAACTCGCTTCAAAGCACTGACGTCATGAGCAAACAATTGACTGGCGCGAAAGGGCACAGATATCTGAAGAACCCGGTATATTACGTATATAAAACATCGTACACGATTGAATTATCTGAAAAAAGTACCAGTTACATTCACAATATATGAGATACCAAGGAAGAGGCCTTTATAGCTTATTACTCTTTAAGTTAGTACTACAAAAATAAGTTTCACTAAATCAAAGAGGAGACTGCAGCCTTTAAGCAGACAAAGTTATGCACCTTTTTCTTAGGAGCAATTAAAGCTATATATATTACATTTGATAAGAATTAAAAAGCATATTCGCAAAATGACAATTTGACACTTCCGTTTTCTGTCATTTTGCCTTCTAAAACTGAATCACAAAAAGGCAGTTCTGTTTTATCGTTAACACACTGTATAATTCGTCGTGACTTTGCAGCTCACAGTTGTTCTGTCCTCTCGTAACCTTGACACGTGCTTTTGTGTCTTTTAGTTCTCTCTCTCTTTGTCTGACAAACTGCCATCTTCGATGACCACAGTCACTAAAACTATTTCACACAGCAAACAACTCCGAAGCGACGACTCATGTGTACAATTTTTACGAAACACACACACATACTCACACACACGCACGCGCACACACACAGACACACACACTATTAACAGTTGTCACCTTGAACACTCACGACTCGAAATTCATCTTCTCTCGAAACTCTCGTAAATAAGCCAGCAGCCAGAAGTCTCGCGAACACTCTGGAAACGCTCTGTTCTGCCGCGCTCATTGTCTTTGTTCTGACCGCTGGATTGTCGTCGGGCCACGTGTTGTTTACAATATGACAGTGGGTCCTTCCCTGTTGCAGTTGTACGTAGAATTCGTGGAAATGTGCAATTAAGGATCTGTTGAAGGGAAACAGTTCCTACACTTGAGAATACTAAGATACATAAATTACACAAGTATTTATGCTTTACTCTCATCACATCATGTGACCTCGAGCGCACCTTTTGCACTTATACATACACAAGTGTAAAAAGGGTAGATTATTAAGGCGGCGCCATAGCCGAGCGATTAGGCCGTTAGCCCATCACCAAGGGTTCGATCCCAGAGACCCACAGTGGCATTCGTGGTGGACGAAGCGGCATTTGAGCGGGTTTTCTTCGGTTTCCCTCGCCATTCATTCCACCAACTGCTGCATCATCACCTTTCCACTCATCCATTTCTCCTGCATTTCATATCATCCTCTTCCTCACTCTCACAGCTAATGCTTGGCTGACCACTCGCTTCCAGGTCTTCACTTTGTCAGGTCCATAGGTTTGCCTGCTCCCCGACAGGCGTCTGACTATAGACACTGGCTTGTAAGTTCTAGGGGGTGTAAGTCTACATAAGGGGAGGGTAATCAGGGAAAAAAGAAGTAGTAGGTGTATATTTATTATTCGTAAGTTAATTATAATATAAATTCTGCGGATGAACAAAATACCTATTCAACCAAGGTGAATTACCATTTTTTAAACATTTCGAAATATGAACTGTGAGGTAGTATGTCGCGTTCATATCAGTTTGTTTTGATTTGCCGCTAGATTCTTCTGCACTGCTGACCCTGACAACCTATAGTATAGTTACACCTAGCGTGTTTCATCGGTGTCCAAGTTTCGCTGCCTGGTTATGACTGATTTAGCATCCCTTATTATGCAGAATACTTATGCAATTGAAAATTACCTTGTAATACTCACCGGAAACATGCAGTGAGTGAGTAGGGTTTAAGGGCCCACCGACAGCTACGTCATTAGAGCCCGGAAACACGCAAGTGTTCGCCAAACGTACATGCGGAAAACACATAATTATACCAGTGTTAGGGGTATACGTACAGACATTTAATAAGTAATATGTATCCACATAGGTATGTTAGTTGTTTTTTCCCTTCATGTTTTCTCACGAGCTATCCGTCTTGCTTCATACGTCAATGCGTGATCCACTGGGTCACAAGCCTTGCTGAGATCAGCCGAACTCAGTTCCCATACAGAGTCGTTAGCACGTCACAGCCCACTCTGCGTCATGTTTGCTCCGGCACGCTTACTTGAAGGTACCTTCAGACCAACCTGAAGATATACTGCTCCTAAAGTTATAAGCACGCAAATGAAGCAAATATTGTTGTAATATTGTACATTACGCTCTCCTCAACTGCACTTATCAATACCCCTAACAGCCTAAATATACAGAGTGGAAGTGAAGTCATTACATTCCTTCTAATATGTGCTTCATAGAAGCATTATAAGTCTAATGACATTTAGTTCTTTGATCAGCCAATTTCTAAAAAATAAATAATTTTTATTCAAACTGGATGCGCAATTCTACAACAATGTACGAAAATTATAGTCTGTTACTTGTAAGAAGCGTAAAAAAATTAATTTTTTTAATTGCTTCGGTAGTAATTATGGGATATCATACAGGGTTTCCAAATAATTAATCACTTAAAAGACGTGAAGAAAGTCGACAACGTTGCGTTGAGGTTGGTAAGTGAATTGACATGGTTTGTGGATGAAAACAGGTCGGGCGCTTTCGCTTTCGTGTAATGTTTTGGGACCTAACGCTTGTTATTGGCCTACACTCCCACAGTAAACACGGAGGAACAAGGCAGGGTATGAGTTTGTTTTCAAGACGCACCGTTGCGGTGTTCCTTTATGTACTGAGCTAGGAAAAGTGACCACCCACACAATCTGCAGTGTTGCCAGATTGTTTTTGACAAAATTAAATTGGTCAGAGACAAAAACGTAAGATACAAAATGTGTTCCAAATTCCGAAATCTATCACTGGTTTAAATTAATGTAATGGCTTTCCTTCCACCCTGTATAAACCACTGAAGAAAGGTAATTAATGCATAATTACTGAATAAACCAAATAAGGTGATTCATGTCCAAAACAGCCATAGCATGTACTTTCAATGTTGTAATTTTAAGCATAGACTAAACTGGTCACGTGATAATCTCGCAGCGTAGCCTGTCAACCACGCCCAGCTCTCGCCAGACTTGAACCATCTAGTAACATAATATCACAGGCGGCTTTGGACGTTAATGCCCAGTCAACTTTTCGCCTCGGCCACCTGGACGATCCCTCGTGCATGTCAGAACCATAGATAACCAACGATATATAGATGGTTAACTCAGCGATGAAAAACTGGTCTCTCTCACATTCTGTTCCAAAGTGTTTTCATACGCCAGAGAGGAAGTTATGGACGCGGCTGATCTTGTTCTAATTACAATGGCGGCACTGTGCTGTTTATAAAAACAAATGACACTTGCTTACATTTGACAGGTACTTACAATTGTTTGGGAGTTCAGTGCTGTTTTTCTTTATTCTTTGTTTTTTTACTTTCTCTACTAGTAAGTAAAGGAACTATTGTATTCCACCCAAAAATTCGATGTCCGAGATTTCAAAGGAAATATGTTTTGAGGCCCCCTGAATCCAAATAAACATTTTTAGAAAAAGGTCTGTGTGTGTGTGTGTGTGTGTGTGTGTGTGTGTGTGTGTGTGTGTGTGTGTGTGTGTGTGTGTGTGTGTGTGTGTGTGTGTGTGTGTGTGTCAGTCTGTGAACAGCATAACTCAAAAACCAAAAGTCGGTTAAAAACCAAATTTGATATTTAAGTTTAATGCCTTTCAAGGATACGACACAAAGATTTTGAAGAAAATAGTCTCACCCGAAACTACCCTTTACCTGGAACAATTTGGATTAAAATGTCATATGTTTGAGATATTTTGATGACAAATGAAATGTATATCTTGAATTTTCCGGCTATAGCTCCTGTAGTCGTATTTACTCTGGACGACTTTTGCATAACTGGTAAACCCTTAGAGGTAGACCAAATCATACTATACAAAAAAATGTAGATATTGCTAAAATACATAATTTATGTCTGAATAAATTTTCTTGTAGAGTGAAGCATTTCGGAGATATTCCTTGTTACGTTTGTGAGTTTTAGAAAACTTAAAACTTTCGTGAAATGGAACATCGTTTTTCTTTTTTCTATTTCTTAAGTGTGCAAAGAGAACGGAATCTCAAAGCTTTAAAACATTTGACTATCGCACAAAGCCTACTGTATTCTAATATTCCCCTTGCACCTACAAGGAAATAAGCAATAAGATAATTTGTACAAATGTTTATCTTAACTAACACGAAGAAGATATAAGAATAAGAGATTGTAAGAATGGTTAGTACAAGAGCAGAGAAAGTCATGTGAGTGCAACACATCAGATTTTTTTCTTTATCTTTGCTTTTTTTACTTTCTCTTCTAGTAAATAGAGGAAGTATTGTATTCCACCCAAAAATTCGATGTTCGAGATTTCAACGGAAATATGTTTGAGGCCCCCTGAATCCAAATAAGCATTTTTAGAAAAAAAGTCTGTGTCTGTCACGCTGTGGACAGCATAACTGAAAAACGAAAAGTCGGTTAAAAACCAAAGTTGGTATTTAAGTTTAATGTCTTTCAAGGACGCGACATGAGAATTCGGAAGAAAATTGCTCCACCCTAAACTACCCTTTAAATAGAAAATTTTTCTAAAATTTTGATTTTCTTGAAAATGGCTCTAACAATTTTGATTAAAATGACATGTTTAAGATATTTTTATGAGAAATGAAACATATATTTTGAATTTTCTGGATATAGCCCATGTAGTCCTGTTTACTCTGGAATACTTTGAATAACGCGTAAACCGTAACAGATAGACAAAATCTTACTGCACAAAATTGTAGATCTTACTAAAAAAAAACACAAATTATGTCTACCGTGTGTCATTTACATGGAAAACTTTTCGAAAATTTTGGTTTTCTCAAAATGGCTAACGCCATATGTTTGAGATATTTTAGGACAAATGAAATCTATATTTTGAATTTTCTCGCTATAACTCATGTAGTCCTGTTTACTCTTGATGACTTTTGCATAGTTGGTAAACCGTAAGAAATAGATCAAATCTATCTACATAGAACTGTTCGGAGATATTCCTTATTATTTGTCTGAGTTTTGCGATAGTTTTTTCAAATGGAAGGTCGTTATTCATATGTTTATCTCTTGACCGTGCAAAGAGAACGGAATTTCAAAGCTTATATATAGCGACCACTCTTAAAAGATTTGAATATCACCCCTATATTCTCCTTGTACCTACAAGAAAATAAGCAATAAGATAATTTGTACAAATGTTTATCTCAACTAACACGAAGAAGATATAGGAATAAGAGTTTGTAAGAATGGTTAGTACAAGAGTAGAGAAAGTCATGTGAGTGCAGCACACCAGATGTTTAAAGAAAGATTTTCGTGTGAGTGTGTTGTGTGCGTGCTTAACTCAAAAACGAAAAGTCGGTTAGATAGCAACATTGGAATTTAAGTTCTGCCTCTTAAAGGAAGTTACACAAAGATTTTCAAGGAATTATTTATTCATGCCAACAAACTTACTTAAACTTACTTAAACAATTGCCCACATACGGCTTGAGTGTTTAAAAACACCACCAGTAAGTTTGTTGGCATAAATTAGTAATAATTACCATCTAAAGGTTACTTAAACCCGGTACATAAAGTACTTACAATTGTAAGTCGTCCTTGGGGTATTTATCTCTGATGTGAGATTCCCATGTGGTTAACCGGGAAAAACTACAAATTTAATGTCATCCTGGCAAGTTGTCCAAGGTAGCTTAGTGGTTAGTGCAGCCGTTCGATAAGCGGAAGATCCGTGGTTCATATCTCGGCTATGGCATTGGAATTTTCAGTTCTGGTTCCACCTATTTTCAACAAAATCTCTCTATCCATTTTCACATCAAGTAACTAACAATTTTGATTAAATTACCATGTGTTTCATATACTTTCATAACAAATCAAATGTTATCTACCTACATATATTCTGAATTTTCCAGCAATATGACCAAAAGTTCTCTTCACAATACACATTGCTGTTAGATAAATGTGTAATATCTATCTCACAACAATTACATACGAGCATTAGATGTGGGTAAGTCCCCGCTCATACCTCAGTCCCTCCTCGCCTTCTGCTGGTCAGACACTACAGTACAAAAAGCCATTAGAATGCAATAACAACATATTTTTACTTTGTCTACTACGTTTAATAAAGTACAGGAACTATTGTATTCCATCCAAATATTCGATGTCGAGATTTCACCGGAAATGTGTTTTGAGGGCCCCTGAATCCAAGAAAATCATTTTAAAAAAGGTCCGTGTGTGTAGTGTCTGTCAATCTGTGGACGGCATAAGTCAAAAACGAAAAGTAGGATAAAAACCAAAGTTGGTATTTAAGTTTAATGTCTTTCAAGGATGCGACACGAAGATTTTAAAGAAAATAGCCCCACCTTAAACAACCCTTTACGTGGAAAATTTTTCGAAAATTTTGATTTTCTTGAAAATGGCTCTAACGATTTTGATTAAAATGTCATATGTTTGAGATATTTTTATGACAAATGAAATGTATATCTTGAGTTTACTGGCTATAGGCCCTATAGTCGTATTTACTCTGGACGACTTTTGCATAACTGATAAACCGTTAGAGATAGATCAAATCATAATATACAAAAATTGTAGATCTTACTAAATTACACAATTTATGTCTGAATAAATTATCTTGTAGAGTAAACCATTTCGGAGATATTCCTTGTTATGTGTGTCAGTTTCGGAAAACTTAAAACTTTCGTGAAATGGAACATCGTTGTTCATCTTTTATACGTTAAATGTGCAAAGAGAACGAGTTCTCAAAGCTTTAAAAGATTTGACTATCGCATAAAGCCTACAGCATTCTAATATTCCCCTTGCACCTACAAGGAAATAAGCAGTAAGATAATTTGTACAAATGTTTATTTCAACTAACACGAAGAAGATATAGGAATAAGAGTTTGTAAGTATGGTTAGTACAAGAGTAGAGAAAGTCATGTGAGTGCAACACATCAGATTTTTTTGTACCTTCTCTAATAATACGCTTATATAAGCAAGAAAGGTAATGTATTCTACCCAAAATTTCATACTGATATATCACTGGAATTAAATACTGATATTTCACCAAAAATAAAATTCGATAACTATATTTCATCAGAAATACACGTTTAGAGACTCTGTGAATCCAAAAAGCATGTTTAGAAAAAATCTGATATGTTGTACTCACATGACTTTCTCTACTCTTGTACTAACCATTCCTACAAACTCTTATTCCTATATCTTCTTCGTGTTAGTTGAGATAAACATTAGTAGTAGGATAATTTCTACAAATTTTCTTGTAGGTGTAAGGGGAATACAGTAGGCGTTAAGCGATAATTAAATGTTTTAGGATTAGTTTGAAATTTCATCATCTTTTTATGAACCAAAAGATAAAACAAGGGAAGAAGGATCTTCCATTTGAGGAAAGTTTAAGTATTCCAAAACTCACACATATAACAAGGAATATCTCCGAATTGCTCCACTCTGCAAAAATATGCATTTGGACATGGCTTGTGTATTTTAGCGAGATCTGCATTTTTATATAGTAAGATTTGGTCTATATTTTACGGTTTACCAGTTATGCAGAAGTCATCAAGGATAATCGGGACTACATGGGCTATAGCCAGAAAATTCAAAATATACATTTCATTTGACATAAATATATCTTACATATATGGCATGTTAATAAAATCATTAGAGCCATTTTTGGGGAAATCAAAATTTGGGAAACCTTTTCCATATAAAGGGTAGTTTAGGGTAGAAGAATTCTCTTTAAAATCTTCGTGTTGCATCCTTAAAAAATAGTAAACTTAAATATCAACTTTTGTTTTAAAGGGGCACTGGGACTGAAATTTGAAAGTTCCACATTTCTTGATAGATTTTTTGTTGTTGTAATTTTTACTGTTTGTATTTATATGAGAATAGGATGTACACCGAATTTCATTAAAATTGGATAATTCGTTTATGACAAATTATTTTATCAATTTAATGGACACATTTTCAAAATGTGACTCACGTCTACTGACTTTTCAAAACTGGTTTATAATGGCAGAACTGGTACTCTAAAACATGGGTAACAATTGTATGAAGAGATATTTCAAATTGGTTTGCTGATTATGCTGTACATGTTTTTAATAACAAAGTAAATTTAATATTAAAGATTATTGAATAAATTATTAAATATCAACTTTTCTTTTTAACCGAATTTTCCTTTTTGAGTTGTGCCATTTACAGACAGACATACACACTTTCTAAAAATACTTTTCTTTGATTCAGGGTTTCAAAATATATATCCCCGGTGAAATTGCGACATCGAATTTTTAGGCCGAATACAAAAATGAAACATCAATTAAATATCAAACTTGGTTTTTAAGTTCTGCGTCTTTTAAGGATGCAACACGAAGATTTTCAAAAAAATCCCCACAGCGCAAATAATCCTTTAACGGGAATACGTTTTTAAAATGTTGATGTTCTCAAAAATGTACATAGTGTTTGTGTTTAAGATATTTTCAGGAGAAAGTAGCTAAAATATAAAATATTTATCTTCAATTTTCTGGGAATAACTATGGGAAGAGACAGAAGACATTGGCACTCCAAAGGTGAAGATATCTCTTTGAATCACACAATTTACGTCAAGGGCACTTTGCTTGTAGCTGTTTTCTCAAATGGGAAATCATTAGTATTTTTTCGTGGAGTAAATAGAGAATAAAGTTTTGTAGGAACAGTTGCTTGAAAGGTCATGTAAATGTAAGGTATAATTTTTTTAGACATGAAACGCAGTACCCGCCCTCAGAGCCATCTGTTGGCCGCTCGGTGTAGGGTCACTGGTCTCCTGGTTTGTTGTTGGCAAGCGGACGATCCAGGCAACAGAAGTGAAAAGGAGCTATTCCAGCAACATTGATCGAAAACAGGTAGAACCAGATGGCAGCACCGTAGGGGTCATGTGTGAGTTGCGCAACAGCCTGCTTTCGACCAGCAGCACAAATTATTCTTGAAAGATATGTCAGGATTGTTTGTAGTGAGCTGCACCAATAGGAAACGAGAGGGGCGGGTCGTCTTAAAACTCGTAGGGTGGAGTCTCCCTCTTTTCTGATACAAGGGGAGAGAAATCTCCCTCCCTCTCTCTCACTCTTGTGTGTGTGTATCGACTGGCAGATGTGTTCGAGGACAGATGTAAGTGCTCCTTGGCGTCTCTCAAACACTCTCCAAATATATATGCGCTTTTGTTTTGTTGACGCTCTCCATCTTTAAAATCGGATATCCATAAGCGAACACTAAAATCTGCCTTGGCGTTCAACGAAACATACACAACGTTGGCAACAAATAACAAACTCCATGTTAAAATTAAATACAGTACTTAATAAATAATTTAAAGCAAGACTAAATGGTACAAATTAGTAAAAAGATGATTAATTTTAGTCTGTGTAATGATAAGTTTTGATTTCCTATTTATAAAACCAAACAACGATTAGTTTTAACAAATTTAAATGATTTTATTGTTTTTGAAAATGTTCCCCTTTAACATCAATACATGATTTTATAATGTTCCACTGTTTCATCTGATCAAGAAAAAGTGGTTCCACTCATTTTATCTTCAATTTTTTTTTAAAAAAAAAGTGTTAGGTCAGGGCTAGGTATATGGTGGAGTTGGTAGTTATTTCACAGGTCATGATGTGAAATTAGTTTTCCTACTGGGCGTCTTTCTTGAACTTTTTCAAAAAATGCGGTGGATGGCATTCATTTATAAATCGACAGTAATCCCCAGCCTACTCATTTGCTAACCATTCTTACAAACTCATATTCCTATATCTTCTTCGTGTTAGTTGAGATAAACATTTGTACAAATTATCTTATTCCTTATTTCCTTGTAGGTACAAGGTGAATATTAGAATACAGTAGGCTTTGAGCGATAGTCAAATCTTTTAAACCTTTCAAATTCCGCTCTCTTTGTACGAAAGTTTGTTTTCCGAAACTGACACAAATAGCAAGGAGTATCTCCAAAATTGTTCACCCTACAAAAATATTTATTTGAACATGGTGAGATCAACATTTTTTGTATAGTAAGATTTGGTCTATCTCTTACGGTTTAGGAGTTATTAAAAAGTTATCCAGAGTAAACAGGACTACATGGGCTATAGCTAGAAAATTCAAAACATACATTTCACTTCTCATAAAAATATCTTAAACATGTCGTTTTAATAAAAATCGTTAGAGCCATTTGTAATAAAATCAAAATTTTCGAAAAATTGTCCATGTAAGGAGCAGTTTAGGATGGGGCTATTTTCTTCAAAATATTTGTGTCGCATCCTTGAAGGACATTAAGCTTAAGCACAAACTTTGGTTTTTAACCGGCTTTTGCTTTTTGAGTTATGTTGTCCACAGACAGACTGACAGACACACACATACACACACACACACACACACACACACACACACACACACACACACACACACACAAACGCGCGCGGGGACCGTTTTCTAAAAATGCTGTTTGTATTCAGGGGTACTCAAAACATAGGTATAATCCTGTGTAATACAATAATCCCTCTACTTACGTAGTAGCGAAAGTAACAATGATTTCTCAGTCTAATTGTTGATATAAAATATTTTTGATTCGACTGATACCAAAGCCCCATATCGCCCGAATAAATTCATAAAAGCGCCCGTCGATCCTTTCAAGCAATGCTCGAACTGCGGCAATATTTTCATCAGTAACAGCGGTTCTTGGCGTCCTTCACGAAATTCATCAATCACTAAGGAACAGCCGGTCTGTTTTGAATTCACTGTAAATTGCTACCTTCCCTAAGTACATTTCTAAGTCGATCTTCGGAATGTTTAGGCATTAATGACGGTTTAAAATCGTAAACAATTGTAGCCCGTAAATGTTTTGCAATCATACAATTTTTGGGTGAACACAGAATTTAAATGATGATAATTAACAAGCTATTAAAGGAAATCAAATAAATTACACCGTAATTAACTAGCGAAATATTACAAATTAGCTGTCAAATATAAACAAATTTCATTCGTTTTTAGCAAACATAGCATTCTAAATATTTCCAATATCGTCTATCAATGTGGCAGCATTATATGAATTTTATATATATTTTGAAAAATAGTACTACATCCACCATTTTGTACTGACATCATTTCACAGGAAAAGCTCACATATTTCATTCACATGGATTTCTTCGTTCACTCTTCTACAAACCATTCATGACTAGGGGAAAATATCTGACGAATTTTGCTAATTCTCTGCTCTTGTACAAACGCTTAGTCTCCGGTCTATTTGTCTTCCATATTTTCTCGTAGGTATTAGGGAAATATGAGAATAGGCTTTAAGTGATAGTGAAATACATAAGTGCTGGTCGCTGTGTGATGCCTTTAAAATTCCAATCTATTTGCATGGCCAGAAGATAAAACAATGAACATCTTCCAATTGAAGAAAGGTATAAGTGTTTTAAAATGCAAACCAGTACCAAGGACTGCCCCAGAAATAGTTAACTCAAATAATAAAAAAGAAAGGAAAAAAGATAATAGGAAAGAAAAAAGAAGCATTTACATTTAGCTACCTATTGTGTGGTTTAAGAGAGCTAAAATGTTTTTGTGTAGTAAGATTTTGTCGATTTCTTATGGGTTTCAAGTTATGTAACAGTAATTCAGAATGAAGAGATCTTCTGAGTGTGTTTTCTCTAAATTCGAGATATACATTTCATTTGTCATAAAAATGAGGTGTTTAAATCAAAATCCTTCGAAAATGCTGAACTTAAATACCATTTTGGTATTTAACGGACTTTGTTTTTTACTTCTGCTATTCACACACACACGCGCGCACGCACACACACATACGGACCTTTTTCTAAAGGAGTGTTTTTCTCTTTTTTTTTTTTTTTTCCAGAGAGTCGTATAACGTGAAATCTCTGTATTGAATTTTCGGGTGGAATATAATACTTCCTGTATTGTAATAGAAAAAGTGGAAACTAATACAAAATTACTGCTTAAGAAGTACCTTTGTAAATTTAAACCAGTGCTTAACATTAAAAAAAATGTAGCTATTTTGTTATAAAGCTTGTGTTTTAAGCAGTCTGCATTTTGATTGTCGAGGACTTCCAAGACTATTCTGAGATACGTCGACATTTTTACATTTTATTTGTCTAAGATTTTAAACGTTCGCAGTTATGATTATAACTAGTACTTCCATGAGCGTCGGCGGACTTTTTTCCGGGGGGGGGGGGGGCGCATGTTGGAAGTTTACAATTAAACAATATTCTATTGTCAAAAAACTGTAATAGCCGAGTTATAGTATTTGTTGCCGATAAGCGTATTAATTTATGCCAAATAAAAACTGTTCTTTATATAAAGCAATAGCCTTTGATTGCACATTACATTTACTAATTTCCAAAGGGGGGGGGGGAGACTGCGGCCCTCGCGACGCCCCTGAGCACTTCTCTATCTATAAAATCGTTGCTACTTTCGGCCATGTTAATCTCCACGGCCATCATCAGCAAATTAATGATAATAAACAAATGACTATCTCAACTGGTGTCCTTCATTGGGAACTGCATAAGAAATAAACAGCCATCTCAAAATAATGGCCTTCTTTTAAGGGGACAGGGTAGTGATTTGGGCTCAAAAAGTCAATTTTTTGTTTAAAAAAAATAGAAATCTTCCTCTTCAAAATTATATATACATTGTAAGGGTACCGGCATATTTAAGGCTTTAAATTACCCCATTTAAATATGGCGGAGTGCTGGGCCATGCTGGGTAAAGAGGGCTTCAGAGATGACACACTTTTCTTTAAATGTAGTTTTCTGTAACTTGACATTTTTCAAACTCAGGTACACTTTTTTTCAAAACCACTGAACCTATTTGAATGAAAATTTTACAGTAGTTCCAGAAGCATGTACTCTACAAACGTAACCCATTGTTACTGGAAAAATTCAAAACAGAAAATTTAAAAAAAAATATTTGTGCAAAAAAAAAATTTACTTTTTTTTTTACAAAAGTTAAATATTTTTTCTTTTGAATATAGCCAGAGATATTTAAGTAAACTTAGGTTAACAGTTATGAATACACATTGCCTAGTGCACTACAAAAGTTTCAACACATAGGCTTGAATGTTGTAGAAGGAATTTGTACCGTTAGTACTATATATATTATATTTTTTTCAAAAACATGTTATCAGTTTTTGCCTTATTACATGCCCATTGTAAATAACTGTTTTAATGTTCTCTATATCAATGTAATCACAATGAATCACTAAATATTTATCCCAAATTAAATTTTGATCTGAGCAGTAGAAGCTTAGATATCCTCAACTAAAGTTATGAAGTATTGCTGTCCTAACTGTGCTCAGTCGAAGGCCGTTGTCCCTACTGAAATTATTTGGCTCTAATTTAATTTAATTGCCTCTTTTATGAGTCTGTCGTAATGTCAGTTGCTGTGCTGTAAAACTGCTACCTCATCAAATAAAATTCTGTGATATTTGTCGAGATTTTGCTGTGCTATTCCTGATTTTTCTGGTTGTAGTAATCGTAGATTGCGTTTGTGTTGAACAAGTCTGGTTCAATCGTACAATCTGTCTGTCCTATATACGTCTTTCCACATTGGCAAGCAAGTTTTAAACACCAGGTGAAGCGCTAATGGAAATAACTAATAAATAACTAACCAAAAAGGAAAAAACTCTTTCTGACAAAATAACGCAACACTGAAGTGAACTATCTTTGAAAGCTATTGAGCTGAAATACCAAGTTTGGTATTATGCAACTTTTCGTTTCTGAATTATGAATTATGAACAGAACACCCCTTAACTGCCGTAGTTCTCGGCATTCCATTCTATTTTGAAAATGAAAGGTCACTTAATTTTGCTCAGAGGCCTCTTTGTCAGGCTTGAGGTCCTTTTCTGTGCCATAAATCTTCAACACGGGACCACCAATTTTACTTCCCTTCCAAAGGAAGCCATGCTACAATTTTTACACCCCAAAAAATCCACCGGCCAACCCACGACCTTGGGAACCAACACTAAGGTTATTAGAAAATACCCCACCCAAAAGTATCCTTAACATAGAACATTTTTCGAAAATATTTATTTTCTCAAACGATTTTAATTAAAATGCCTAATGTTTAATATATTTTATGGCAAATGAAATCTACATTTTCAATTTTATGGCTATAGCCTATGTAGTTCTGTTTATTCTTAATGACTTTTGCATAACTTGTAAACCGTAAGACATAGACAAAATCTTACTATACAAAGGAAATGTAGATGTTAAGGTGACACCGAAGTAATATTTTAGCCTGTTTGGTCAAAAAACTAATTTTCGTATTTTTATTTCAAAAAATGCATTAAAACATATAGGTATCTGCGAAGTTTTAGTCCCCTAGGGAGGGGTGAACACATTATTTCGGACACCATTTTAAAAGTGGTGCGCCTCTGCATCCCATTTAAACTTCAAACTTATTTTTCTCGGAAACGATTTTTTGTTACTTTCTCATATTCAAAATATGTTTTCTCTCACAAAAATCTTGCTACAGATCTAGCATTTTTTCCAATATAGCTCAGAGTATGGCTAACAAAATGTAGTATTGAAATTCTGATATGCTTATACCTTTTAAAAATATTAATATAATAATGCGCTGTTTTTATAGCATTTTACTCTTTGTGGTATTAATTTTTTTTAGAAAAGCTATTCACTATATCAAAATTTCCATGCTTTAAGTTGCTACAAAGATAATAAGAGATACAATTTTAAAAATTCAACTCTGTCGTTGAGATAGATTTTGATTAGGTAAACCTACCCAATCAAATTGATATAAATTAATATGTCAAGAATGTAATTAAATATTGGAATTAAATTTGGTACGCAAATTTCTGTGGTTGCTAGTAATGCATGTGCAAAGAATTAAATCTCTAATACCAATAATTTACAAAATCATCTTTTTTCACTTCGGTTGTGTTAAAACACACATGTTATGTCGAAATACATTTTTTGCAGAGTGAACCATTTCGTAGATATTCCTTGTTATTTGTGTGAGTTTTGCCATAGTTATACTTTTGTCAAATGGAAGATGGTTTCTCACTTTTTTATCTCTTGGCCGTGCAAAGAGAATTAATTTTAAAGCCTTCATTCAGCGACCACTTTAAAAGATTTGACTGTCACTCAAAGCCTACTGTATTCCCATATCCTTCTTGCACCTAGACGAAAATTAGCAATAAGATAATTTGTACAAATGTTTACCTCAACTAGCACGAAGAAGATATAGGAATAAGAGTTCAGTTTGAAACATTGCTTCATTTAACATAATTGGAGGCATTTCGAATTAGTACCTAGTACATTTGTATCGTGTTCAGGGGCACTGGTGCATGCAGGTGAAGAACATAATTTCCTTGTAAACTGACCTTATCTTAAAGCCGGTTTTCCACTAAACGGACAAATCGCAAACAAAACACGAACACATCCTGTTTCGAAACGCATCCCGTTAGCATG
The DNA here is from genome assembly GCA_030765045.1 of Tenodera sinensis. Taxonomy (NCBI): domain Eukaryota; kingdom Metazoa; phylum Arthropoda; class Insecta; order Mantodea; family Mantidae; genus Tenodera; species Tenodera sinensis. The sequence goes on from CM060974.1 coordinate 45,570,488, forward strand.
CGCTGCTGCTTTGTTTGGTGGAAAACCGCCTATAGCATGCCTTCAATGGGAAGACCCATTATTTACCTGCACGAATACTTCAGCAAGTCCTGAAGCACTCCTTGAGGACACAGCGGAAGGCTTAGCCCTGTCTTAAGGCTATACATAGATCAACTTTCTAAATTCTACATTTAAAACAACGTATTTGGATTTATATATAAGTAGGTAACATGCCAAATCCCCATTACAATACACCCAGCAGTTGAAAGTTGATGATCGTTTATTTAAATATTTTAATGTAAATAAAAATGACCCATACAATACGAAAACTAAATTTTTACTAAAATAACTGTCTCTAAAATGTATATTTTAATAACAAACATTAGGAATCAGACTTTTTATTATTATTTTAACGTTTGGGGAAATGTTATAAGGTTATGAGAGACAATATTTCTCAATAATTTAAGGGTCTTATTAAAATATACTAATTAATTAAGTTCCAATTATAAAGAAGCATCATTTCAAGGAAAATGAATCAAAATTAGATACATCGCGTGAATCAGTTTGAACACATAAAATGTAGAAAAAACAGATGATGGAAAAAGGAGCTTTGAAACTCTAAAGAGATTTGTCTTTTTTTTGGGGGGGGGGTGTCTTAATTTGGCGTGGTACACAGGCACGTTATTTCTAAACATAAGAAATACTAATATTTCTAATCGGTAATTACAGAATATGAAATTAGATATCTTTTCTTAGTTACCTATAGACTTGTAAACAAAAATATTGCATGTTCCATTCACATGATTGTCTCTACTCACTCTTCTAAAAACTATATTTACAAATGTTTATTGTTTCGACATCTGTTACATACAGTCTGTTAAGTGATTGATTTTTAAAGATATTTTTTTCTCTTTACATAACTTACACACACACACACACACACACACACACACACACACACACACACACACACACACACACACACAGAGAGAGAGAGGGAGAGAGAGAGAGAGAGAGTAAGAGAAAGAGAGATAATTATTTGAAAATCCAAACCAATAACTCGGAAATGGTCAGACTATTGGCTAAACCAGGATTTTGTCTATCTCTTACGGTTTACCAGTTATAGAAAATTAATTCACAATGATGCTGACTCAGTAAGTTATTGGAAGAAATTTAAGATAGTTGTACGTCTTTGTCATACAAAGAGCTTCAACTTATGCCAATTTAATAAAATCGTTAGACGTTAAAATCGTTAGATGGAACTTTTGAATAAAAAAAATTTTATTTTTTTTATGGTGGGGAGGGGGGTTTAATGTACCTCAAAACATGTATTTCAGATGAAATGTCGATATGAACTTTCTAAGTGGAATGCAAAATTTTCTGACACATTTTAACCAACTTATGGTGTACTTAGAAATGTAATTCTGTCGTCTTTAAGTAACCAATGATAAAGGTAAATTAGTGAATTTAGAAGGTATAAACTTCAGTCTGATTTCTTAAATAGTTTCTGAGATGTGACATGAATATATAGCTCGAAGCATAAGCGGCAAAAACCTTAAAATAGGCATACAGACACTACAATAAGTTCAGAATAAACAGCAATATGGTACATCACTAATAATCAGCATTGAAGTATGCGCATTTATTCATTTACTACATAAAACACATTTTTGACATGTCAGAACACAAAAATATTAAATACCCATATACCATATATTAAACTTACTGACTTTGTTATTTTCCTAATAGATTGTAAACTGTAAACATAATTTATTTAAAATGGCATCCTTTTCAGTTTATATACCTATATACGTATAACTTTACTTTCTCTCCTAGTAAATAGACGAAGTATTGTATTCCACCCAATAATTCAATGTGCAGATTTCACTGAAAATATATGTTTTGAGGTCCCCTAAATAGAAAAAAACATATTTAGAAAAAGGTCCGTCTGTGTGTCTGTCAGTCTGTGGACATAATTGAAAAACGAAAAGTCGGTTAAGAACCAAAGTTGGTATTTAAGTTTCATTTCTTTCAAGGATGCAACACGAAGGTTTTGAAGAAAATTCCTCCACCCTAAACTATCCTTTAAAGGAAAATTTTTCGAAAATTTTGATTTTCTTCAAAATGACTAACGACTTTCATTAAAATGGCATAAGTTTAAAATGTATATTTTGAATTGTCTGGCTATAGTCCATGTAGTTCTGTTTACTCTGAATGAGTTTTGAATAACTCGTAACAGATATACCAAATCTTAATGTACAAAAAATGTAGATCTTGCTAAAATACACAATTTATGTCCGAATAAATTTTCTTGTAGGGTGAACCATTTCGGAGATATTCCTTTTTATTTGCGTCAGTTTCAGAAAACTTAAAACTTTCGTCAGATGTAATATCTTTCTTCATTTTTTATGTTAAGTGTGCAAAGAGAACGGTATTTCAATGCTTTAAAAATCTGACTATCGCACAAAGCCTACTGTATTCTAATATTCGCCTTGCACCTACAAGGAAATAAGCAATAAGATAATTTGTACAAATGTTTATGTCGACTAATACGAAGAAGATATAGGAATAAGAGTTTGTAAGAATGGTTAGTACAAGGTTACAACGTTAATGGTTCTTTATGATACAGTAGCAATATGCTTCGTTAGAAAAGAGAAAACCAGCAAACATCTTGTTACCAGCATTCCAAATTCGTTCTTTTGTAGGCCTAAGTTCTGTTTGAAATTCCCATTGAACCCACTGACTTATTGCCAAGGTGACATTAAGTGCAGGCTTGAATTTTTCTGCATCAATTAATGCGTTCTTGTTTTTGCTCGGGAGTCACTTTATGTCAGATTCATCGACAACAAAGTTTTATCATGTCTAACTATTGATGTAAAACATTGTGAATTTGTCAATGCCGAGTGTCACCGGAATAAATGCATAAGATATAGTGAGTCAAGTTAAGATGTTGGCAGCCCTGATATGGAGCATTAGGCGTGAGTATGGCAATCATTGAAGAAGTGTATTCAGTACCTGCTTGTGGATGTTTTATTTATTTACTGCGAAGTTTGGGAAATACCCCAGCACTGTGGGTCCATTGAGGTCGCTCCACTAAGAAAAGAAGTTGTCCATTTGGCTACCTAGACCGACCGACCGACCGACATTTTTCTTCCTTTTTTGAATGGCATATGCTTTTAAGGTCTGTCGTGTCATTAAGAACGCTGTTATCAGGTGCACAAACTGTTGAAAACACATTTCACGCTTCCTTCACTTCTTGAAGAATGGAACCCCTAGATATCCTTTTTCCGGCCGCTGTCCTCTCACCATTTCTAAATCACTTACTACTCTGTCCATTAAAGCAACCAGTTTCATACTTCCTTAACGCAATGCACCTGTGAAATTGGACGGGAAATCTGAGAAAAAATAAACCAATGATCTGTCACTCACATGACCTTCTCTACTCTTGTATCTATTTTGTTAATCGCGATCAACATTTGCATGAATGATCTTACTGCTAACTTTTGATGGGTGCAAGAGGAATATGGGAATACAGTAGGTGTAAGAGATAAATGTTCTAAGAACTGGTCGCTATGTAACTGCTTTCAAATTTCGTTCTCTTTGTATGGCCAAGAGATGAACAAACGAATAACGTATTCCTATTTGAAAAAGGTATAACAAGGAGTATCTCGGAAAATATTTACTCCAAGAAAAAACATGATATAAATTGTGTATTTTAATCAAATCTACATTGTTTTGCGTAGTAAGTTTCGTCTATCTCTTGTGCAAAATTAATTTAAAATAAAGAGTTGTTCTCAGGCTATTCCAAGAAGATTCAACACACCTTTATACTTCATTTGATATGAAAATGTTTTAAGCATATTGTATTTTAATAAAAATTGTTAGATCCATTTTTGAGAAAATGTAAATTTTTAAAAAATGTTCTTTTAAAGTGCAGTTTGGTATGAGTGCATATTTTTCAAAATGTTCGTGTCGAATTCTTGAAAGATGCTGAACTTGGACATCAAGTTTGTTTTTAATTGACTTTTCGTTTTTGAGTTATGCTGACAGAGACCTTTTTCTAAAAATGTCCTTTTTTGGGGGAGGGGGGTTCAGCAAAACCCTAAAGATACATTTCCGGTAAAATCTCAATATTGAATATTTGGGAGGAATACAAAACTTTTCCTAATTAATGTAGTAGTGGAGAAAACAAAAACCTAATGTTACATTCACATAACCTTCTCTACCCTCTATCGTTTATTACTGGGTATAGAAATTAACCTTACAAATGCTTATTTTGCTATTTCAATTTAATCAAAACATTTGCAGAAATAGCTACATTACGCTTTTTGTTATAGATACAAAGGAAATTGTCATAATCAAATGTTTAACAACTGGCCCTTATAATTTGGCCTTAAAAGTACATATATATTTCTTCCAGCCAATCTCGAGAAACAACTGAGTATCGCCGGGACTTTAAAATAATGACAATAGTCTAAAATAACTCGAACCATTAATAACTCCTATACTGTAAATGGCTTATGGCGCATAAATGTTATTTGAAATAATTTGTATGGTTTATAGAGAGATATTTTTGAGTAGTGTGTTTTCCTGTAGGGTTTAACTGAAATTCATGAGATAAACACTAGATAAAAGGGGAATACCTAACCAAAATCCCAAAAGGTTTTTGCTTTCAGAGAGGTATATATTATGAAACCGTAAAAATATTTAACGCTCTTCCTAATGCTCTTAAGGAAAAAGTTGATAATTTCAATGCTTTTAAAATTGTTACTAAAGAGTAGCTATGTTCAAAATGATTGTATTCTGTATAAGACTTTTCGAATCACAAATTATCCTGTTAATGCTTATGTAGCTCTGTAAATTGTTTCTAGCTCATTTAATGACAAATCATTGTTAATTACATTTGATGCCTACTCGAAATCTACTTAAATGTACGTGTATTGAACTAACAATAGATGTCATGCATTACTTATTATATAACAATTTTAAAACAAACTTAAATATGTATATACATATGCTAGTCTTACAATTGCAAGGTAGATTTGATTCTATTTCTGAATTATCCCTACTTCTTTTCTAATATTGCCTGTATATAATGTTCAATATAAAAATAAAATGTTTATGTACATACGCATTATACTGTGCATTTCCTTGATATGTTCAAGGGCCTTTATGGTTACTATTGAATTCGCCGAACGCAATCTAATCCTATTTACCACTTGTGCAAGATTACACAAAGTTTTTTGGAATGAAGTGAAGTTCACAGTGGCTACTCCCAGAAAATTCAAGATATGCAATTCATTTGTCATGAAAGAAGCAGATGAAATCTTACTATAAAAATCTGATGTGTTGCACTCACATGACTTTCTCTACTCTTGTACTAACCATTCTTACAAACTCTTATTCCTATATCTTCTTCGTGTTAGTTAAAATAAACATTTGTACAAATTATCTTATTGTTTATTTTCTTGTAGGTACAAGGGGAATATTGGAATACAGTAGGGTTTCTGCTATAGTCAAATGTTTTAAAGCTTTGATATTCCGTTCTCTTTGCACACGTAACATATAAAAAATGAATAACGATGACCCATTTCACGAAAGTTAAGTTTTCCGAAACTCACACAAATAACGAGGAATATCTCGGAAATGGTTCACCCTAAAAGAAAATTTATCGAGACATAAATTGTGTATTTTAGCAAGATCTACATTTTTTGTGTAGTGTGATTTGGTCTATCTCTAACGGTTTACCAGTTATGCAAAAGTCGTTCAGAGTAAATACGACTACAGGGGCTATAGCCAGAAAATTCAAGATATACATTTCATTTGTCATCAAAATATCTCAAACATGTGACATTTTAATAAACATCGATTGAGCCATTTTCAAGAAAATCAAAATTTTCGAAAAATTTTCCAAGTAAAGGGTAGTTTAGGGTGGGGCTATTTTCTTCAAAATCTTCGTGTCACATCCTTGAAAGACATTACACTTAAATACCAACTTTGGTTTTTAACCGACTTTTCGTTTTTGAGTTATGCTGTCCACAGACTGACAGACAGACAGACAGACAGACAGACAGACAGACTGACTGACTGACTGACTGACTGGCAGACAGACAGACAGACAGACACACACACACGGACCTTTTTCTAAAAATGATTTTTTGGATTCAGGGGGCCTCAAAACATGTATTTCCGGTGAAATCTCGACATCAAATTTTTGGGTGGAATACAATACTTCCCCTACTTACCAGTAGAGAAAGTAAAAACATGCTTCTGCTTTTGAAGCACACAGTTTAGGTCAAATATGTGAGATATCCTTCGATATGATACTAATGTTAAAATACAAGTAGGAAGTCACTATTCGTTTCTTCTGGTGGTTATGCAAGGCGCATGAAATTTTAAAACATCTCTGTAGCCTACTATATATTCTTTTTATATCTACAACGAAATATATAATGAAGGAAGCTTACCAACAAGAATTAGTATCATAATAAATTTGTTTAAGATTAGTTTGCAACGAGTGAGTGGAAAAAGTCATATGAATCTAACACCACATTACTCTCATTAAATATTATTACTGAACGTATTAGAAGATCGAGACGAAAGTGTTTCTACCTTGAATTTGTGTGGCCGACATCGAGGCACAGTGGCTGACCTCAAAAGACAGAGACGGAGAAAAAAAAAAGAAGTAGGTATTACAAAGGCCTTTTAGAAAAGGGTGTTCCAAAAGAGGCGGGGTTTTACCCAAACATGTCCGTCAACACTTCCCAGAAAGACGCCCGTGTGCGAACAACATACTCAAGAACGAAACGTTAGATAAAAACAAAACTTGCCATTTAAGTCCAATTATCTTCAAAGTTTAGGACTTGAGGATTATTATGATATTTTTTCTCTGCCAAAGCATGTGTAGCTTTTACTTTTTCTCCGATGCTAGGTATTGCATTGCTCCCAAAACTTCCATACCAAGATTTCATCGGAACTGTATATTTTAAGACTCCTGAATTAAAAAGAAAAATAGAAATGTGTCACTGTATCTCTGTATGTAAATACTCAAAAACCAAAAGTCGGTTAAAAACCAAAGTTGGTATTTAATACCTTTCAAGGATTCGATACGAAGATTTTGAAGAAAATCTCTCCACCCTTTACATGGAAAATTTTTTGAAGATTTCGATTTTTTAAAAATGGCTCTAATGATTTCAATTAAAATGCCATACGTTTAAGATATTTTTAACAAAAATGAAATTTATATTTTGAACTTTCTGGCTGTAACCTATGTAGTCCTGTTTAATTTTGATGACTTTTCCATATCTGGTAAACCGTAAGAGATAAAACAAATCTTAGATCAAAGAAGTATACCTTGCTAAAACACCCAAGTTATGTTCAAATGCATTTTTGTGGAGTGAACCATTTCGGGAATATTCCTTTTTAACTGTGTGAGTTTTGCAATACTTAAACTTTTGTAAAATGGAAAGTCTTTTCTCATTTGTATATGTTAAGTGTGCAAAGAGAACCTAACTTCAAAGCTTTAAAACATTTGACTATCGCTCAAAGCCTACTGTATTCTAATATTCTCCTTGTACCTACAAGGAAATAAGCAATAAGATAATTTGTACAAATGTTTATCTCAACTAACACGAAGAAGATAGAGGTATAAGAGTTTGTAAGAATGGTTAGTACAAGAGTAGAGAAAGTCATGTGAGTGCAACACATTTTCATAAAAAGTGTGTGTGTGTAAGTGTGTGTGTGTGTGTGTGCGTGCGTGCGTGCGTGCGTGCGTGTGTGTGTGTGTGTGTGTGTGTGTGTGTGTGTGTGTGTGTGTGTGTGTGTGTGTGTGTGTGTGTGTGTGTGTGAACAACATAACTCAAAATTGCGATACAAAGATTTTCAAACAAATCCCTCATCTTAAACTAGCCTTAACATAAAATATTGTCTGATCTTCTCAAAAATGAAGTCGTCTTCATTCTGAATTACCTTTAGAAAGTTGATAATAAAATATAGAAAGAATCTTGCTGTATAACAGCTCTACATCTCGCCAAAGCATACACTTGGCTAATTATTTTTGTGTATTTAACACATGTGAAATATTCTTTGTTAGTCGTTTGATTTGCAGTACTTTATACTTGTCAAACGGGAACTCTGTTATTCATTTTCTCTCTCCCTCCCCATCCCTCCCCCCCCCCCCTCTCTCTCTCTCTCTGTTCTGTTCTTATAGGAAGTATGAATTTGGGATGAACATAAATTTGTTTAATGTTAAAAATGATAAAAAAAATCAACGTTAAAAACGGCTATATAAGTGAAACATATTAACAAATGACTTTTTAGCTTCAAGGGAGTAAAACTTAGAAATTCGTGTACAAAGACTTCTTTATGTTTGTGTATAAGTTAAAATTAATAACTTTACAGCGATGTAATATATATTATCACATCAAATTCGCACACACTCATTTACTCTCTCACTCATACTTCCAAACACATTAATGAAATCTTTTAAATCTTCCAAATTAGCTTCTCTTTGCACGGCTAAACAGATAAAGTGAATAACGAACCTCCATTTGAGAACACTACTGTCATCCCAAAATACCCTTTACATCGAACATTTTTTAAAGATGTTAATTTTATCAAAAATGGCTCTAAGGATTTTGATTAAAATACTATATTTTAAGATTTTTTATACACACTGACACGGATAACCCCGGAAAGAACATTACCTGCACACCATGTAATGGCTCTGAGATTCCATTCTCTTTGTATAAAGAGAAAAAATATTCCAATGTGTACACTCACATAAATTTCTCTACTCACTCCTTTGTAAACTATTCATTTAAACTCTTTTCTTTTATCCACTCCATGTTAATGGAGATAAACCCTTTTAGAAATGGTTTTATTACATATTTACTTGTAGGTGCAAAAGAAATGGTACAATAAATAGGATTAAGCGATGTGAGAATTTTAAGAGCTGGTCACTAGGTAATGACTTTAGTATTCCATTCTCTTTGTATGACCAAGTTAAGCATTTTTGAAAATTCAAACCAATAATGACTGTCTCGAAAATGGCTTGGTAGCTATCTCTACAAATAAACAATATTTAACATAAATTGCGTATTTTAACGAGATCAATATTTTTCCATAATAAGATTTAATCTATCTCTTACCATTTAACAGTTATTCAAAAATTCTCCAGAATGAAGAGGACCTAATGGGACATTCGCAGAAAATTCTAGATATGTATTTAATTTGGTATGAAAATACCTTAAAATGTGGTGTTTTAACCAAAATCGTTAGAGCCATTTTTGGTAAAATCAAAATTTTCGAAAAATGCTTTATGTTAAGCGTATTTTGGGATGAAGTTCCTCAAATTAGGGGTCGTTATTCACTTTATCTGTTTAGCCGTGCAAAGAGAACGGAATTTGAAAGCTTTGAAAGATTTGACTATCGCTTAAGGCCTACTGTATTGCCATATTTCTCTTGCATCTGTAAGATATTCAGCAAGACAATTTGTACAAATATTTATCTCAACTAACTTGAAGAAGATTGAAAAATGAGTTTGTAAGAACGGTTAGTACAAGAGTAGAGAAAGTCATGTGGGTGCAATAGATATAATATTTTTTAAATATTTTTTGTTGAAATCGTTGTGATATAGTACTTAAATTCATTTTGTATATATATATATATATATATATATATATATATATATATATATATATATTAGTTAGATCACATATCTTATACTACTTGTGACTATTTCACTCATACGGAAGTTGGTTTAAATCAACAAATCACGTGCATAACAATTTCAAATTTCAACCAATGACAACCTTTCTTCACGAAAAAATTATCACACTTCATTATCACCTCTTTCTTACGTTAGAGAATCTAGCTGCACTGTGCTAACAGATGCGCAACAGCTAACGCAGTAGAGTCGTTATTCAAATGTCAAATATGGCTGACTCTCGCTTCGGTGCTGAAACACATGAACTAATTCGAAGAGGGGAAACTTAATAGCACTGAATACAACAGGGAATATGTTTGGTATCATTTCGTATTGAATGAAATTATAAATTAACAGTAGATCCAACTTCTGACATTACCATTATGTTAAAAAATTGGAGCATTAATATGATAACCTAGTAGGCAGTGCCAATGGACGCCGATGTGTGTATTTATGCTACATATTTGTTTTAAGAGGGTAGTAATTACAATATTTAATTAATGTAATACAAAGAGCAGAAAGGCGCCTTTCAGTGTTAAAACGTCTAACAGGAATGAAGTGGGGATGTTCCAGAGCAACTCTTAACACAACATACAATGTATATAACGCCATTATTTACTTACTACAGCGAAGTTCTTGTAACAGCAAACACAAAAAAAATTCAAATCTTTCAAAACCAAAGTCTGAGACTAATTACAGGTGCTATCAAATCCACACCAATAGCAGCTATGGAAATACTAACCAACCAATACCCCATTGAATATGAAATAGAAAAAGCAGCTCTTATTCAACACGAAAAGTTGATCAGACTCCCATTCAATGCATGACACAAGAGAAATTTTACACATACACTAAAGACTCAGGAGAGCTTTCTTTCCAAAATTCAAGACATCAAGAAGAATGTTCACCTTCCTAATTCAAAGGAAAACTTCATATCTAAAGTCAATCCAACACAAACATTAGACATCACATATTATTTACACCTGACAGAAGAAGTTAACAAAAGTGGTACTCCAACTAGTGTTCTAAAATTATTGGCATTAGAGACAATCCATACTAGATTTCCAGTACACAAATGGCTCCATATTTATACTGATGGATCATTGATATCAAACCAAGATGGAGCAGGTGCTGGAGTCACATGTCACCTCTTTTCCTATCACAAATCTTTAAGTTATGGAACTACGAACTTTGATGGAGAAATTGAAGTAATTCGAATGGCCCTAGAAAATCTTTTGTACAGAATTTCACATTTTCAGCAAGCAGTTATTCTCTCAGATTCCAGGGCAGCAATTATAGCAATTACTTCCAAGCTGTCACCAAAAAACCAAACTATTATAGAATGTTGGAAGATGCTTAGCCATCTAACAGCACTTCAAAAACACCTAGTCTTCCAATGGATACCGGCTCACTGTGGACTGAGTGGTAATGAGAAAGCTGATTTTCTTGCAAAAAAGGGTACCAGCGGTGTACAAAAATCTATAGTTAATCTACCATTTTATGCAGCTAAAAGATTAGTCAACTCTGAATTCAAAAACATTATTGCAAAATATTACTATGAAAAATCAAAGAATAAAAGATGGGAACTACCAAACATTCAAACAGTAATTCCTGAGTATCCTCGAAAAACGGCAGTTGCAACCTTCAGGTTGATTACAGGTCATGATTGTCTGGCAAAACATTTGAGCAGAATTGGGATATATTCTTCACCACTCTGTCCTCTATGTGATCTGCAAGAGGAAATGGACCGAGACCACCTTCAAATATGCCCGGCCACTTCTAGTGCCCCATCCATCAGTGAAAAATATTGGAGAGCAAGAGGATTAATAACTTCATTGTCAGAAATCCAGCATTAGCTTACAACAACAACATTTAAATAACAGTTCATTAGGTAACTCATGAAATAGTTTTAATAAATGCAACTGGTGATAGTCAAATTATCCTGGCATTACTTGTGATAATTTGCAGGACTAGAGTAGGAAGTTTAGCATGAATGGTGAGGATTGCTTCCAACATGAGCGTTATTTTAGTGCTTGAAGGTGTTGTAGAAATCTCATTAGTGGTATAGTGCACCTCACACTTTTAGTGAGAAGCTTGTAAATGTGAACCTGTTTATCAGAGTACCACAATCTGCAGGAGGACTTTTACCTGAAGATGCGTAAGCCGCTTGCTTGTCCCTGTGGGTAGGGCATGACACAAAGCAACGAGGGTTCTTTCCCAGTCACCTTCCTAGAAACATTGCACGTGAGAAGAAGTACGCACCTTTTTTGGCCCACACTGCAACTCCCCACCCCACCCCTTCAACCTGTCCCTTGTATTGGGACCCAGCAAGACATTCCGTCTACCCCAGTCGTATTCTTGCCTCCACTTTGGGAAATACGCTTTCGTCTTAAATGTGACATTCAGTAGATAATCACGTGTGTAACACCAACGTGTTTTTCTAACACTGGGTGAGTACGAATGTGCAGTCTTTCTCCTCTTTTTAATCTCTAAACACTATAAGAGAATTTTACTCTCCCTAATCCTTACATATAATAGTTAGGGAGTGTGTTGCATGCTACTCAAAAAATCGATACCGAGATTTTACCGGAAATACAGTTTTGAGGTCCCCTAAATCTAAAAAGGGCGTGTGTTTGTCCGTGTCTGTGTACAGCATAACTCAAATACTCATTGTTACTTTCTCTACTACGTATAGTAGGTAGCGGAAGTATTGTATTTGACTCAAAATTTCCATGTTGAGATTTCGCTTAAGCATATGTTTTGAGGCCCCCTAAATCCAAAAATGACAGTTTTAGAAAACGATCCGTGTGTGTGTGTGTGTGTGTGTGTGTGTGCGCGCGCGTGTGTGTGTGCCTGTGTGTGTGTGTGTGTGTGTGTGTGTGTGTGTGTGTGTGTGTGTGTGTGTGTGTGTGTGTGTGTGTGTGTGTCAGTCTCTGAGAAGCATAACTCAAAAATGAAAAGTCGATTACAAACCAAAAGTTGGTATTTAGGATGGATTGGAATTTAAGATTTTGAAGAAAATTTCTCTATCTTAAACTACTCTTTACAGAGAATATTTTTCGAAAATTTTGATTTTCTCGAAAATAGCTTTAACGGTTTTGATTAAAATGACATGTTTAAGATATTTTTATGGCAAATGAAGTAGGTATATGTTATCTATTTTCTGGCTATAGGCTATGTAGTCCTGTTTACTCTGGAGGACTTTTGAATAACACGTAAACCGTAAGAGATAGACAAAGTCTTACTGTACAAAAATGTAAATATTGCTAAACACACAGTTTATATCCAAATAAATTTTTTGTGGAGTGAACCATTTGGAAGATATCCCTTATTATTTGTGTGAGCTATACAACACTTAAAATTCCCACAAAGGGAAGATCGTTATTTATTTTTTATATGCTAACCGTGCAAAGAGAATGGAATCTCAAAGGTTTAAAAGATTTGTCTATTGTTTAAATTAAATAGTTTCTGCAAACGATTATCTCTATTGGCATGAAATACGAGTTTTTAAAAATGGTTAGTACAAGAGTAGAGAAAGTCACGTGAGTGCCACAAATCAGATTGTTTCTTCTTCTGCCTGTTTCCTTCAAATCTGTTCATCGTCATATGAAATTATTTTACTGACCAGGGTCCTCTTCTCAATTTCTTTAATGTAAGATATCTTCTCAGTGCATGTGCATGTGGCCTATTACACATCAAATAGCACTGAAGGAGGTGAATTTTAACACGTATAGCTAAAGCCATTGATCCTATCCTTTTCCGTCTGTATTCTTATGCGTATACAAACCTGACAGGGTTACCACAGTATTGAGAAAAAAATCTCAAACCTTCTAAACAACAGTGATACCAATACGAAACTCAAACAGTTCATATGTAAAACTATGATGCTGTTTCAAAAAGGGAGCCTACACGATACATATGCATGCCAATTATTAAATATCTATATATCTTAAACTTTTTGCAAACACCCTATAAAAAGCTCTTCTCCCAAATGTATAACTTCTAAATCATAAAAGAGAAACAAAATGTTTTTTCCCAAAAATTGTAGATTTTATAAAAGCTCAGAATTTGTAAAAATGATTTTGTTGTGGCATTAACCATTTTGGAAGTATTATTTCCCACTGATTTCAGCTACCAAATTCTGCATGCTTTTCAAAATACCTAAGACGCGATTCGTTTCTTTTTTTCACCTCGTTACCATGCAAAGTGAATGAAACGTCATGACGTAGCGATCCGTAATTAAAAAATCTGATGTGTTGCACTCACATGACTTTCTCTACTCTTGTACTAACCATTCTTACAAACTCTTATTCCTATATCTTCTTCGTGTTAGATGAGATAAACATTTGTATGTACAAACTATCTTATTGCTTATTTCCTTGTAGGTGCAAGGGCAATATGGGAATACAGTAGGCTTTGAGTGATAGTCAAATGTTTTAAATCTTTGAGATTCCGTTCTCTTTTGCACGGCTAATATGTAAAAAACGAATAACGATATTGCATTTGGTGAAAGTTGTTTTCCAAAACTCGCACAATTAACACGGAATATCTCCAAAATGGTTCACTCTACAAACACATAAATTGTGTATTTTAACAAAATTTGTTGCTTTGTATAGTAAGATTTGGCCCATATCTTATAGTTTACCAGTTATATGCAGAAGTGATCCAGAGTAAACAGGACTACATAGACTATAATCAGAAAATTCAAAATATAAGTTTCATTTGTTATAAAAATATGTAAAACATATGGCATTTTAACTAAAATATTCAGATAAATTTTCGATAAAATCAAAATACAATACTTTCTCTACTTCCTATATGTAGTAGAGAAAGTAAAAAATGTATTTCTGTCTCATTACGTTACTGAGAAATGCAGTTTCAAAATATGTAGATATACATCAATTTGGTACACACTATCAGCAAGGAGTAGATAGATGAATCAGCTTTTGTAGAAGTCTGATGTATTACATGTCATTCTTCACACATTCTTCAACAAAATGCTTATCTATCTACTTTATCCTAATCGAAATAAAGAGTTTTGCAGAAATAGTTTTACTGTAATATATTTCTTTATGGATACAAGAGGGTTGGAGAATACTGTTGCCTTAAGTGACAGTCAAATGTGTTAAAGCTTTGAGATCCCGTTCTCTTTGCACGCTTAACATATAAAAAAAATGAATAACGATGTTCCATTTCACCAAAGTTTTAAGTTTTTCGAAACTGACACACATAACAAGGAATATCTCCAAAATGGTTCAGTCTAAAAAACAATTTATTTGTACATAAATTGTGTGCTTTAGCGAGATCTACATTTTTTGTGTACTAAGACTTTGTCTCTTACGGTTTACGACTTTCAAAAGTCATCCAGAGTAAACACGACTACATAGGCTATAACCAGAAAGTTCAGAATATACATTTCATTTCTCATAAAAGTATCTCAAACATATTAATCAAAATCATTTTCTAGAAAATCAAAATGTTCCAACAATTTTCCATGTAAAGGGTAGTTTAGTGTGGGGCTAATTTCTTCAAAATCTTCGTCTCGCATCCTTGAAAGATATTAAACTTAAATACCAATTTTGGTTTATTAACCGACTTTTCATTTTTGAGTTATGCTGTCCGCAGACTGACAGACAGACAGACACACACACACACACACACACACACACACACACACACACACACACACACACACACACACACACACACACACACACACACACACACACACACGGACCTTTTTCTAAAACTGCTTTTTTTTTTATTCAGGGGGTCTCAAAACATATTTCCGGTGAAATCTCGAAGTCGAATTTTTGGGTGGAATACAATACTTTCTTCTACTTACGAGTAGAGAAAGTAAAAATTCAAGATATACATATAAATTGTCATGTAAATATGTTTGACGCATGGTAGTTTAATCAAAAGCGTTAAAACCACGTTGGAAAAGTTCTATGTTCCTAAAGGATAGTTGGGATTGGGGATTTTCTTTTTAAAGCTTCGTGTCATATCTTTGAAAACCTGCGGAGCCCTAATAATTTATAATTTTGTACAACTAGAAAATCATAAGCGACAGACAAAATCTTAACTTCTGAGAAAATCTAGAACCAACTAAAACGCGCAATTTCTGTAAATTACTTTAGTAATACTAAAACAAATTACATATGAGTCCAAAAACTGTAGGCACCTTAGAGGGAAATTATACGCTAAAACAAGCTTATTTTATTGATAGATATTTTCTGCGTGAAATTCAACACTAATTATTAATCTATATAAAGTGGCATTACTGTTTTAATTTTAATAAAATTTCCGGCCTCTATAATACCAGACATACTCCTGTTCACATGCAACCAGAATGATATTTCTTATACGCATTTGTTATCTTATGTTTCATTTATAAAACATTTGTTTATTTCTATTTGAACTTTTAACCATAAAATATTAAATGACGGCCTTTTAATATTTGTTAAAATTATATATAATGAAGAATTATCGAAAGTAATGCCACGAGTGATTTGACTAACTCGGGTAGCATTCAATAAGACTATTTCACGAATTAAAGCCTTGCTTTCCTCCAATCTGAAAACTGAACTGAACTAACACTTAAGATTTTTTAGTGGAGGGTCACGTGGTTGCATTGTTTGTTATGGAAATGCTTTCCTCCGGCCGAGAACTGAACTGAACTGAGAACTGAATTCGTTTGTCACTAGATTTTGCAGTTCTCCACAAGAAATCTAGACGACGAAAATTACGGTGGCAGTTGTTTTTTCAGTTCAGTTCAGTTGAACTTGAGCGATCTGAATAGGTGTTCTGTGATCAGAAGTGAGGTTATAACAGCGATATACTTTTGTTTACTTGCAAGTTTGGGCAAAATGAGTGTAAAACGTAAGTTCTCATACCTGGAAGAGGAAAGGATTACTGATTTTGTTCGGCAGAGTGAAGTTCTATACAATCTGCAACATGCAGAGTATAGAAATAATGAGAAAACCCAGAGATTATGGAACGAACTGGCAGAGGAATTAAGAAAAATAAAAAAGCATTTTTAGAACTTACATTTTTATGTATTTAATGCATTTTGTTCACCATTTGCTTTCAATACAGAAATATCAGCTTTATCAAATCAAGTAATATACATAATACATAATGAATCGACACAGAGTCATGCAATATCGACATGAAGAACATGTACGAGTACGTATTTATGTAATAATATTAGGTAAAATATGTCTATTGCATTATTTTCATAGCCACTGCTTAAGCTATTTGTCCACTACATGTAAAACCAAGGTACAAATATGTGAAATATGTAACAATGGCATGTCATATGATAGCTACGGGTCTAATTGATGGACATTTATCCTTTTTAGTTATGTATAAGCAAAGGAAAGAGTATGTATTTACTTAAAAATCCCAGCTCTATTTAATATTGTCATTGCCCTTCAGGTGCCTCATAACCTAAATGTCATAGGCACCTTCTGAACTACGATTTGCAAACATGGGATGTACCACACAACTTTGCTCATTATCAGTATTATCAGATAGTTCATCAACCAGAATAAACATCAAAGTATCCAACTCCAACTCACTTTCTCCACTGTCATGCAGCTTTCACAACCACATTTCAGCCAATATTCTCAATTGTATGGTGTTTTCAGTTCAGTTTTCAGATTCTAGAAAAGCAAGGCTTAAAGGATGATATAGCCTATGAAATGTTATTCAAATGATGTAATTAGTAACCTCTTAAAAGAAACATGAAACAGGTAGGTATACATACAACAGCGTCCATTGGCACGGCCTTTTGATTTCTCATATAGATGCTCCAGTTTGTTAAGATGTAGATTAGAAGTTTGAGTATCTAATGCTAAATTATAATCTCGTTCAATATTAGATTTGTTAAACTGATTCCAAACATAATAAAATTAAATACATCACCGAAGCGTGTGTCAGCCATACTTGACATTTGAATAGCGGCTCTATTGCGTCAAATTACGTTGCGCATTTGTTAGCACAATGTATTCTCTAACCTGATCAGAAAAGCAGAGAAGGTGATAGTGAAAATGTGATAATCTTTTCGCGAAGGAAGACTGTCATTGGTTGAAATTTGCAATTATTATGGACATGATTGGTTGATTTCAAGCAACTCATGTATGAGTGTAATAGTCACAAATAATGACATAACCGATAAACCGATAAATTCTCGATCGAAGCGAGAGTTTTGATCACAAAATGTAAAAATCTATAAGAAAATACTAAAATAAAATTTTTGTTACTGCATTTCGACTTACTGCCAGCTGAAGAAAACCAAACCAACAATTGCATGCATTTTTATAGTAGAAAACCAGTTAATAACATTACATAAATCTCACTTTATTTTTAACATTAACAAATAACTTTTTCTAGGAAAATACGTTAATTATAAAAGAGCAATTGCTAATAACTCAACTGCCGGAAGCTGTTGTAACTGTTTTTGCTTTTAAATTCGACGTCAGAAGATTGGATGACTTTCCGTTGATATTCTGTAGATTAATACTTTCTTGAATAATTTTAGCCACTATTTTCCATATTGTTTTCAAGGTGTATCTACTCTTGGTATTATTCTCTTATTTTTCTTGTGTTCATTGCCCAGTATTTTAGAACGGAAAAATACCTTCAACTGAAGTATCTGGCAAGAGTCATTACACAAATCATTAAATTTATTCCACAATCTCCTTGTATTTTTTATTGTATTACTTGGTATAGAACTAATGTTTGAATTTGACCATTTGATGCATCACCAAGCAGTTTTGAAATACGCTCCATTTTAAATTTTGATTGTTAATCGATTGTAATGTATAATAAATTGTTTTTCAGCGATTTAGGGGTAAACAGTTGGCGACACTGACTGAACAGAATAATGACCTAGTAATAAATGGTACAAAACGAAAGAATGGCCAAGTAGTAAATCGTATGATAAATTATCGCGTCTATGTTTGAAATAGTCATTCTAGTTTAATCCATCGTGGCCATTATTACTTTTTCTAATTTTTCCTCTAATAAATAGAGGCAGCATTCATTCCTTTCCGTTCAAAAATTTGACATATAGATTTCACGGTGACATGAATAAAAAAGTTCATGTTTACTTTCTCTACTACGTATAGTAAGTAGGGGAGGTATTCTATTCCAGTAAAAAATTCTATGTCGAAATTTCACCGAAAATATGTTTTGAGATCCCCTGAGTCCAAAAAAAGCATTTTTAGAAAAAGGTTTTTGTACGTATGTGCACGCTTGCGTGTCTGTCAATCTGTAAACAGCCTAACTCAAAAACAAAAGTTGGTATTTAAGTTTAACATCTTTTAAGGATGCAACATGAAGATTTTTAAGAAAATTGCTCTACCTTAAACTATCCTTTACATGGAAAATTGTTATTTTCTCGAAAATGGCTATAACGGTTTTGATTAAAATGTTTGAGGCATTTTTATAGCAAACGAAATGTATATTTCGAATTTTCTGGCTATAACCTAAGTACTCCTGTTTATTCTGGATGAACTTTGCATAACTGGTAAATGTTACTATAGAGAAATGTAGATCTTATCAAAGCACACAATTTATATACAAATGAAGTTTTTGCTAGAGTGAACCATTTCGGAGATATTCCTGGTTATTTTTGTAAGTTGTGGAATACTTACACTTTCGTTAAATAGAAAATGGTTATTCATTTTTTTATATCTTAGCTGTGCAAAGAGAACGGAATCACAAAGCTTTAAAACATTTGACTATCGCACAAAGCCTACTGTATTCCCATATTCCCCTTGTACCTACAAGGAAATAAGCAATAATATAATTTGCACAAATGTTTATCGTAACTAACACGAAGAAGATATAGGAATAAGAGTTTGTAAGAATGGTTAGTACAGAGTAGAGAAAGTCATGTGAGTGTAACACATCGGATTTTTGAGTTATGCTGTTGACACACACAAACACACACACACACACACACACACACACACACACACACACACACACACACCCACACACACACACACACGTGGGTGCGCGCGAGGACCTTTTTCTAAAATGCTTTCTTTAGATTCAGGGGGTTTCCAAAACAAGTGTTTAGGTTTTGCAAAATTAGTTGTTGGAAGAGTCAGTAGAGAAAGTAATATGAGCGCAACATACCTATACCAATTTTAAGATTATGTCGCAATTCTACATTTTCCTGCTTTTTTATGTCCCTGAGTTATGCGAAGGCGGTGATTGAATCTTTTAGCTCTAATCAAGGAGTGGAGTAGGGAGGGAAAGAAGATAGAAGATTAGGGGCTGAGAAAGTGTCGGGCTTCCAGAATATGTTTTTACCACCCGCACGGGGATTTCCGTCTGGGCTAACTGGCATCCCACCCTAGTCACGGCCGCCTGCCTGCCTGCCAGTGTTTCGGGATACAGTGATTAGTGCTAGTTTATCACCCTCTTATTCCCTTGTGGGGTAACCTGAAGGGCACTAACAAACCCCCAAGGAATACATACGAAATTAAATCAGAAACATTACACTGGCCAAATAACCGTAAACTGCAGGAACATACGAGGGGACATTGACGACGTGTGGAAGATCAAACAAGAATTAGGCTTATACATTTTGAAATTACTTTACTGTTTTTCAAAATACTCTCCATTTTTACTTTCTCTACCGTCAGGTAGAGGAAGTATTGTATCCCACCCAAAAATTCGATGCCGAGATTTCACCGGAAATATATGTTTTGAGACCCCCTGAATCCAAAAAATGCATTTTTAGAAAAAGGTCCGTGTGTGTGTCAGTCTGTCAGTCTGTGGACAGCATAACTCAAGAACGAAACGTCCGTTAAAAACCAAAGTTGGTATTTAAGTTTAATGTCTTTCAAGGATGCGACACGAACATTTTGAAGAAAATAGCCCCCCCTAAACTACCCCTTACATACAAAATTTTTATTTTCTTGAAAATGGATCAACGATTTTGATTAAAATGCCATATGTTTGAGATATTTTTATGACAAATGAAATGTATATCTTGAATTTTCTGGTTACAGTCCCTGTAGTCCTATTTACCTACTCTGGTGGACTTTTGCATAACGTAAACCGTTAGAGATAGACCAAGATCTTGCTAAAATACACAATTTATGTCTAAATAAATTTTCTTGTAAGGTGAACCATTTCGGAGATATTTTTTGCTATGTGTGTGAGTTTCGCAAAACTTAGAACTTTCTTAAAACGGAACATCGTTGTTCATTTTTTTATATGTTACGTGTGCAAAGAGAACGGAATCTCAAAGCTTTAAAATATTTGACTATCGCACTCCAATATTCCCCTTGCACCTACAAGGAAATAAGCAATAAGATAATTTGTACAAATGTTTATCTTAACTAACACGAAGAAGATATATTGTAAGAATGGTTAGTACAAAAGTAGAGAAAGTCATGTGAGCGCAACACGTCAGATTTTTACATTCAAGAAACCAATCCTTAAAGCAATGATGCCACTATTCCAAAACCAAACCACTTCAAAAACCAGGTTTTTATAAATGTTCCACTGCTTCGCGTGTGCGAGCGTGCGCGCGCGCATGTGTGTGTTTTATTTATTTATTTTTTTAAACTAATGCATGCCCCATTCCGTAGGAATACTACATACTTGCATTTATTTATTTACATACAATTTACATTGTATATGCACGCATAAATTGTTGGTGATGTTCTATTTGAACATTTACACTTTTATTTACCTCTAATTTTTTATCTACCTTAATCTAATTTAATACTTCTCTATTATGTGTATATTTACAGTTCTTTTACTTTCTCTACTGGTAAGTGGGGGAAGTATTGTATTCCACCCAAAAATTCGATGTCGAGATTTCACCGGAAATATATGTTTTGACGAGCCCTGAATCCAAAAAAAGTATTCTTAGAAAAAGGTCCGTGTGTGTGTGTCTGTGTGTCGGTTGTATGTATCAGTGGACAGCATAACTTAAACGAAAAGTCGGTTAAAAACCAAATTTGGTATTTAACTTTAATGTCTTTCAAGGATGTGACACGAACATTTTGAAGAAAATAGCCCAACCCTAAACTACCCTTTACATGGAAACTTTTTCGAAAATTTTGATTTTCTTAAAAATGACTAACGATTTTGATTAAAATGTCATATGTTTGAGATATTTTTATGACAAATGAAATGTATATCTTGAATTTTGTAGCTATAGCCCCTGGAATCGTATTTACTCTTGACGACTTTTGTATAACTGGTAAGCCCTTAGAGATAGACAAAATCATACTATAAAAATGTAGATCTTGCTAAAATACACAATTTATGTCTAAATAAATTTTCTTGTAGGGTGAACCATTTCAGAGATATTCCATGTTATGTGTGTGAGTTTCGGAAAACAGAACTTTCGTCAAATAGATCATCGTTGTTCATTTTTTTATTGTTAAGTGCGCAAAGACAACAGAATCTCAAAGCTTTAAAACATTTGACTATCGCTCAAAGCCTACTGTATTCTAACATTCCCCTTGTACCTACAAGGAAATAAGCAATAAGATAATTAGTAAAAATGTTTATCTCAACTAACACGAAAAAGATATATGAATGAGAGTTTGTAAGAATAGTTAGTACAAGAGCAGAGAAAGTCATATGACTGCAACACATCAGATCTTTGAGTTATGTTCAGATATGGAAGCAAATGTTTATCTTAACTAACACGAAGAAGATAGAGGAATAAAGGGTTATAAGAATGATAAGTACAAGAGAAGGCCATGTGAGTGCAACACATAAGATTTTTTGTCTTTACAATGTCCTTAAAGTTTTAAATAACTCTTTAAGTATCTTGTGTAACATTTTCTTGAATGTCTCCTAGAAACGTAACGCTACTGGGCAAGTGCAGCCCGAGGGTAAATGTTGTAGACCTCAAACCAAGGGCTATAAATTGCTTTTAGCCACCAGTTAAAGTAAATTTTAACATATATATTTTTAGGTGCCCGAGTGGTGTTAAGTAAACCAACACATGACATAATATAAATGCTGGTTACACAATTACTACTGAATGAATGGTAACCAATTTTCGATTTGCTATACCTTATGTTTTTCTGCATATGATGATTATAGAAATAAGCTAACGTTTGCTTAAACTTAAACTGAAACTGTAAGTTATACCTCAAGCACACTTTCCTCCTATGGTATATGTGTTTGTTAACAGTAGTTTTGCATAGTGTTTTTATTTATTTTTATTTAGCTCCTTGTTCAAGTGCCTTAAGTAATACTTTTTGAATGTCTCTAAAGACACACAAGGCTGTTTGGTAGGTGCAACCTAGGTCTAAAAGCTGTAGGGACTATTTCATACATACGATTTAGTACTTGGTCACTCTTTTGTTTTGTATCGTTTATCACTACTTCTTTGTTTAGTCAGCGTTATCAACTGATTCCCATACATTGCTGAAAAATCCTTTAACCTTAAATAATTCATGTTATTTATGAAATGGTAGCGATAAATGTTATTGGACTATCCGACCTTCCCTGTTATTCCAGTCGAGAATTTATCGGTTAGGTCTTATGAGATTACTATGGAGACTAACAACTTCACTGTAATAACGTTGAGTTTACCTTGAAAATGGCACAAACTAGGTGCTGAAACGTGCTGTTGTGTACTGAGTACAACTCAATGTTATTGATGTGAAGTTATTAGTCAGTCCATGTGACATTGGTGGATTATATTGCTTCAGTGTTAACAGCTTCAGGTTTGTGTATATAGTATGTAATTGATTTATCTACCCAGTTGAAAACTGAGCATAAACATGGACACTATTATCTAAGCATGAAGTTGAGTTGCAATTACATATTTTGTATCGCAGGTGTTTTCACCCCCAGACAAGGAGAGTTCTTTAGAAAACGGCTACTATGTTCTATTGTGTGCACACTCCACTGCAGTCTTCCACATGACCGACTGTGTCACGCCGCCGCAGCCGCCGCTACTACAAGAAGAATACTGTTTTCGCTCTTGCTGTTAAGTTTGTGCTTCGCTGAACTGGGGCGCTGCGTTCGCACTAATCTGTCCACAAAATTAAGGGCTCATTTTACAAAGTTTTCCAGCAGATAGGAGCCTCTTTCTACCTCCGCAGGGTTGCAACCTTCCAACAATTCGACAAGGGCAACACAGAACATATTTATGGCAGATACAAAATTTAATGGCGACTGATAGCTGACCAATACTATTCTCTTTCCTGTTGTGCAAATACATTTTGTGGGCAGAAATACGTATACCACCAACTTTACAGTGTGATTTCAAAGTTTAACTGTACAACACCGCAGGTCATTTCTGATTGGATATTGAGTTGACGAGCTCCTCCTGCCACCCACCATTAAATCTTGTGTCTGCCACACAATGGCATGCTGTTACCAAGACATAATACAGGCCAAACATTACATAAAGAAAAGCATAAGCATACTCCTATTTTATAATAAAAAAGCAAATAATGTATAACTTCTATTTAAAAAAATAAAATAAAAGTGACGTTTTTTTATATTAGACAGCTACTTTCAAATGTTGTGCAGGTTAATTGCCACACATTTTGTTCAATTTACTCTAATAACTTGTTAATTATAATCATTTAAATACTTTGTGTTCTCCCAAAAATTAAGTTCAATTGAAAATTTCCGAACTAGCATTCTTTTTTACGATTTTAAATCGCCATTAACGCCTAAATAATGAGAGATTGACTTAGAAGTACATTTGGCGAAGAAGTGCATCTGAGGCAACAATTTACGATTGGTAGAGCAAATTGAAAATATATTTTTTCTTAACGACGAGTTTCCAACTCATCTTGTTTATTGAGCGAGATGGATCCGCGGTAACGTGTGAGCGTCGCATTCAGGACTGTTGTTCTCGGCGGAGGTGTGGCGCTGTAGTCGCCTAAGCTGTTGCGATGGACCGCTGTCGAAACCCATGAGGCTGGTGGGTGCTTGGTGAACCCTGGTGTCGAGATGAATCTCCAGCACATGTTATGGACTCTCACGCTGGCTGGCGTTATACTCGCCTGGGTTTCAACATGCCCGTAGAGCGCTCTCACCTCATCCCTGCCTCCAGGGATCTGATGTATATACAATAGCCTAAGTAGATGACTCAGTTTGGAATGCCCTCTTTCTATACTGGACTTCTCTACCTCTCATCCTTGTTTGATTTTCTAAAATCTTTCACTTTCAACCTCGTAAAGAGGTAAATATTTGGAATTTGGCTTACTAACATGTAGAAATAAACGAACGGGTGCACAAAATTTTCTATGTAAAGAGTAATACTGAAAGGGCAGGTTTTAATTTAGCATTTCTTGGAAGATACTGATTTTAAATACCACACACTCAAGCCCATTGACATTTCTGTATAAATGCTGTTGTATTCAGGGACCACCAAAACGTGTATTTGTTAACGATCGCGAGAAACGTCTCACCATAACCTGAAAAATGGAGTATGGTGTGTGATAAATGTTAGAAAAACAATAGAACCTATTTTGTTTAAAGCAACAGTACGAGAAGCTGGCTGTTTCTGAGGTAAAGATTTCAGTGTGCCTCTGCCTGCACCATTTCCCAACGAGCCCTGGTTCTCTGGTGCGTTGCAGAGAGCCCGCGAATGGTTACAGTACAATTGAATGACCCTATACCACTAAAATCTGAACATTAACTCTGGCTTGAGTGATTTATGACAGTGCTGATCAGTTAAAACCTGTTATGACAGTGCCAACCGGTGAAATATGTGTATATGTGGGTGTGTCTGCATGTGTGTGGGTGCGCATGTGTATCTAAAAAGCCAGGAAATAAAATCATTCTCCTTCTTGTTCTACAGTATTTTGCTATTAGAGTTTCAAAACTGTTTTTAGATGTTTCATGTGGAAATGCCTCTATTGTAATTCTGAAAATATGTTTATTCAAGCAATAAAGTCCTATGATCAGTGGAAATGCAGCAACACAAGATTTTCTTGGTAAATCAGGATCATCCAAGATGTTCTTCCATTTTGACTCTTCACTTCGAAGCAGGGTTGCCAACCCGTACGATAATTATGGGGGTGTACGATAATTTGAATGTATGATAGTTCGATATCGGCGAAATATCATTTTCACTGATTTGTCACTCCAGCGAAATGAAACTAACTACAAATAACACCACTTTTGTCCTCATTGTCTGTCTCCACGCCATAGCTACTAAACCTGCTACCTTTATCCTCTTATTGCCAGTGTGCCCAGGTCTGATAATCTCAATAAAGAAGGCACTGTTCAGAAAATTGATGATCAATGTAGAAAACTCGGAATACGTGCTATTCCGTGTGAAATAAAGAACATGCCTGAACCTGGCAGTTTCTGGAGTGCTGTTAAATACACGTCACCTTGGTGGAAATACTGATTTCAAAGAACTAGCGGCCTTTGCATTATCAGTGGTTTCTTTGCCCCACAGAAGCACTTCTTGTGAAAGAGTTTTTTTCTAAACTGGGTTTAATAAAAACCAAAGTTAGAAACAGATTGGCACTAGATACAGTAAATGAACTCATTTTGTCGTCTCAACTTATGAAAGAACGTGGTAGATCTTAAAATCTGCAAGTCACCGAGAAGATATTAAGGTTTATCTCAACAACAAATTGGTGCAATGCTGCAACGGTTGAGGAAGATGAACTTACAGATGAATAGTGCGAGAAACATAAGTACTAAAGTTGTAATATTTGTTGAGGTCATCAATCTTGTAAGTGGATATAATAAACATCATTACTCTTATATTTACATAAGTATTATACTGATATTTTTATTGTTGCAGCATTTGGCTTATGATGTACGATAATTTTGAATCCAAATCTACAATTTTGAGTGGCTAGTACGATAATTTTACTTTTAAATGTTGGCAACCCTGCTTCGATGCGTTATCTGTTGCTTATTACTTTAAATTATTTTGCTTTAAACAATTCTTTTAGTTAATTCGCTACAGAAACTTTGTATTACCACTTAATTGATTTTACATCCTTCCTTTGCTAAAATATCAGTGATTTAATTTCCACCCAAAAATGCATATAGACATAACTTGTGTGTTATAAAGAAATCTACATTTTTTGTACAGTAAGATTTGGTCTATCTCTTACAGTTTTCCAGTTATGCAAAAGTCATCCAGAGTAAACAGGACTACTTGCGCTATAGTCAGAAAATTTAAGATATACATTTTATTTGCCATAAAAATATCTTGAACACATGACATCGTTTGAGCAGTTTTTGAAAAAATCAAAATTGTTGAAAAGTTTTCCATGCAAAGGTTAGTTTAGACTGGAGGAGTTTTCTTCAAAATCTTTGTGTTGCATCCTACAATATGAACTTTGGTTTTTAACCTACGTTTCGTTTTTTAGTTATGCTGTTCACAGATAGACAAACAGACAGACACACAGACGGACCTTTTTCCACCTTTTCTAAAAGAAACTTTCTTTTTCATTCGGGGGTCTCAAAACATATATTTCCAGAGTAATCTCGACATGGAAGTTTTGAGTCGAATACAATGATTTCCCTACTTACTATTCGTAGCAGAGAAAGTAATAAAAAGGTTTCACATAAGATTTAAATGGCAAAGTTCATCAATCAAATATGAGTATACAGGGTGAAAGTGAAATGATCCGCCAGACTTTAACAGCGAATTTCTCATATTGTGAATAACAAGAAAGTCTAATACCAAAATGTTGAAAAGTTTATAGTTTTCTAGAAAAAATAATTTTATAAAAAAATTATCATCATCTGGCTGAATTATTATTGATTGAAGGTTCTTGATTTATGGCTATATTCATAGAAAATTGAATAAACAACAATTTTTCTTAGGCGTATTTCAATAAATGCACATGGTTTTTGTGTAAATTAAATTTAAAAAGTCCATAATTTGTTGCAATAAATTGAGAGTTTTTTTTTAAACTTAACTTACACAAAAATCGTTGAATCTATTGAAATACGACAAAGGAACAAGTTGTCATTTATTCAATTTTCTATGAATATAGCCATAAATCAAGAACCTTCAATCGAAAATAATTCAGTCAGGTGATGATAATTTTTTTATAAAAATATTTTTTTCTATAAAACTATAAACTTTTCAACATTTTCGTATTAGACTTTCTTGTTATTCACAATATGAGAAATTCGCTGTTGAAGTCTGGCGGATCATTTCACTTCCACCCTGTATTTCAATAATCAATGTATGAAAAGTTAGAGTAATTAATACAGTACAGGCACATACACGCAGGTCGCTTAGGTTACCAACACTGAACGCGGGAAATTCACTTCCACCATGAGAACATGACCGGCAAGTGCATAAAAAAATACTATTGTCGAAAAAGGAAGTATAAGTTAAAAGTGTGTGAGATGTTGGCACAAGAAAATTGAAGTATCTGTTGCGTATCAGTGGTAGCAAGTTGGTAGCACTGCCCCCTCCATGAATCTTTCCTGCCCTGCTTTTGTATCTCCTAACTCAGGGGATTAAGCAAGTCTTAGCTATTCTGTATCTCCTGTATTGGCCCCCCCCCCTTTTTTTTCTGTTTTGTGGGCCTGTCCCTCGCTGGGTTTCTTTTTTCATGCTCCATCTCTGCCGTAAGGTTGACCAACCCTTATACCGGATATGGAGCCCAGCTTATAAAGCTCCATAGAATTAAGTCCACATTCTCCATAGATTCCAAAGGCTCAATCTGATTGAATTTGTGGTTGCTTCAGTGCAAACCTTGAAAACAACTTCACAAATAGCAACTTCCGTATCTTAACACTTGTTGGCAGCAACCAGACTTGCTGAACTTCGATTGGTGCACTTCTGTATAAGAAATACTTCATGTGTTGCACTCACATGACTCTTTCTACTCACTCTTGTACAAATCACTCTTACAAACTCGTATTGCTATACGTTATTCATGTTAATCGAGATAAACATTTACAGAAATCACCTTATTGCTAATTTTCTTTTAGGTGCAAGGAGAATATGAGGAATATCTCCGAAATGGTTCACTCCACAAAAAAATGCATTTGGACATAATTTGTGTGTTTTATTAAGATCTACATTTTTACTTTCTCTACTGGTAAGTAGGGGAAGTATTGTATTCCACCCAAAAATTCGATGTCGAGATTTCACCGGAAATATGTTTTGAGGCCCCCTGAATTAAAAAAAAAAACATTTTTAGAAAAAAGGTCCGTGTGTGTGTCTGTGTGTCTGTCAGTCTGTCAGTCTGTGGACAGCATAACTCAAAAACGAAATGTCGGTTAAAAACCAAAGTTGGTATTTAAGTTTAATGTCGTTCAAGGATGTGACACGAAGATTTTGAAGAAAATAGCCCCACCCTAAACTGCCCTTTACATGGAAAATTTTTATTTTCTTGAAAATGGCTCTAACGATTTTTATTAAAATGCCATATGTTTGAGATATTTTTATGACAAATGAAATGTACGAGACTGAATTTTTGGCTATAGGCCATGAAGTGCTATTTACTCTGGATCACTTTTGAATAACTCTTAAACCGTAAGAGATAGACAAAATCTTACTATGCAAAAAAGTAGATCTCGCTAAAACACACAATTTATGTCTGAATAATTTTTTGTAGACTGAAGCATTTGGGGCATATTGCTTGTCATTTGTGTCAGTTTCGGAAAACTTAAAACTTTCGTGAAATGGAGCATCGTTGTTCATATTTTATATGTTAAGTTTGCAAAGAGAACGGGATCCCAAAGCCTTGAAAGAGTTGACTATCGCTCAAAGCCTACTGTATTCCCATATTGCCCTTGCACGCTCATGAAAATAAGATACGAGCAATAAGATAATTTCTGCAAATGTTTCTCTCAACTAACACGAAGAAGGTAGAAGAGTAAGAGTTTGTAAGAATGGTTAGTACAAGAATAGAGAAAGTGCAACACATCAGATGTTTCTATAGTAAGATTTGGTGTATCTCTGACGGTTTACCAACCATGCAAAGGTTATCCAGAGTAAACAAGACTACAGGGGCTATAACCAATAAAATTCAAAATTTATATTTCATTCGATATAAACATATCTTATTCATATGGCATTTTAATCAAAATCGTTAGCCATATCTGAGAAAATAAAAATTTTGGAAAAATTGTCCATGTTTTGGGGTGGCGGAATTTTCTTAAAAATCTTTGTGTCGCATCGTTGGAAAATAAACATAAATACCAACTTTGGTTTTTAAACTACTTTTCGTTTTTGATAAGCTGTTCGCAGATAGACAGTCAGACAGACAGAAGACAGACAGACAGACAGACAGGTAGACAGACAGAGAGACAGACAGAGAGACAGACAGGCAGACAGAGAGACAGACAGAGAGACAGACAGACAGGCAGACAGAGAGACAGACAGACATACAGACAGGTAGACAGAGACAGACAGGCAGACAGACAGACAGAGAGACAGACAGACATACAGACAGGTAGACAGACAGACAGAGAGACAGACAGACAGACAGACAGGCAGACAGAGAGACAGACAGACATACAGACAGGTAGACAGACAGAGAGACAGAGAGACAGACAGACAGACAGGCAGACAGAGAGACAGACAGACATACAGACAGGTAGACAGACAGAGAGACAGACAGACAGGCAGACAGAGAGACAGACAGACATACAGACAGGTAGACAGAGAGAGACAGACAGGCAGACAGACAGGCAGACAGAGAGACAGACAGACAGACAGACAGACACACACACACACAGTTGGACCTTTGTCTAAAATTACTTTTTGTATTCAGAGGGCCTCATATATTTCCAGTGAAATCTTCACAGCAAATTTTTGGGTGGGATGCAATGTTTACCATACGTGGTATAGAAAGTAAAAATGAAGTGTTTTTAAAACAGAAATAAAGCAGTGAAATCGATAATCCGCAAGCTCATTTAGTTGTTCTTTCTGCACATTGTGGAAGTGTTTAACCAGCAAACAAATTGGTTTTGCTTCATGGGTATAGAGATGAAAACAACATATTACTTGATCCGGGTTACACATATGCGACCCGGTAAAGCTCTTAAGATACTGTGTCAATATATGGTTGCCCGCGAATAAACACACCACGATTATACCAACATAGTTGGCCATGCTTTTCTGTTTCGCTCTTTCGGTGCAAATATCATTACACAAATAATGTAAACCAGTTACTAGATGACCCGCGCACAACCTTAACAAATATATAAATACATCATAAATTGCCATTTATTCATCACTGTATACGTTTGGATATATTTTGTAAAACATTTTTAATTTATTTACTATGACTCTAACACTTTATCTTGAACTTTCAGATGACGCTGTTGTCTAATGCCTTTTTATGTGTTTTACACATTTGTACTTACATAACTGTACATACAAACTCTTATTCCTCTTATGTCCATGTTAGTTGAGATAAACATTTGCAGAAATTATCCCATTCTTAATTTTCTTGTAGGTACAAGGGGAATATGAGAATGCAGTAGCCTTTAAGCCATACTCAAATATAGAGCTCTGAAACTCAGACCTTCCATTTCAAATAGGTTTATTGCAAAACTCACACAGATAACAAGGAGTATCTCCGAAACGGCTAATTCCACAAAAAATGCATTCAAACATGACTTGTGTGTTTCAATAGGATCTATATATTCTGTATTGTAAGATTTAGTCTATATCTAACGGTTTACTAGTTATACAAAAGTCATCCAGAGTAAACAGGAGTACATAGGCTATAGCCAGAAAATTTAAAATATATAACATTTGAGATTCCATTCTGTTTGCACAGTTAAAGTATAAAAAAATGAACAATGGTGTTGCATTTGACGAAAGTTTCAGTTTTCTGAAATTGACACAAATAGCAAAGAATATCTCCGAAATGTTTCACTCTACAAAAAATTTTATTTGGGCATAAATTGTTTTTTTTTTTTTTTAGCGAGATCTACATTTTTTGTCCAGTAAGATTTTGTCTATCTCTTACAGTTTACGACTTATTCAAAAGTCATCCAGAGTAAACAGGATTACATAGGCTATAGCCAGAAAATTTAAAATATACATTTCATTTATCATAAAAATATCTCAAACATATAACATTTTAATCAAAATCGTTAGTCATTTTAAAAAAAAAATCAAAATTTTTGGAAAATTTTCCATGTAAAGGGTAGTTTAGGGTGGAAGGATTTTCTTCAAAATCTTTGTGTCGCATCCTTGAAAGACATTAATCTTAAATACCAACTTTGGTCTTTCACCAACTTTTTGTTTTTGAGTAATACTGTCCACAGACTGACAGATTAAGAAAAAAGAAATCTGATGTGTTGCACTCACACGACTTTCTCTACTCTTGTACTAACCATTCTTAAAAACTCTTATTGCTATATGTTCTTTGTGTTAAGATAGACATTTGTACATAATTATTTTATTGCTTATTTCCTTGTAGGTGCAAGAGGAATGTTAGAATAGATTCAGTCATCGCTTTGTGCGATAGGCAAATATCTTAAAGCTTTGAGATTCTGTTCTCTGTGCACACTTAACATAAAAAAAAATGAACAACGATGTTGCATTTCACAAAAGTTATAAGTTTTCCGAAACTCACACACATAACAAGGAATATCTCCGAAATGGTTCACCCTACAAGAAAATTTATTTGGAGATAAATTGTGTATTTTAGCAAGATCTACATTTTTTGTGTAGTATGATTTGGTCTATCTCTAACGGTTTACCAATTATGCAAAAGTCCTCCAGCGTAAATGTGACTACAGGGGCTATAGCCAGAGAATTGAAAATATACATTTCATTTGCCATAAAAATATCTTAGTATATGATAGTTTAATCACAATCTTCAGTATTATTTTTGAGGAAATCAAAAGTTTTGAAAAATTTTCCGCGAAAAGTGTAGTTTAGACTGGAAGGATTTTCTTTAAAATCTTTCTGTCGCGTCTTTGAAAGATATTATACTTAAATATCAACTTTTGTTCTTAACCAACTTTTCGTTTTTGAGTTATGGTGTTCACAGAGACACACACAGTCACACTCCTTTTTTGAAAAACGTTTTTTTTTATTCAGGGGGCTTCAAAATATATATTTCCGGTAAAATCACGACATCGAAATTTTGGGCCGAATACAATTATTCTTCCCCTAGTTACTATACGTAGTAGAAATAGTAGTTGTAGTTTCCGCAATTGTTTTTTCTAGGTTAGCCAACGACTGAAGTAAAAGGTTAAATACATGGCTCGTTGTTTTATTATTTACAGGAGTTTTGTGGTATAGGTGGTGGATCTGTTTCAGGCATTTAGTACTTAAGGCTAGTGTTTGAGTTAGTTAAACACTAAATTAAAGTGGGTTATAACGCAAGAGAGGAGCAACAAACGTAACGCGGTACAATGAAATGTGCAAGTGAAGTATGGACAAAAATGCTCAATTGTTACTTTGATAAAGCACAGACCTTCTTGTCTCAGACTGTTCGTAACGTAGATTCCAGGCCATAAGATAAACTGTACGAATAGCACGTATTTATATGTACTTAATCCAACAATGTTATACCTACCGCTATTTCAACGGAAATAAACTGAATAAACAAAATATAATTTTTAAAAGATTTGTGTGTGTGTGTGAGAGAGAGAGAGAGAGAGAGAAGGAGAGAGAATGTGTGTGTGTGTGTGTGTGTGTGTGTGTGTGTGTGTGTGTGTGTGTGTGTGTGTGTCTGTGAACAGTATAACTCAAAAACGTAAAACCAATTGAAATATCACACTTTGTTCTTAAGCTCAGTGTCTTCCAAAGATGCAACATGAATATTTAAAAAAATACTTCATTCCAAACTAGCCATTATTTGAATAATTTTTCGACAATTTTAATTTTTTAAAAATGGAGCTAGCGTTTTTGATTAAACTATCTAATGTTCAAGGTACTTTTATGAGATATAAAAGATATATGTTAAATTTTCTAGAATTAACCTCCGAAATCCTCTTTATTGTGAATGATTTTGCAAAACTGGTAAATGTCTTACTACACGAAAACAGTAGATCTCGTTAAATCACAACATTTACGCCAAATAAAAAAATTGTGTGCTAACTATTTCCCAGGCATTCTTTGTTATTTGTTTGAATGCTTAAACACTTCTACTCTTCTGAACAGGAAAATGTTTATTCTTCTGTTTCTATCCCTCCCGGTCATCTGGCCATGCAAAGAGATCGAGATTTCAAAAGCATTATATAACGACCAGCTTTTAAATATTTGGCTATAACTTAAGCTTATTGGATTCTCCTATTTCCATTGTACTTATAAGCAAATATTAAATAAAACCTTTGTATATCTCAATAACACGAAGAAGCAAATAGAAGATTAAGGGTTCGTAAGATTAGTTTGTGAGTAGAAAAAGTCATGCGAGTGCAACTTATTAAACAGTTTTTCCTCGTGGTCATATAAAGAGTGTGTAATTTCAAAGCGATTTACTTTTTCAATAATTTACTGTTACTTTAATCAACTCTTCTTCTTATGGCTACAATGAATGTGTAAGTTTGTAATGTAGGTTTATATTAACAAGAAGTAGATAGGGATTATTCCCCATCCTAGTTAAGTCTATGAGTATCTATCAATGAGAGTATAAAAGTGTACATGAATTTATTTTTTATAAAGAAATCCAAAGATGCACAGCAGTATACGGGTAAAGATATTGCCGATGAGATATTGAACCAAAAACATAACCGCCGGTGTCCTATTAGAAGTCAAAGACCACTTATGCAAGGACACCTCCAAAACTTGTAGAAAAAATGAACAAGGATTAATTTTAAAACTATTTAAATGGTTTTATTGTTTTTTAAAAATATTCCCGTTTGTTATCAATACATCTTTTCATTCAATGAAACCAGTTCTTAAGGCAATGATGCCACTGTTCCTGAGGAACTTTAGAAACCATGTTTTTATAATGTTCCACTACTTCATCTGATGAGGAAAAAGTAATTACACGCATTTTATGTTTAACTCTTACAAATAAAAAGCAATCACAAAGTGCTAGGTCAGGGCTTTATGGTGGAGGATTCATGCTGTTGACCTTTAGGACATCCACATACTAGTAAGTTGCGATGTTGCATTGTCATGGTGATAAAATTAGTTTTTGTTTTCGGAGTCATTCACGAGCTTTGTAAAAAATTGCAGTAAAGAGACATTTGTATTTAACTGCCGCCTTGGAATCTTTCCAGCGTTTTTCTGCAGCAATCAGTGTCTTGTTTTTGATTTGGAATCAGTAGAATCCATCGACAACAAAGTTTTCTCAGATCTTGTTCAAATGATGTTGAAATAGTGGCAATATTTTCATCAGTAACAGCAGTTCTTGGGCGTCCTTCACGAAATTGATCACTAAGAGAAAGTTAATATCTGTACCAATCATAAACTGTTGCATCAGATGGAAGTTCTTTACCATAAGTATGACTTAGTGCCACGCTGAAGTTCAGCCTGAAACATTTTGCTGCGTTGGTACCCTCAATAGTGTTTAACCGCAGATAAGAGAATATTTATATTTAATGAAGGGCCTGTTCTTAAATTTGGGATGGTTGGGTTTAGAAGGAACCTTATTGCCCCCTTGACGGCTGTCTTACAGGATACAGCAAGGTCTGCACACTGGTGGAATAAAAAGTTTTCGTAATAATTTGTAAAATTGTTTTTAGTTTTTAATTTTACTTGGGAAAAAACTTTGAGAGCCCACCAGGTCTTGAGTGGGACTATACATGGAGCTCAGCTTTAGCTGCCGGTGGATTTGCTCCTAAGTTACGTGATATGTCCGCAAGTCATGCAGGTACCTACCTAAAGCGGCGTATTCTTGGATCATAGTCTCCAAGATACCTAACCAGGGCACTTTAATCTGTTGGTAATTTGCCGTAGAATTTTGTTTCCCGGCGCCTAATTTCATCCTTCACGTATGGAAGAGATGAGGCTTGTGAAGTAGTCTCACAGGAATAGATAGAACAGAAACAATGGAGCGGAGGCCTATATTCTGTGCCCTTTGGAGCCATAGGATCCAGCTGCCTGCGGCCATACCCTAGACTTCGCAGGAATATAACATAAAGGGGATTATACGAGCCCGAAAAAGGTGTATCTATAGGGGAACGGGTACCTCGGACCTTAGCATGGGGTACAGAGAGGCAATAGCACCCTGTGTTGGAACTTCTTTGCCAAATGCTTTACTATAAACACAAGCCCTTCTTCACATCATTTGGGGATTTCAAATCGCTAAAAGTTATTGCCCAGGAATGTTTTCTAGTCACATTTATTCTTTGTTGAACACATAATTTTCAAATGATAATTAACAAACTATTAGAGCAAATCAAACAAACTAAAAGGCAACCGACTCACAAAACGTTAGAAAGTAGGTCTCCAATATAAATAACTTTCATTTGTGGTTAATGGCATGGCAGTCTAGAAATGTTCAGTGTCAGTGGAACAGGAAGAGTTTGCTTTTGTAAGATTGGATGAGGGGTGTTAATGTAATACATGTGAATGTTGCAGGTGTGAGTGTGACGCCGTACTGGAGTTCCCTTGCCGTTTCAGCCATCACATGGCTGGCTACCTCAAGTCGACTGCGCCGCCTGTGCCGCCGCATCACCAGTTCCATCCGCCACACCACGGAC
The DNA here is from genome assembly GCA_030765045.1 of Tenodera sinensis. Classification (NCBI taxonomy): domain Eukaryota; kingdom Metazoa; phylum Arthropoda; class Insecta; order Mantodea; family Mantidae; genus Tenodera; species Tenodera sinensis. The sequence goes on from CM060974.1 coordinate 45,606,750, forward strand.
CGGTTCCAGGACTCACAGGACCTTTTGGTCTTCCACATGCCCTCGACTCAGTGCACCCTGGAGTAGGCTTCCCACAAGGTGAGTCAGTCCCATCACTGATACCTACACTACCAGCTATTCACATCTTATACTACCAGCACAGGTGTCTTTATGAGACTACATCATGGTAGTGACAGTGTGTCATCACCGCTGCCGCAGGGGAAGAGACCATAGTCTGAGGCATGTGTGATGAAGCAATGTACGACAGACAACAAACATCTAACAGTAAACAACTAACATCTTCGACAATTTAATACTGATGTTCTTTTTATTTCACAAATGATGACAGATTACATTTTGGTTCTATACTGTGAGAAATTATATAACAATTCTAGTTTATGTGAAGAATAACCATGAATAAAGTAAATAGAAGAAAACAATGACATTCTATACAAATTGGAAGATTACGTGGATATTTTTCAACACTTTCTGTTTCGTTTTCTTTAACTAGTTGTTAAGACATAATATCTGGCAAATGTGTAATCTAAGACTTCATGCTAAGTTGTGATCAGACAAGGCATTTGTGGATTTGGACTCACTTAATTTCATAGCAAAAGACTTGCTGCTCCGTTTACTTGTACTGGCTATGGCAAAATTCTCAACATAGTTATGCTGCAATCTGATGAGTTTGCGTCTACAGGACAAAGAAGTCGTTCTTCATCGTCAATACTTCGTACTTCTCTTGGTTTCCCAATATCTGAAACTATACTCTCAAATGAAGCACTTTCTCTCAAGTGTTGGAAACTGCCACTCGGTGTACCTTTCTGCACAAAGCTCATCTGTTCGTGATTCATTTATACTTGTAAAGATATGTATATATATGTAGAGCGGCGGTAGTGTGTCTGCCTCATACCCAAATGCTCCCGAATTCGAATCTCGCTTAGGGTGAGTTATTCAGATACGGGATTTTCCCGAGGTTGTCCCTTATCCTGAAAAGACGAATGTCACGTAACTTTAAGCTATATAGATCTCGTTCCATTTACTCATAGTCCGATATGACAGTACGTTGGAGAACATTACCAGGTGCTTAAAAAGTCACTAATATTACAACAGGAGTTGGGATTGATCAAAACTAGAACAAATGTTCCTGTAAACACATGTCCGGAAACAAATATCTGATGACATATGAGCGATTTTACTTGTGTTGAGTATTTACACCAAAGGACTTCATCCAACAATTGCATTCTATTGAACACTTTACTGTCACAAACAGTTAAAGCAACAATTGTTAGGGAAACATCCATAAATACCAAAAGAGGAGTTGTGATGATTCCTGCCATTCTGTCCTCTGGTAACATCTGCACGTTATGTTGATACTACTACAGGAGATGCTCCATGCATTCTTGCACATGCTTCAACTCCACTTCTAAAAGAATCCACAACTCCTTGGATTATACCTGGGTGCTCTCAGATTTGGACACTTGTAACGTATGCACATTGTTGATGGACTCGGCACACACCAATGCCCTTAAATGTCCCCCTACCCAAAAATCCAATAGATTGGGGTCTGGAAAATGGGGAGACCAAGTTCTGGACCTCTTTGACCAATCCATCCATTGGATGAAGTTCATTGGTGTAAATACTCAACAAAAGCAAAATGTTCCATATCTCAACAGGTATTTGTTTCTGAACATTTATTCTAGGTTTGCACAATTCCAACTCCTGTTGCAATATCAGACACTTTTTAAACACCCTGTATATATCGGTCTCTTCACTTACAGAATACATTTTCTGCTGCGTTCTATGCTGTACAACAAAGAATCAAACAACCAGGGGACAAAAGTATCAGAGTATTAATTATACTGGTGTCAATGAAAGCAGAAATTCTTTAAAAACTCTCACAGGCGATTTTCAGCTCATATAAACTTCATTCTCGTACTATTTTGATGTTGGAATGGTACCTTCGAAATACTTGTCACCAAAACAGACACAGCCTGTATATAGAGCACGTGTGCACACGTGTATTTATGTGTGTAAATGAAGACTAACTGCTTGCGGCAAAACATGTAATTTTCCACAAACAATTCTGAAAACCTGCGTGCCTGCTGGCATGTTAATGGTTGTGTATTCATACTTCTGATTCGTCATTTAACGTATTATTTTATTGGAAGCATTAGTTTTATTCCTGTGAAATACGAGTAGATACATATATTAGTCCAAAGTGGCAGCTGTTGTGCGTTTTTATATAATTTGTATCATTTGTTTTTAAGCAAATTAGTCTTAAATTCAAATATCTGATGTGCTGCACTCACATGACTTTCTCTACTCTTGTACAAACTATTTGTACAAATTCGTATTCCTATATCTTCTTCGTGTTAGTTGAGATAAACATTTGTACAAATTATCTTATTACTTATTTCCTTGTAGGTGTAAGGGGAATATTAGAATACAGTAGGCTTTGTGCGATAGTCACTTCTTTTAAAACTTTGAGATTCTCTTCTCTTTGCACACCTACCATATGAAAAAATGAACAACGATGATCCATTTCACGAAAGTTTTAAGTTTTCCGAAACTCACACTCATACCAAGGAATATCTCCGAAATGGTTCACCCTACAAAAAATTTATTGAGACATAAGTTGTGTATTTTAGCAAGATCTACATTTTTTGTATAGTATGATTTGGTCTATGTCTAACGGCTTACCAGTTATGCAAAAGTCGTCCAATAGTAAATACGACTACAGTGGCCATAGCCAGAAAATTCAAGATACACATTTCATTTGCTATAAAAATATCTCAAAAATATGACATTTTAATCAAAATCATTAGACCCATTTTCAAGAAAATCAAAATTTTACAAAAATTTTCCATGTAAAGGGTAGTTTAGAGTGGAGTGATCTTCTTCAAAATCTTCAGGTCGCATCCTTGAAAGACATTTAAGTTAAATACCAACCTTGGTTATGAACCGACTTTTCTTTTTTGAGCTATGCTGTCCACAGACTGGGAGACACACACACACACACACACACACACACACACACACACACACACACACACGCACACACACACACGCACACACACACACACACGGACTTTTTTCTAAAACGCACTTTTATGGGTTCAAGGGCCTCAAAACATATTTCCGCTAAAATCTCGAAATGGAATTTTTGAGTGGAATACAATACTTCCTCTACCTTACTAAACGTAAATAAAATAGTCCTCGTAAACGTTGAATTAGACAAGTTCTAGAAATGTTTACTTGTAATAATACAAGATTGATAGAAAAATAAGCATTGTAAGGAGAGGTTGAATCAGGCCTGAAAAGTTAAATGCCATAGCCGGGATTTGAACCACAGATCTTCCGGTTATCGAGCGGCTGCTCTAATCACTAAGCTACCATGGCCAACTTGCCAGTACGACATTAAATTCCCCAGCTGATTCGTACTTTTTCCCGGTAGACCACAAGGGAATCTCACATCAGAGATAAATACCCCAAGGGCGACTTACAATAAAAGGACTTTATGTCCCGGGTTTAAGGGGACAGCGTACTCTGAGAGAATACCAATTTTACATCACTTTACAGAATTTACAATACACAAAAGGCTATCAAATGGAACTGATTGAAAATTTTACTACGTATTCAAAATAAAATGAGACATATTTTAGCTTATGTTTCATGATTCTGTCTGTTAAAATAGATTTTTAAAAAATTCAGATATATGAAAATTTATTGGAAAAAATATTTTCCAAAAGCATACAAAACATGGGTACCTGTTCCTCGGGAACCATTTGCAACACACAACTGAAAAAATTCAGGCATGTTTTGAATATAGTTAGCTACCCTAGAAAGCAGAATTTTTAAAATACATCAATTGGGGAAGTGTACAAAAATTAATTGGTAAATTGGGAAATAATGTGTAGATTTTTAAGCAATTTTACAACAGCTTTTCAGTTTGCACATATGCTTAATAAACACTGAGCTTAAAAATTCTGCTTTCTAGAGTAGCTAACTATATTCAAAACATGCCTGAATTTTTTCAATTGTGTGCTGTAAATGGTTCCCGAGGAACAGGTACCCAAGTTTTGTATGCTTTTGGAAAATATTTTTTCAATAAATTTTCATATATTTGAATTTTTTAAAAATATATTTTAACAGACAGAATCCTGAAACATAAGCTAAAATATGTCTAATTTTATTGTGAATACGTACTAAAATTTTCAATCATTTCCATTTGATAGCTATTGTAAATTCGGTAAAGTGATGTAGGTATGTAAAATTGGTATTCACTCAGAGTACGCTGTCCCCTTAAGTAACCTTTATTTGGTAATATTACTTATTTATGCCAACAAGCTTACCGCTGGTGTTCTTAAACACACAAGTGGAAGATCCGTGGTTCAAATCCCGGCTATGTCATTGCATTTTTCAGTACTGATTCCACCTCTTAAACATTGTCCACACACGGCTTGTGTGTTTAAAAACACCAGCAGTAAGCTTGTTGGCATAAATAATAATCGTACCTTGCGAGTAATGGGTGCATCACAAAATTTTTTTCCAGTTTAGCGATGTTCTTCTTTCTCCACACCAGGAAATTGTTTCTTAGCACCACTGATGTTCGATTGTCTTTTCTTGAGACAGGCAATATATAGTGCAGTGTCAAACGCTCCATAACAGGTGCAGAATCGGCTGCTCCGTTATGTTGTTACGTCACAGTTGAACTGCATATTATTATTGTTAACATAAAAGGTGGTTATCCCCCAGCATGTGTAATTAAAGGGAAGTCCTTACCTTGCAGACGACCTTGCGGACTGGAATGTGCAAGTGTTGGATTATTGGATTAAGTTCACTGTGCATACAGTCGAGTGAGAGGGAACACCGGAAGCCAAACATTCGCTGCTCGGAGGGGTGCAACCCGACCTTTCGGACACCTACGGCTTCGTCCTGCTGCATCAGTTTCCACAGTCGTCCTCGTCTTCCACCTCACCTTCAACATCTCAACCCAATCAAAACACTTAGGCCAACTACCAATATCACAATGTAACCCATCATGGATACAGCTAGCCATTTTTACTTTCTCTACTGGTAAGTAGGGGAAGTATTGTATTCCACCCAAAAATTCGATGTCGAGATTTCACCGGAAATATATGTTCTGAGACCCCCTGAATCCAAAAAAAGCATTTTTAGAAAAAGGTCCGTGTGTGTGTCTGTGTGTCAGTCTGTGGACAGCATAGCTCAAAAACGAAAAGTTGGTTAAAAACCAAAGTTTGTATTTAAGTTTAATGTCTTTCAAGGATGCGACACGAAGATTTTGAAGAAAATAGCCCCACCCTAAACTACTCTTTACATGGAACATTTTTCGAAAATTTTGATTTTCTTGAAAATAGCTCGAACGATTTTGATTAAAATGTCATATGTTTGAGATATTTTTAAGACAAATGAAATGTATATCTTGAATTTTCTGGCTATAGCCCCTGTAGTCGTATTTACTCTGGACGACTTTTGCATAACTGGTAAACCGTTAGAGATAGACCAAATTATACTATACAAAAAGTGTAGATCTTGCTAAAATACACAATTTATGTCTCAATAAATTTTCTTGTAGGGTGAACCATTTCGGAAATATTCCTTGTTATGTGTGTGAGTTTCGAAAAACTTGAAATGGATCATCGTTGTTCATTTTTTCATATGTTAAGTGTGCAAAGACAAAAGAATCTCAAAGCTTTAAAACATTTGACTATCGCACAAAATCTACTGTATTCTAACATTCCCCTTGCACCTACAAGGAAATAAGCAATAAGATAATTTGTACAAATGTGTATCTCAACTAACACGAAGATGATATAGGAATAAGAGTTTGTAAGAATGGTTAGTACAAAAGTAGAGAAAGTCATGTGAGTGCAACACATCAGATTTTTAATTTCTGTACCGAGTATAGTAAGTAGAGAAAGTATTGTATTCCTGCCAAAAATTCGATTTCGAGATTTCACCGGAAATATGTGTTTTGAGGCCCCCCACCCCAAATCCAAAAAGCATTCTTAGAAAAACGTACGCGTGTATGTGTGTTTGTGTCTGTGTCTGTCTGTCATAACAAAACAAGGAAAAGTGGATTAAAAACCAAAGTTGGCACATAAATTTAAAATCTTTAAAGGATACGACACGAAGATATTTAAGAATATTCCTTCACTCTAAACTACTCCTTACACGGAAAACTTTCCAAAAATTTTTTTTTCTTGAAAATGGTTCTAACTGGTTTTATTAAAATGTCATATATTTGACATATTTTTATGACAAATGAAATGTATTTCTTGAATTTTCTGGCTATAGCCTATGTAGTCCTGTTTACTCTTGATGACATTGAATAACTGGTGTACCGTAAGAGATAGACAAAATCTTACTGTGTAAAAAAGTAGATCTCATTAAAACAGACAATTTATGCCTAAATGAATTTGTGAACTGAACCATTTCGGAGATATACCTTGCTATTTGTGTGAATTTTGCAATAATTATACTTTTCTCAAATGGAAGTCTGTTATTCAGTTTCCTAACTCTTGCCGTGCAAAGAGAAGGAATTTCAAAACCTTCATATAGCGACAAGTTTTAAAAAAAATTGACTATCGCTCAGTCTACTGTATTTCCATATTCCCCTTGCACCTACAAGGAAATACGCAATAATTTCTACAAATACTTATTTCCACTAACAAGAAGAAAATAGAGGAATAAGAGTTTGTAAGAATTGTTAGTAGAAGAGTAGAGAAAGTCCTATGAGTTTAATACACCAGATTTTTAGCATTGTGATTGTGATTTCCATGTAAAGGGTAGTTTAGGGTGGGGCTATTTTCTTCAAAATCTTCGTGTCGCATCCTTGGAAGACATTAAACTTAAATACCAACTTTGGTTTTTAACCTACTTTTAGTTTTTGAGTTATGCTGTCCACAGACTGACAGACACATGGACCTTTATCTAAAAATGCCTTTTTTTATTCAGGGCGTCTCAAAACATATATTTCCGGTGAAATCTCGACATCGAATTTTTGGGTGGAATACAATACTTACCAGTAGAGAAAGTAAAAAGTGAAATGCTTTCCTCCGTAGGATGCGGTCCACTTCACATTCCAGGGTCTGCAGTTGGAATTTCGAGCTACCTGGATGAGGTTTTCCAGGCCTTTCCCTTATCATTAGAAAACGAATTTTGGGAAACTCCAAGCTCTAATGACTCCGGTCCCATTTCAGTATCATTTCAACATTTTCTTCATTCAACCTTCCATATGACTTGTCCAGCTAAAACGTCTTTAAATTTCAAGCGCAAAATAAACGAATCTGTATTGCATTCACATGACTTTCTCTACTCATTTTTTACAAATTAGTCTTACAAAAGATTCTATCTACTTCATGTTAACTGAAATAAAGTTTAAATTGTTTTATTACATATATTCCTGTAAGTACAATGGACTTAACGGAATGCAGTAGGCTTAACTGACAGTCAACTCTTTTAAGAGCTGATTGCTACGTGATGGCTTTGGAACTCCAGTCTCTTTGTACGGCCAAAAGAAGGGGGGGGGGAACGAATGATGACTCTCCATTTGAGAGGTATACGTTTTTTTTTTAAATGAAAGCCAATAAGGAGAAATATTAAAGGAATGATTATCTCAAAAATAAAAACTCTTCGACATAAGCGTGTGCCTTCAGAAGCTCTACGTTTTTGAGCAATATGGTTTTGTCATCTCTTACGATTTAAAAATGGTACAAAAATCATTTAGAATGAAGGGGACACCAGAATATTCTAAATATACACTTCACTTGACACGAAACGTGGATTTTAATATAATTAGCTAGAGAAAGTTTTGAGAGAAACAATATTTTTGAAAATTTTCCCATAAAAAGAGTACTTTTGGATGGGGAGATTCTATTCAAAACCTCCTTGCGGCAATCTTGGAAGTTGCCCAACTTAAATACCAATTTTAATACTTAACTAGCTTTTTACTTTTGGGTTGTGATATTCGGGTTTAGGGTACCTCAAAACGTACATATTCAGTGAAGTCTCCCTACGATTTTTACTTTCTCTACTAGTAAGTACGAGTATTATATTCCACCCAAAAATTGGATGTCGAGATTTCACCGGAAATATATGTTTTGAGATCCCCTGAATCCAAAAAAGCATTTTTGGAAAAATGTCCGCGCGCGCGCGCGTGTGTGTGTGTGTGTGTCAGTTTCTGTCTGTGGACAGCATAACTCAAAAACGAAAAGTCACTTAAAAACCAAAGTTGGTATTTAAGTTTAATGTCTTTTAAGGATGCGACACGAAGATTTTGAAGAAAATAACTCCACCCTAAACTAAACTACCTTTACATGGAAAATTTTTTGAACATTTTGATTTTCTTGAAAATGGCTCTAACGATTTTGATTAAAATGTCATATGTTTGAGCCATTTTTATGACAAATGAAATGTATATCTTGAATTTTCTGGCTATAGCCCCTGTAGTCGTATTTCCTCTGGAAGACTTTTGCATAACTGGTAAACCGTTAGAGATAGACCAAATCATACTATACAAAAAATATGGATCTTGCTAAAATACACAATTTTTGTCTGAAGAAATTTTCTTATAGGGTGAACCATTTCGGAGATATTCCTTGTTATGTGTGCGAGTTTCGGAAAACTTAAAACTTTCGTAAAATGGAACATCGTTGTTCAGTTTTTTATATGTTAAGTGTGCAAAGAGAACAGAATCTCAAATACAAAGCCTAGTGTATTCTAATATGTCCATTGAACATACAAGGAAATAAGCAATAAAATAATTTGTACAAATGTTTATCTCAAATAACACGAGCAAGAAAGTCATGTGAGTGCAACACATCATATTTTTTTTTTAGGTGGAACGCAATACCCTCTATAGAGTGTTTAGAAAAGTGAGTAGAGAAAGTGATGCGAATGCAGATATGATTGAACATCTGTTAGATAATGTAATTTCGCTTGTGGGTAAAATACGCGAAGGAGAGGAAACATGATCTGCGCAGGCGCTTGCTTGCTCGCTTTTCTGGTTGAAATTCATTGATACGAATGTGGAGAGGGTTGCAGATGATGACCCCTGGGCCTAACGTAATCGTTGCTGGTGAATAGATTTCCCCTCTCCCACGTGAGTTACTTATCGTCTCCTGTTACACTCAAGGGGGAATACCCACAGTGATTGCAACCATCTGTCGTCTAAACCTATTAATTCCCAATAACGTCTGTAATAGCCGGCAAATGTCCCTTAATGAGAAAACCTGCTCCTCAGTGGTATTAGCAAGTAGGTCCTATTTCAATGGCTATCTTAAATTGATCTCCAGTTTCCAATCAAAGTGACTATTTCCTTTCTTTCCACCAAATTAGAGTGGCAGGGATGAAACATTCTACTACAAGCAAAAATTCCATGCCAAAAATTCACCACAAATACACATTACGGTACCCCTTGAATATAAAAAAAGTTTAGAAAAAGTTCATGTGAAGAACACAAATAAACAAAAAAATTAAATAAGTACCAAACTTCGAATTTGTGTTCATGATATTCCAAAGATTCAGCCAGCACTAGGATTTTCAAAATCTCCATAGCACATGCTTTACATGCAAATATTTTAGAGAATTTTTATTTTCTGAAAAATGCACTATCAATTTGGATTGAAATACCACATGTAATACTAAAAGGTTCACTTAAAAAAATAATTTCTAAATAAACCTTGTTTTAGCGAGATGTACATTTGTTGTAGAGTAAGACTTGGTCTATCTCTTACTGTTTACCAGTTATGTAAAAGTCACCTAGAGTAAACAGGACTACATGGACTATAGTCGAAAAATTCAAAATGTACATTTTGCTTTCCATAAAATATCTTAAACATATGGCATTTTAATAAAAATCGTTAGAGCCATTTTCCAGAAAATCAAAATTTTGGAAAAATTTTCCATCTAAAGGGTAGTTTAGCGTGGATGAAATTTCTTCAAAATCTTCTTGTCACATCATTAAAAGATATTGTAGTTAAACACCAACTTTGGTTTTTAACCGACTTTTTGTTTTTGAGTTATGCTGTCCACAGACTGACACACACACACACACACACACACACACACACACACACACACACACACACACACACACACACAGCCACACACACACTATTTTGTAAAAATGCTTTTATTTTATTCAGGGGGCTTCAAAACGTATATTTATGGTGATATGTTGAAATTGAATTTTTGGGTGGAATACAATACTTCCTCTACTCTCATTCCCTCGCGCGATTACTTTCTGTACGTGACTGTCAACAATCGGGACGGCAGAAACAAAAGGGGTGCCGAGAACATTTGCGAAACTTCTAGCTGAGTCATTTCTGGTGCGTGTGGGTGTAGAAATCGAGAAAGGTCTGTGTGACGTCATCCCCAGTACATAAGGAGGTAAGAGAAGTGAGTTCAAAGAGCTGAATTACGGACAGGAGTCTGTCAGTGTGAGGCAGCTGTGTGTATGCGTGTCATCGTGAGAAGATTCAACCAGCGTCGCGGGTGATTACATCGTCTTAATTAGTACATGAGACAAAGTGAACAAAGACACTAAAAGTAAGGTTATGATCTTGTTAGTTGTAATATCGTGCAAGGCTGTAGAATTAACGACGAGAAGAAAACTATGTATTTGTGGCGAAATTTTAGAAGATGTTAGAGTGATAGAAAAGTAACCTGACTGGATTATTGTAATTTGTTTTATTGGTGTCTGTTGTGGGATTCGTCGAACTGCCGTTTTGTTACAATACTGGAAACTGATTTATCCTCTACGTTACCAATTTTGTTTACAGCATTTAACACTGCTCCATCTGAAAAAAGTCAAGCACTTGCAAAACAGAAGAACTGATGAATTGCTTCAAGTGGCACGCTAATATTAATGGTACAACTGTTCATTGTTATGTAAATGATAACTCAAGTATGTACCTGCTCAGCGTTCTGTGTTCCTATTTATTAAACGAAACAAAACATGAGACTGAGAATCTTGGGGCTTAACTTCACACTGATCCGATTATGAACTTCTCAAAGACAGAAACAGCAGCAAAACTGGTAGCACACCGACCGCTTCTAAATTACCTACCTACCTACCTACCTACCTACCTAACGTAACAATAAAACCATATTTTCTTCCTCCACGTTTTGTAATGTTTATAAATTAGTGGCAGATACGTTCTGAATGTGAAAAAGCAAGCTTTCTATATTTAAAACATGAGTACGAGATGTTTCGAGGTTTATGATTACTGGATAGCTTAGCAATTTAATATACTTCGTCATTATGTCTGATACCTCAATCCTAACTTGGCAATGAACAAACAAATACCTGCTCATAGGTTTAAATGTGCCATAAAACTATTTCTCTTATGTAGAAAAACCAAGATATCGCTCTCACTACCACGTATAGTAAGTAGAGGAAGTAGTGTATTCCGTTCAAAAATTTGATGTCGAAATTTCACCGGAAATACAAGTTTTGAAGCCCACTGAATCTACAAAAAAGTACTTTTAGAAAAAGAACTCTGTGTGTGTGTGTGTGTGTGTGTGTGTGTATGTGTGTGTGTGCGCGCGCGCGCAGCATAATTCAAAAACAAAGAAATCCGTAAAAACCAAACTTGCTATTTTAATTCAGCATGTTTTAGGGATGTGGCACCATAGAAAAAAAAATCTCCTATCCCAGACCATCCTTTACGTGGAAAATGTTTTGATAATGTTGATTTTGCAGAAATGTTATAGAAATGATAATAATAGAATAATATAATAGTATACTAATAATATAATAACATAATTATTACTATTATTACTATTATTACTATTATTACTATTACTACTATTACTATTATTACTATTATTACTATTATTACTATTGTTATTATTATTATTATTATTATTATTATTATTATTATTATTATTATTATTATTATTATTATTATTATTATTATTATTATTATTATTATTATTATTAATTTTTTTTAAAGGCCAGGTATGGGCATTCGGATATTAATATAAATTATTGTGGTATAAAGGAAATACCTTTTGAAAATAATGTTCATATATTTACATAAAGTGACAAAAGCACTGCAGAATTATTTTTAAAAAGTCACCATCCAACTTTTTTAATACTCAAATGGTCAACTGCAAAGGCCAGATCTCGTAATATGTTATTTATTATATTGGAGGAACTAATATATCAACTATAGTATCCTTTCAGTTGTAAGAAAATATAAACATCCTGCTTTCTCAAGCTACATGAACCCGCAAAATAAGGACGGGAAATTCCTTCACTGCCATGTGCTTGATTAAACTATGTAGTCAATTAGGTTTTTGTTAATCCACAAAGTTATACAGCCTTGTGGTGTTGGGAAGGAACATAGCGACAGTTTTGTGTTAGCATTGGATTAAACATGCGCAGAATGAAAAGTAGTGCTGCTGAATTTAAAGGTATTTTCAGTTCTGCTGGTAAACTCCTATATTGTTAACCATGTGGTAAAGCTATTACAACAGACCAAAGTTCACAAATGATACAACATTTAAGTGATAGCAAATATTCGAAATTCAACGTCAAATCGTCAATCTTTCGCGATGGAACACTTAAGGAAGCAACACTTGAAGACCTGTGAAGCATTAAGATCAGAAGAAACTACAGTTCAAAAGTATTGGAAAGCACGAATGCTAATGGCTTCATTGCCAGATGCAAGGCACTAGAAAACAACAACAACAACAACACTTAAGGAAGCATGAGGTTGTCATTACTTGGTGATATCTTCCACGAATAATGTTTGCTGAATAGCGCGTACATTTATATAAGCTTTAGATCTTAAAGCAAATATTTGTTTTAACATTTTCAGCAAGTTTTGCAAGCTGTTAGCACCTAAACATCCGAGCCCTAATCATTAGAATCTCAGAAGTAAAATGTCGTGTATTTTGGTACCCTTGCTCTTTCCCCAAACAGTGCACCTGGTTAGAGCCATGATAACAGTGTAGGTATTTATCTGTTGGAGGTTAACAAAAGAGCAACTATGTGGTTGACAGTCATGTTGTTGTAACAGCTAGGGTGTTTGAATGATACAGCTAGCTACTAGGTACCTGTAATTTTGTTGGGCAAGGAAACTGTATCCGCCCCTTTGTGAACACACAGAACGTGAACAAAACAAAGAGTGTAAGATGTGTTGAAAGGTGACATGGTCACTGTGGTTGTAACAGTTACCTGCTCTCGAACCTATCATTAAACTCAGCTCTTTCAGAACCCCCTTACAAATACACAAACAACCACAGTAGGGTAGCGCTCCAATGTTGAACACCTATGTATAAACTACATGTGATGTCTTACATTCACGTCGATTCCAATATTCTCTGTCGTTTATTACTGGCTGCACAACCCACTTTTACCAACTCTTGTTACTACGTATTCCCACATAATGCAACCATTTCATTTGCAATAAAAACATCTATCTTAAACATATGGCACATGTCGTAGCATCATCCCGTCGATCGTTAAGATTGTCAAACCAATATAACCGAAACCAAGTGCCCCAAACTCCTGAACCTGTTATACCAAGAACAATTACATACAACAGAAGAAGATTTCATTGGATCACTGCACAAGTGTAGGCAGAAAGGAGAAGAACGAGGCCAAAACGACAGCCTGATGAGACTTGGACAGCCTACCAGAGACGAATAGCAGCGGCTAGGGAACAATAAACTGCATGAATACTATGAGATCACATATAACTTTAAAATATCACTAATTTTCGTTATTGTTATTTAGTTTAATTTAGGTTAGTAACTTCTGTACATTCTATTGTGAACAAATTGTAATAAATAAGTTTAAATAAATCAAAATATCCGCACACTACGTCCAGATATAAGAAATTAGGTATCTGGACATAGCTGGCAGATATTATTTTATTTTTAACGTATGGCACAAGAGCTACAATCATCATCAGGGCCTGTATATTTATGACCTAAAAATGTTAGAAATGTGCAATCATTTATCAACAAATAATTTTACAATATGATCATAAATATCACCTAAAATTCATTTGGGTGCATTTTCGAAACCTTAAAAAATTTAATGCTGTGTAAATTAACATTATATTGAAAATCTACTTTAAAAATATAGCACACAATAATAAATAAATAATATTAATTTTATTGTTACATTTTTAATATATGTAATAATTACTCAACCCAGAGTTAACCCTCAGCTGTGCACAAAGAATGAAATAAATATCACATTTTGAAGGGCGATCACAAAAAGGAATTACAGTAGCCAATTAAATACATTTTAAAGTTTAAAAAAATGGCCATCTTCCATTTGCACGCAACATTGTGTCAGGAAAGAGGCCATCTAATACTATAGAAAAGGTTTATATGTGAAAAATCGTCTTTGAGACGACTGCAAGCACATGTGCAAAACTGGGATAAAAATATGACAAAATTCGAAAATTCAAGAGCAAATATTTCTATAATATGAAAAAATGACAAGGAACTAACAAGAAACCCTAAAAAAGTCAAACTATAACTTTATGTGACCCATGAGAAATGCATAATTTTACGAGAACATTGATAGAATCGTGCTTCACTTATATTTTCCATAGGAAAAAACCACAAACATCCAAGCCATGCTTATAATTTTTAAAAAATTAAGCAAAGATCGTTTTTAAAAAATTTAAATAATTTTACTGTTTTTCAAAATATTCCCGTTTGACATCAATGCATTTTTACACTCAAAGAAACCATGCTTTCACCTCCTGAGACAGTTCAGAAACCACGTTTTTCTAATGTCCTGCTGCTTCATCTGATGACGAAAAACTGATTCCATGAATTTTATTTTTAATTTTTGGAAACGAAAAGAAATCAGAAGGTGCTACGCCAGCGATCAGATGCTCACTTGTTAGTTTTGATGTATGCCACAATAGGTTGTCATGATGTAAAATAATGTTTCCTGTTGAGACTTTTTCACGAAATGTTTAAAAAAGTTGTGGTAAACACACATTTCTATAGCAGTCCACACTAACGATACGCGTATCTTCTAATGCTATAGTCGCAATATGACCCGTTTTAGGAGAAAAAAGAACTAGAAACTATCATTAACGCAATGAGAATTCGTAGAACTTTTATAAACTTAGCTTCCGTTCAAAAGAGTCATTGAGCTGATCAACTTTTCTTTTAAGGATCTTAAAAATAAATTTAAGGTTTATCGCTAACATATTTGCAGAGTTTTTCTGCACCAAACAATGCCTTGTTTTTGATTAGAAGTCAGTTTATGTGAAATCCATCAACAACAGTATTTTCACGTCTTACTGTTGATGTCGAGCCGAATAAATTCATAAGATGTCCGTCAATTTTCTTCACGCATTTCTCGAACGGCGGCAATATCTTCATCAGTAACAGTAGCTCTTGGGCGTCCTTGACAAAATTCATTAATAAGAAAAACGAATCTCTTTTGAATTCGCTGTAGCAATTATAAATTGTTCGCTAAATGCATTTTAAAGTCGATCTTCAACTTAGTTCTACAAATGTTTATCTTGATTAATGCGAAGAAGATAGAAAAATAGTTTGAACAATGCGTAGAGAAAGCTATGTGAATGTAATATACTTTGAAATTATGTTAATCTGTATAAACTGTTTTAGTCTGTTTCAACTGAGAAAGAGGAGATAAATATATGGTACTCAAAAGCAGTAGAAGTTGCAAAGAAGCTGCTAAGACCTTAAAAATGTTTACCAAAAGCGTGGCCCAAAATGAAGATAGGTGTATTATGTTGAGCCTCAAAGTGAGACACTGCAAGAAGAGAGGATTATCCCTCAATTTTCGAGTCTTCGCCATGCGCGAGATACCTAATTGCCAACCTTGCTTTGCTCATAAAAATGCACGGAAGCGGAGGGCTTTTTAGACTTTACGGCAAAGGTGTTTCTTCGGATTTATGCACAGATTTCAACTGTTACAGATTTGCACCACGGAGAAAACAAGTCACTATATTGTAACTTTAGATTACAGACTGATTGGTATATAATGCGATCATGGACCCCTTCACTGGGATGGCGTGCGGATTTAACATTTGGTTATAATACTAGTGAACTCTAGGAACCAGCAGTAAATGAACACAGACATTCAGAAATGGATGATGTGAATTGAAATTAAATTCCCTCGCGTGAATTATAAATCTGGCTGTACTCCACAGCCATAGAATGTAAATAAGGAAATAATTATTAACTAGCGGACCCGACAGACCTGTTGAAACGTCGTATATCCAAAAATTATACAATTGCCTGAATAAACTAAAATGTCACTGTGAAACAAAAGTCGAAACATCGCTAAAATCGCGAGTTTCACTTCTTCTGTGGGTTGGAAGTCGCCATTGCGCATTCTCTGTAGCGGGAAGGTAGCCATATTTATTGTAATTACTTGATTATAGTACTGTATAAGAAAACGTACTAAACAGGGTGGGTGGGTGGGTGTGTGGGTCCCAGGCTGTACCTACAATGCACATCACAACATCCCTGAGTAATATACTTCATTATCTTTAATCTGAACAACGCGCTTTAGCTTAAAGTGAATCATAAGCATTTAAGAACGCACGCTCGATTCGCTCAAGTGATTTTTTTTTATGATCAGTAAATGCTAATTAAACTCAAAGGAGCCATGTCCAGAGGTGGTTGTGCTTTATTGGATGGGAAATGCTTAGTTATGCACGAAACCCGCTTATTTATCTACCATTGTCATCTATCTCCTTTGCTTTTATAATGGTTACTACCATTTGATGTATAATGTTCAAACGGTTGTTGGCTCTCTAGCACAATTTGCACAATGTATATTGTTTAAAATCACGCCTCCGTAGCGCGGAAGACCCGGGTTCGATCCCCTGTACCGGCATGGGATTTTCCTCGCGCTGGGAGGTCTGGTACGGGGAGCACTCAGCCTCGTTAGGTCCCTGAGGGGTCAATTGAGGAGCTAGCCTGATAGAAAGGTAGTGTCCCTAAAAGGTCAAGTAGTTGCCTTACGGTCGGGGGAGTCGGCGTGCTGACCCCAGTCACCCCCAACCTGCACTCCTCCGTGGCCTTGGCTGCGGCTGGAGGACACAGTGGCCGGGTGATGTGGGCAACCTCTGCATAGTAAAGACGCCCTAGGGATTATATTGTTTAATTACATTTTACAAGCGTACTTCAATAATATATTAAATTCGTAGGTTAAGCGGATTCTTGTAGAATGACGTGTGTACATCATTGGAATTCATTACAAATACTCACTTCAATACTGCATCTTACACATTTGTACAATGTATAATGTTAAAGTATGGTTTTATTTACTTTTG
Organism: Tenodera sinensis; assembly: GCA_030765045.1. Taxonomy (NCBI): domain Eukaryota; kingdom Metazoa; phylum Arthropoda; class Insecta; order Mantodea; family Mantidae; genus Tenodera; species Tenodera sinensis. The sequence continues at coordinate 45,624,050 of CM060974.1, forward strand.
CTCAATAAGCGCGCAAAAACGTCAGAGAATCCAATCGCGGAATAAAATACCGGAAAGTCTAAAACGCGATTGCAGCGCTTCCTGACGGATCCAATTGTGAACCTAAACTATCCAAAGATCAACAACACACAAATAAATAAATAAATTAAAAAGAACATGTTTTATCGGGCCAAATTGTGAATCTAAACCAGGCATGTCAAACATCACTCCGAGGGTGTGAAGAGAGGGGTCTACCCCTCCTTAACTACAGTAGCACGCGCTAGTAGAACCGGTTTTCGCTTTGTTTTTCCCGTTTTCCGATTTGATCATCACGGAGGGAGGGAAAATAGGGGAAAATTTTTCACGCCTGGTGAGTGCTGTTTGACACCCCTGATCTAAACCATTATCGAATGTTTATCACACACGCAAAAGCTCATAAAAATTGGTCTAGCCGTTACGAAATAATCTCTTAAAAGATGTGAAGGAATACTCCGAACTACTCTTTCAGACGTGCAGTAAGTCCACAACGTTGCGTTGAGATTGGTCAGGGAACTGACCTGGTTTGTGGATGTGGACAGGTCGGGCACTTTCGCTTTCTTGTAATATTTTGGGAGCTAACGCTTGTGATTGGCCTACACTCGCACAGTAAACATGGAAGGACAAGGCAGGGTATGTGTTTGTTTTCAAGATGCACCGTTACGGTGTTTGTTTATGTTCTGAGCTAGGGAAAGTGACACCCACACAATCTGCAATGTTGCCAGCTTGTTTTCGACAAAACTAAAATATTTCCGTAGGAGATGCTCAGAGATAAAAACGTAAGATTCAAAACGTGTTCCAAGTTGGTAAAGGAGCGATCCCGAACCATGTACTCGAAAATCAACTCCCACACCAATCAGCTGGTACGGGTATTAGGTCAATATGACCACTTAGCACCTAGAAGGAAGAAAAGCTACCGCTTACCCAAGGACGTCCTTGGATAAGGGTAACGCCACTCCCATCCTCCAACACATCATTACCCATCACCTATTCCTGCCCCCTTTCTGTATCCTGAATTAGGTATACAGAAAGTAACCTTTGCCCAGAACAAACACGCACGACAATACACAGACAACCTCCCATATCGCACAGATAAAGCCGCAAGAGCGGCTAGGTGCTGTGCGAAAAGACACACCGTACAGGAGTACCTGTACGACCTGATAATGGTTCTGGTTCTGGTTCTGGTGTTCCAAGTACCGAGATTTACCACTGGTATAAATTAACGTAATGACTTCCCTTCCACCCCGTAGGTATAAGCCAGGACGTTCACACAAACTGTGCCTCATTAAAGTTGATTATTCCCGGATAGCACAGATGCCAAAAGCTTTGCCTAAGCAAAAATGTATAAGGGGACTCTACACTCAAAGGGAGGAGACGTTCCAACTGGAAGATTGTAGCTCAGTCACTGGAGCACCTACCTACAGTAGTGGGGTCCCGGATTCGATTCCCTGTAGTATTCGGGAAAGCTTTATTTAATCAAGACATTTTCACGATATGCCGAAGTTTTGGTGCATAATTTTGGGTGTATGCCAGCGCGCATGTGTGTGTGTTGTCCCTTATTTACTAAATTCAATCCTAAATAAGAATTATGGATCACTCTTGGGTAAACACCATGTTAATCTACTATCAGCAGAATTAGATGCCACCAGTTGATGCTACAACGTTAACTATTTTTATATATCCATGTTCCTTTAAAAGTACGGTATAATTAAATTTACTCCATACGAGTAAATGCATTACTTGTAATTAGAGGACGGATTTATACGCACTAACAATGTGTGAAATAACCAGGTAAAAAAGAACAGTAAAAATTAGTTAAATACTTAGAAACACAAACTTTTAGTAAAACAGGCACTTAGAATGCACTATAATTAATATTAACAGCATTAATATTATATTGGTTACTTACAAATTGTTCAAAATTTCGACCAAGGACACAACAATTAAGATATAAGCATAGAAAATACACAAAATAGCTTAGGTGTAAAATAACTGAAACCAAATGCCAATTATTGGAACCTGTTGTGGTATACAGGGTGGAAGTGAAATGATCCACCAGACTTTAACAGCAAATTTCTTATGTTGTGAATAACAAGAAAGTCTAGTAGCAAAATGTTGAAAAGTTTATAGATTTCTAGAAAAAATATTTTTATAAAAAAAAATCACCTGACTGAATTATTATTGACTGAAAGTTCTTGATTTATTGCTATATTAATAGAAAATTGGATAAACAACAACTTTTTCCTTTGGCGTATTTCAATAGATTCAACGGTTTTTGTGTAAATTAAATTAAAAAACACAGAATTTATTGCAACAAAAAGGCAACAAATTGTGGGTTCCTTTAAATTTAATTTACAGAAAAACCGTTGAATCTATTGAAATAACCCAAAGGAAAAAGTTGTTGTTTATCCAATTTTCTATAAATATAGCCATAAATCAAGAACTTTCAATCGATAATAATTCAGCCAGGTGCTGATAAATTTTTTTGATAATATTTTTTTCTAGATAACTAAACTTTTCAACATTTTGGTACTAGACTTTCTTGTTATTCACAACATGAGAAATTTGCTGTTAAACTCTGGCGGATCATTTCACTTCCACCCTGTATATCAGCAGTCATTATCAGCATTACACGTTGTATCACAATGAACAATTATATACTTTTCTTTTCAAAATTTTCATGAGTAAATATTACATTGTCTTCTACCCAAAAATTTTACTGGAAAGACTATTTTGAGATACCTGAATAAAAAAGCATATTTAAAAATATCCTTGTGTGTGTGTTTCTCTGTGTATGTGTGCATGTGCGTGCAGGCGTGTGTGTCTAAAAGAAGACCATTAAATACCAAACTTAGTGTTAAGTTCAGCATCTTCCAAGAGGAGAAATGAAAATGTATATTTTAAATTTTCTAGGAATAGTCTGTTAAGCACTACCATACGTGGCATAATCTAGAAGTATACCCGAAATAGAGTTGTGGTAGTTAGAAAAGCACCACAGTATTTGTCTAATAATCGGGAAAACCACGATAACGTCAAGGTAAATGTGAGCAGCCAACGGGAATCGAAAGCATGACCTCCCTAACGCCAGAAAAAAATTAAAATAGTCTTTTTTTTTTTCCATTTCTGCAACCCCTTTAACTACTCATATTGGAGGTTTTGACTGCAACATAGGATGGTAATCTAATGTGCTTTTCAAATGGGAAGGAGTTTGTCCTTGAGCGTCTCCAGGCCGGCAACCAATCGGAGTGCTGCTGTGTTGTCATATTACTTTCCCTTTAAGTGGGGCTTGACGCGCGCCAAGAAATATTAAGAGTGGGGGTAATGAGCTTGCAACGCTGTGCATATAAACGTATCTCATTAGCTGCAGATCAGAACTCTCCCCATTTCAAAAACACAGTAGTCTTATCTTTTGTGTCAGGTAACCGTATATTTTCGTTGTTTTAACTTCCAGACTATGCATAGTATTGTCATTAACTCAGGAGAATGTGTTTATCCTTGAACGCTCAATCGTGCTTTGCGGTTGGTAGCTTATTGGTTCAATGTAAACAGCAGTTCAAAATTACAGTCTAGAAAACAGTTGAACTATAAGTAGTGCCAGTGTTGTTATCGTGTGGTTCTTGAGTCTCCAATAAACATAATTCATTGGTTATATCACTGAAAGTATCATCATAATTGCTTTGTTTGATGTGGTAATATAATGTATTAGTGATGCTCTCGCATGTAATATTTATTATACAGGGAAAGAAAGGATAAGTCATTTTTGAAGCACGCTGTAAGCTCTCAGCGCGCTATCTCAAGTTCACTTGTGACAACCATTGGGTCATAGCTAAACTCCTGAGAAAAATACAGTAGAGAGCAAGGTTAACCAAAGAATAACTACAATCTCCGCCCGGAATCGAACCGGTCAAAGTTATCTCGCTGACCACCCTACCATACAGGCAGTCAATTTAAATTTGTAACTGTGGCAAGACGTTGAGAAGGCCTGAAAACGAGCTTTGAATTTTAATTGTAAACATTAGCATTGAGGAGTACAATAGTGGCTGAGAATGGGCTGATGTTAGCAGATGGGCTGAAGAGATCAACTTCTGGATTTCCCCTCCGCCCTGAAGCTACACACACCCTCGTACAAGAAATGGCACTCCCAGGCAGGGCCTAGCCACTTGTGCCAATACATACATATATGTTAGTGATTCATGTATGTATAGCCTTCCACTGACACGCACACTCGTTACTGATACTTGCTCGTTTGTTTTCCTATACCACTGTGTCTTTCTCCTTCATTAACATCCACATATGGAAAAGTGTCATATGTCATGCCACCAGGGTTGGCACTTTAGGCCTAAAAAATATGTGTTGCACTCACACGACTTTCTCTACTCTTGTAGTACTAACCATTCTTACAAAATCTTATTCCTATATCTTCTTCGTGTTAGTTAAGATAAACATTTGTGCAAATTATCTTATCGCTGATTTCCTTGTAGGTGCAAGGGGAATATAAGAATACAGTAGACTGTGAGCGATAGTCAAATCTTTTAAAGCTTTGAGATCCCGTTCTCTTTCCACGCTTAGCATACAAAAAAATGAACAACGATGATCCATTTCACGAAAGTTCTAAATTTTCCGAAACTGACACAAATAACAAGGAATATCTTCGAAATGGTTCCCTCTAGAAAAAATGTATTGAGACATAAATTGTGTATTTTAGCAAGATCTACATTTCTTGTACAGTAAGATTTTGTCTATCTCTTACGGTTTACGAGTTATTCAAAACTCATCTAGACTAAACAGGACTATATAGGCTATAGCCAGAAAATTCAAAATATACATTTGATTTGCCATAAAAATATCTCAAACATATGGCATTTTAATCAAAATCGTTAGAGCCATTTTCAAGAAAATCAAAATTTTCCAAAAATTTTCCATGTAAAGGATAGTTTAGGGTGGGGATATTTTCTTCAAAATCTTCATGTCGTATCCTTGAAAGACATTAAATTTAAATACCAGCTTTGGTTTTCAACCGACTTTTCCTTGTTTAGTTATGTTGTCCATAGACTGACACACACACAGACTGACACATGGACCTTTTTCCAAAAATGCTTTTTTTTTTTATTCAGGGGGCCTCAAAACATATATTTCCGGTGAAATCTCGACATCGAATTTTTGGGTGGAATACAATAGGTACTTTCTTTACTTTTAATAAGAGTTAAATCCCATATTAATCGAGATAAACATTCGCAGAAATTATCTTATTGCTAATTTTCTTGTAGATACAACAGGATTATGGGAATACAATAAGCTTATATCATTAACGACATAAAAGCTTTAAGATTAAGATGATTTGGGGACAAATCGAACCCCGGATGACAGAATGGCTAAAATAATATATAAATATTCCTCTATGAAATCAAGATTAAGGGGCCGTCCCAAGAATAGATGGTTTGATGATGTACTTGATGACCAGTGAGCGGGGTTTTAGTACGAAATCCATCTAGTTAACCATGCATCTTCAACTTGCAGTGCCCTTGTAAACAAGTAGAGTGGAAGGCAGTACAGCCCTCAAGCTACCTGCCGGCTCTATACTCCATGCTGTTAATCTCATTCCTATGTTTACTTACTAAAACCTCGCTCCTTGTTGATGACATTAAGCATATGAAAATAAAACATTGGCCTGTTTGCATACAGAATAGAAAAGTCTGGAAACAAATTGTTGAGAAGGGCTTTTGTAAAGTTGTAGTGCCTTAATAACAGGAAGAAGAAGAAGAAGAAGAAAAAGAAGAAATCTTTAAGTGACACTCAAATATTTTAAGAGCTGCTCACTATGTAATAGCTTTTAAATTCTGTTTCTTTCGGATGTCCAGGACAAAAGAATGACAGCTTCCCATTTGACAAAGGGAGAAGTATTGGTAACTTCAAACAAATAACCAAAATTTCCGAAATGGTTCACTCTACTAAAAATGTATTTGAAAAATTGTGAATCTACCTTTTGGTGTAGTAAGATTTTGTCTCTCTCTTATGGCTTATCAGTGGTACAAAAACAATTGAGAATGAAGAGAGAATCCGAGTACATTATATATTCAGAAAATTGATGATTTAAAATATTTAAACATAATAATTACAGTAACAATTATCAATAAAATATAAATGGAGAAAACGAACATATCGGGAATTTGAAAAAGCTGAATAGTTTTAACGGTTATGGTAGCGTCACTACACGAGTAAACTGATTCATTATTTTTATGGGAAGCTTGTGAGTGTGTGAAACAGAAATAAACGGCGGAAAATTTGAAATAGAGTGAAACTCATCATTAAGTGTTGAAATACGAGCGGAGTTGTATTTGAGTGGCGAATTGTTTTATAATCCACGTATATTGGTCGACAACGTCTCAGTGTAAATAATGAAAATATTTCAACATTTATTAATAGACGTTATCACCTTAATTAGCGTCATTCTTTATAAACAAAACACACGCATACCCTGGGAGAGAAATCTCAATGCTCTATCGGCGGCAAGGAACTGAATCAAAGGACTTTATGACATTATTAGACGGCGTGAGATACTTACTTCAAACTGTCTTGTTAACGTGTGACCTACGAAACGCTAATTTGGCTTCAAAATTGTTGCAGCTACGACTGGCGAATAGTGCTTCATTCCAACGTACGATAGAAAATATTTGCTTCAATTTCCAGAAAACTCAAGATGTACAATATTACGCAAGACACTTAAAACTATCAGGATAGCCTTCTGTATACACATGAGAACATGTTCCGTTTCGGACATGATTAACTTGTAATAGATAAAAATAGTTATTTATGATACAAGGGTTAAAAGGAACATTTTATTTTGTGAGTAGATGTGATTCCGATACGAGGCCTCAGACCGCGGAATTGAGGAAAACTGCAAACAAAATAAAATCCTTTTAACCCGTGCATCATACACTATTTTTTTAGACAACGCTGAATATTTATAGGTATATTAAATATTATATATAAATATACATTGTTTAACCTTTTTCATGGTCATGATAATCATTGGGCTGCGCTGTTCAGTTGTTGCCTTTCTTAGCATCAGTGTTAAGAACATTATGACCTTTACAAAACCACAACATTCTACACAAAGATGGCAGTGGAGAAAATATGTATTCTTATCTTTCAACAGATCTTGATTTTTTGGATAGCAATTCTAATTTCAGTCTCTCCGCTGCTTATAAAACTTCTATAGGTTCAACACAGTCCATATTTACATTGAAATGACTCGCCATTTTATATAAACATTGAATAAATGAGATTCGTGGCCTACTTAGAATTTTATACTTTTAACACTGTATGTTTTTATGACAAATGAAATGTATATTTTGAATTTTCTGGCTATAGTCTATGTAATTCTGTTTACTCTGGATCGGTTTTGCTTAGGTGCTAAACCGTGAAAGATGGACAAAATCTTAGTATACAAAAAACGTACATTTTGCTAAAACACAATTTATGTCCAATTTTTTTTGTAGAGTGAACCGTTTCGGAGATATTCCTTGTTACTTGTGAAGGTTTTGGAATACTTAAACTAAAGAACTAACTATCGCTCAAAGCCTACTGTATTCCCATATTCTCCTTGTACCTACAACAAGATAACAATATAATTTATACAAATGTTTATCACAACTAACACGAAGAAGATATAGGAGTAAGGGTTTATAAGAATGGTTAGTACAAGAGTAGAGAAAGTCATGTGAGTGCAACAGATCAGATTTCTTAGTTATGCTGTTCACAGACTAACAAACACACATAAGAGGTAGAACTGAAACTTAAACATTCAATGCCACAGCTGGGATTTGTACCACAGACCGTCCGCTAACTAGGCGGGTGCTCTAACCATTAAGCTACTGTGACAACCTGCCAAAATGACATTGGATTCTCAAACCATTCAACTACGAACTGGTTTGAGAAATTCAATGTCATTCTGGCAGGCTGTCACAGTAGCTTAATGATTAGAGCACCCGTCTAGTAAACGGAGGGTCTGTGGTTCAAATCCCAACTGTGGCATTGAATGTTTAAGTTCCAGTTCTACTCTTCAAACTTTGCCCACACACGGCTTGTGTGTTTAAAAACACCAACAGTAAGTTTGTTGGTATAAATAAATAATAAACACATAATTTTTTCTTAAAATACCTTTTTTTTTAATTCACGGTGTCTCAAAACACACATTTCGGATGAAATCTCGACAAGGAATTTTTGAGTGGAATACGATACTTCATCTACTTACTATACATAGTAGAGAAAGTAATAAAAAAATCTGATGTGTTACACTCACATGACTTTCTCTACTTTTGTACTAACCATTCTTACAAACTCTTATTCCTATATCTTCTTCGTGTTAGTTAAGATAAGCATTTGTACACATTATCTTATTGCTTATTTCCTTGTAGGTGCAAGGGGAATGTTAGAATACAGTAGGCTTTGTGCGATAGTCAAATCTTCTAAAGCTTTGAGATTCTGTTGTCTTTGCACACTTGACATAAAAAAATTAACAACGATGATCCATTTCATGAAAGTTCCAAGTTTTCCGAAACACACACATAACAAGGAATATCTCCGAAATGGTTCACCTTACAAGAAAATTTATTGAGACATAAATTGTGTATTTTAGCAAGTTCTACATGTTTTGTGCAGTATGATTTGGTCTATCTGTTACGGTTTACCAGTTATGCAAAAGTCATACAGAGTAAATACGACTACAGGGGCTATGGCCAGAAAATTCAAGATATACATTTCATTTGTCATAAAAATATCTCAAACATATGATATTTTAATCAAAATCGTTAGAGCCATTTTCAAGAAAATCCAAATTTTCGAAAAATTTTCCATGTAGAGGGTAGTTTAGGGTGGGGTTATTTTCTTCAAAATCTTCGTGTCACATCCTTGAAATACATTAAACTTAAATACCAACTTTGGTTTTTAACCGACTTTTTGTTTTTGAGTTATGCTGTCCACAGACTGACAGACTGACACACAGACACACACACGGACCTTTTTCTAAAAATGCTTTTTTTCTGGATTCAGGGGTCTCAAAACATATTTCCGGTGAAATCTTGACATCGAATTTTTGGGTGGAATACAATACTTCCCGTACCAGTAGAGAAAGTAACGAGAGTATGATGAAGTAAGGAGAATTTTACATTAGAACGTAAGTCACTCTTTTGCCCAAATGTTTGAATTGTGGAAATAGGAGTCATACATATCACGTGAAAGGTGATGAGTGCTGCTGTTGAGGTTTTCAAGTGTGATTGTTGTGGCACGCCTGAGATCCCAACAGTTGTTTTACTGACTCATTCTCACAAAGAGGGTGCTGTATGTATAATCGGCAGCAGAAGACTCCACATTATCATTGCATCAGATTCGTGTCCGCCCTATCGATTCAACTAACCTGCTGTGAGAATTTGTGCAGCTGAAAAGAGGGACAGAAAAGAGGAGCGAGCGAGCTAGCGGCAAGGGATTTGCTCCGTTCCGTTACACTGACTTGATTTTCAATTCAATTCAGCAAACCAAGTTTCCCATCTGTGACAATTGAATATCGATTCAAACAAGAGATTGTGACTGGTGGAGAAACAAAGATATTATCACTGAATGTTCAAGTCGGATTCCGAATATTAGTTGATAACAAGCCGTATTTTGATTTATTTTGTCCTCGGCAGATTACGGATTTTATTTTTGTAATCCAGTAGCGTATTAACTTGTGGTAGGAATGGCTTAATAACACATAAATATGACACGATATAACATGGTGACTTCTGGGAATTCTAGTCTTACGATATCCATCAAAACAAAACGATGTTTGCACTCATAAAACCTTTTCTGCTTACTCTTATAGAAAATATTCTAAAAACATGGTCTTCTTGTATGCAAGGGCAGATCCAAGGGGAAGAAGAGAGGTTGTAGCTGCCGCTGAAAGTGTCGGACCATTTCCCACAAAGATATGTTAGTTTTTTCGAAAACAAGCTGGCAACACTGCAGATTGTGTGGGTGTCACTTTCACTAGCTCAGTACATAAACACCGCAGCGGTGCATCTTGTGAACATAAATACTCTGCCCGTGTCTTTCCATGTTTACTGTGCGTGTGTAGGCCAATCAGAAGCATTTGCTTCTAAAATATTATACGCCCCTGCAAGGAACCGACCTGTTTACAGTTTAATTCCCTGACCAACGTGAGCGCAACGTTGTCGAGTTGCTTCACGTCTGAAAAAGCTGCTCCGAGTATTCCTTCAATTCTTTTAAGTGACTAATTATTTTGAAACCCTGTGTTATATTCCATAATTACTACCGAAGCTATGTCAAAATAAGTTACTTTATGCATGTTACAAGTAACGCATGTTATAATTAATTGCAATTTGGAACAAAAACCAATTAGTTTCTCGAAATTGACTGATCAAACAAAAAAATGTCATTCGACTTTTGTTTGTAATGGTTCTATGAAACACATATTAGAAGGAATGTAATAATTCAGATCTCTTGAAACGTGGTTTTTCCGGATTCTGGAAGTCTCGAAACGCGTATTTCAACTTATATGTATAGAACAGAACGCCGAAAAGGGTGGACACGTGTCAGGGAGTCGGAGGCCCGGAGGGAATACACAGTTATACATTAGGAAAGTGGATACATATATCAATTTACTATGCTATAGAATTTTGTACTATTCTCCCTTATCAGTTGTCACTACTTCCCCAATGTTGTACAAATCATGTGGCTAATCGGACGGGGGTTGGGGAACACGGGACACAATGTTTGGAGGGCCCACCATATTTGTGGATTGTTCGATCACCCGAATTTTTCATTGAATACTAGCTGAAATACTCGTCGATTCCCCTAATTTGACAATTTATCCTACAACGTGTAGCCTTAGGTTGTACTTACCCAATAGCTTTGAATTTCTTTGGAGATATTATCTAAAAAAGTATTACTTAATATACTTGAAGAGTTAATTCAAACCTTTACGACTCTATCACCAACAAAAATATACAAAATAAATGCATGAAACAATGAACAACTAGAAATAGCTACCACAGCAGGGAAGCGCAAGTTAAGAATGATACAGAACATTTTGAGTTCCGAAAATTATCACTTTTGTACAACTTTAAGAAAGCGTTAAGCTATTTGCAGAGACATATTAAGCATACTAATCAATTCAGATTTCGTTAGCGTTCACTCAATAGTTATTGTTTAACCAGAATTTATGTTAGTGTCCTGTGTTACTTTAATTAGCTTCCTCTCGCCTACCACCTAGGCGGCCCGGGTTCGATCCCAGGGACCCGCATGTGGTATTCGTGGTGGAAGAAGCGGCGTCAGGGCGGGTTTTCTCCGGGTACTCCGGTTTCCCCCGTCATCTCATTCCACCGGTGCTCCATCTTCATGTATCATCAGTGTCACCGCCTGCGGTGCCGTAATAGTAAAAGCGGGCGTTAAACACTACAACAACAATTAGCTTCCTGATAAGATTCCAAGGCTCTCTCAAAAAAAAAAAAAAAAAAAAAAAAAAAGGTATTAAAATGTTTTATCTGATACTCTAAGAAATTTATACAAACCAGGTTAATGTCATTAACCACCGGGCATTGTCCGTGGTTTGATGGTGTATCCCCACTGCATTTAGCCTAAGGTTGCATTTGAGCAAAAGCCTTGTACTGAAAGAGTTAATTATAACTTTCACTATACCATAAATACTATATATATATATATATATATAATACTATATCAAAGCACTGTAAACAACCACAGTTTGTAATGATCAGAGACCGGAACAGGCAGAATGTCTTTTTACAAGTATCATGTCTGTCTTCAATTTGAAGAAAATATTGCTCGGGATGTTTAGCAATGCCCAAGGATTACGTACCCGGTACACTGGTTATTTTAGAGCATTGACCGCAAATAAACAAAGGCAATACTATTTATTTTGTGTAGTACCTACATTAGGTGGTGGTATAAAATGGATCTACGTGAAAAAATAGTCCAATAAATATAGGTTTACCAGATGACAATGTAAGACACAATAGTAAAAAATCTGATGTGTTGCACTCACATGACTTTCTCTACTCTTGTACTGACCATTCTTACAAACTCTGATTCCTATATCTTCTTCGTGTTAGTTGAGACAAACGTTTGTACAAATTATCTTATTGCTTATTTCCTTGTAGGTGCAAGGAGAATGTTAGAATACAGTAGGGTTTGAACGATAGTCAAATCTTTTAAAGCTTTCAAATCCCGTTCTCTTTGTATGATTAACATATAAAAATGAATAACAATATTCCATTTAACACAAATATAACTTCTCGTAAATTCACAAATAACAAGGAATATCTCTGAAATGGTTCGCTCTATAAAACGATTATTCAGAGATAAACTGTGTGTTTTAGCAAGATATACATTTTTGTATAGTAAAATTTGGTTTATCTCTTACGGTTTACCAGCTATTCAAAAGTTATCCAGTGTAAATATAACTACATGGAAATTTCATTTGCCATAAAAATATCTCAAACATATGGCACTTTAATGAAAGTCGTTAGAGCCATTTTCAAGAAAATCAAAATGTTTGAAAAAGTTTAGGGTGGGGAAATTTTCTTTAAAATGTTCGTGTCGCATCTTTGAAAGACATTAAACTTAAATATTAATTTTGGTTTTTAACCGACTTTTCGTTTTTGAGTTATGCTGTCCACAGTCTGACAAACACACATACACACGCGCGCGCGCGCACACACACACACACACACACACACACACACACACACATACACACACACGGTGCCTTTTACAAAAATGCTTTTTTTATCAGGAGACCTCAAACATATATTTATGGTGAAATCTCGACATCGAATTTTTGGGTGGAATACAATACTTCCCTTACTATAGGTAATAGAAAAAGTAATAGTGACAACGCTTATTAAGCTGATTTTAAACAGTACAATATGTTGGCTAATATAGAAGCTTGCGAGTCCAAACTCGGGGGAAATGTGATGGGAATCGGTGTTTTTAATTGCGACATTTTTGTACATTATTGTATCTACCTAAGATGAAGGCTGTCGTTCGGTAATTAAAATCGCTAACGTTCAATAATAAGTGAATAATACTGAGTGTTTATTTATTTCTATACCCTCTTCCAGAACCCTGTTTCAGCAGACTCCTCATTTCAAAGGGAATTGAGCCTCGGAGTGCATGCATTTCCAACTTCACAGATGTGCCAGATCTGTTTTTCACCAGAATATTTTGTGAGTTCTTTGCACGCAGTATGGAAACACTCGATTGCATAATTTGTATGGTTTAATGCTCCTTCCGAACTGGAAGATACCAGGGGGAGCCTATCGTTACGATATTGCCGTTGTGTAAATATCTCCATTCTTGCCTAGAATTTTTTCAGTTCGGAGACAAAACATGCTAAAAAGGATTAAAATATTAGATATACCTACCGTAGATAACTAATCTGACGTTACATTTTCATGTGTTCCTATAATGGCCGAACTGTATTGTAGCTTTCATTACAATGCTCTTATTTCGCCTTTGTGCGTTTTATTAATTTATTCTGAGTAGGCCAGTTTTCATTTACTGCTGTTAAGGCCGTGAACAAGCTCTTTGTGTAATAGAAAAATTTTGCCATTAAAGCTGAGACACTATTCACAAAAACCGTGCAATTATTTAAGTTACCTATCAGTATACATGCTGGGATTTCGAGTTTACGAGACGCACGTGAACCAACTTCCAAATGTGAACACTGGAAACGTAAGATATATGTGCCATTTCAGAAAGGTGACTTCGAAACTGATGGCTTCCACTGATGTTTCGCAAGTTCTCTTCCTAATGCACCGCTTTAAAGTAGTGACGTCATAAAACGATTGATTGGCGCGAAAGTCTGAATAAATCTGAAGAATTGGTGTAACAGTGTGTGTGTGGTTTTTTTTTACATTAAATTCATACACGTCTTCGACGACGTGGCCGAGTGGTTAGACCGTTCGCTTATCACTTATGCGGCCCGGGTTCAATCCCAGGGACCCGCATGTGGTATTCGTGGTGGACGAAGTGACGTCTCCGGGTTCTCCGATTTCTCCAACCACTCATCATCCATTTTACCTGAATTCCATACCATCCTTTTCCTCACTCTCATACCTGGTGCTTGACTCGCTTCCAGGTCTTCACTACGTCCGGTTCATAGGTTTCTGTGCTCTCCAACAAGCGTCTGATCCTAGTCCTCCATACTGGGAGAGTAATCAGGTAAAGAACAACACATTCATACACACATACACACTCCATTCACTCTTCCAGACTCTGGGAAGGATGGAAAATAATCCTACTTAAAGAAAAATTGCCACCCTCCAGCCCAGTATCGAACCCCCAACCTCTGCAGTCGAAGATTAGCATGCTGGCCAGCTAACAACACAGCCTGTCTTCAAACTGGTTGTATGTATAACAATAATAATTACCCTGTAGAGTGAGAAAGCTGTAATTACTGGACTTTCAGAGTAAAGGATTACTCCCATGGGAGAACGTACAGCATCTGCATAATTAGCGAGAAAACACATCGCGTAGTACAAACTCTGGGGTTTTGACTCTTGGTTACACATCCAACTTACCCAGCCATATAGCTCCGAGGTAACGTGTCCGGTTCGTAGTCTAGAGGTATTGAGTTTGATTTCTGCAGCCGACCCCTCTGACTTTTAGCAGTTTTTCCTAGTCCGTAAGGCGAATATTTTTTCTTTTTTTTTTTTATCTTAATTTTGGGAGGGGTTAAGGGGCTGTCAGGGGATCTTTTCTCCCCCTTTCCGCCAGAAGGAGGCCTTCTCTGAGTAGCCCACCGGTGTGACCTAACCTTGGAATCTTTCGGGACCTCTGCGTGTCTCTGTTAGTCGGCCTGACTGCGGCCTATAGCCTCCTGCGCTTCCTACATCCTATCCGTTCCTCCTGCGTTGACTCGAGGCACCAGGTGTACAGTCGTTCCCTGGTTATAACCACACTCGTAACTACCCCACTTGTGCTGTTTCTCCTACCAAGCCAGAACAAATAGGCAATCTTCTCTCAATTTTATCTTCTCTCAATTTTAAAGCTACACGTTATAGGCATAATTCATTATGTTATTTTTCATCGCGTTCGTGGTTTATGTTTTAACTTTTACTTTAATAAGTCGTCCAAAATGCCACAACTGTCAATCTGGAATTCTAATCGTAAACGAGCATAGATATACAGTTTGCTATTTTGAAACGACACTTCAGAAATTACTGCTGTAAAGAAATAGTGATATCTCAGACTGAGACACTATAAGTAGACTTTGTTTATATTCAGCATTAAATAAAGTGAATATTGTGAAATCCAAGGGTACTCAACAAGCAAGCAAACGCTCGCTTCCCCATCACGTTATTTTCCCCCACCACTGACCAAGGCTAGGTGAGCCAGACCTGCTAAGCAGAGGCGGATGGCGCGGAGTATCACAGACAATTGAATGGAAGGACGAATATTTTTGTTTTCGAGATGAAGACGATAAAGTTAAGTGCTTGATTTGTAAGACTGATAGTTGCAGATTTATACCATTTCCCTTGCTTACGTTCCGTGTTCACGATAAATGTTGTTCTCCTGGAAAAATACAACGAACTTTTGAAGCAATTGTACGACATATTCTCTTCACAATTTAAACATTGAAATCACAATCCAATTATTTTGCACTTTTGAAGTTTCCATGTAGTGAGACTTCACACGAGCTACAGAATATGAAACTACTTGCATTCCAGAATTCCACGACCGTAAAATGCTCTCAGAAAGAAGGTTGGGAATTATTTAGGTCTCTGTCCTGCTGTGAATATTCGAGATTACGTTTGTTTGCATCCAGTTTAATGACAAAATTGCTTCATTAACACCTTTTTAATCATTCATTTCACCTGCATTTCATATTTTCCTCGCTTTCATACCTGTTACTTGGCTGATCACCCGCTTCCAGGTATTCACTCTGTTCGGTCAATAGTTTTCTGTGCTCCCCGACAGCCGTCTGACCCTAGGTAGAAAGAAAGAAAGACAGA
Organism: Tenodera sinensis; assembly: GCA_030765045.1. Classification (NCBI taxonomy): domain Eukaryota; kingdom Metazoa; phylum Arthropoda; class Insecta; order Mantodea; family Mantidae; genus Tenodera; species Tenodera sinensis. The sequence continues at coordinate 45,640,096 of CM060974.1, forward strand.
CCGAAAGAGAGATAGAAAAGAAAGAGAGAACGAAAGAGAGAGAAAAGAAACAGAGAACGAGAGAGAGAGAGAGAAAAGAGAGAGAAAAGAAAAAGAGAACGAGAGAGAAAAGAAACAGAGAACGAAAGAGAGAGAGTAAAGAAAGAGAGAACGAAAGAGAGAGAAAAGAAACAGAGAACGAGAGAGAGAGAAAAGAGAGAGAAAAGAAAGAGAGAACGAAAGAGAGAGAAAAGAGAGAGAAAAGAAAGAGAGAACGAAAGAGAGAGAAAAGAGAGAGAAAAGAAAGAGAGAACGAAAGAGAGAGAAAAGAAACAGAACAAGAGAGAGAGAAAAGAGAGAGAAAAGAAAGAGAGAACGAGAGAGAGAGAAAAGAGAGAGAAAAGAGAGAGAGAAAAGAAACAGAGAACGAGAGAGAGAGAAAAGAAAGAGAGAACGAAAGAGAGAGAAAAGAAACAGAGAGCGAGAGAGAGAGAAAAGAGAGAGAAAAGAAAGAGAGAGAAAAGAAACAGAGAACGAGAGAGAGAGAAAAGAGAGAGAAAAGAAAGAGAGAACGAAAGAGAGAGAAAAGAAACAGAGAACGAGAGAGAGAGAAAAGAGAGAGAAAGGAAAGAGAGAACGAAAGAGAGAGAAAAGAAACAGAGAACGAGAGAGAGAGAAAAGAGAGAGAAAAGAAAGAGAGAACGAAAGAGAGAGAAAAGAAACAGAGAACGAGAGAGAGAGAAAAGAGAGAGAAAAGAAAGAGAGAACGAAAGAGAGAGAAAAGAAACAGAGAACGAGAGAGAGAGAAAAGAGAGAGAAAAGAAAGCGAGAGAAAAGAAACAGAGAACGAGAGAGAGAGAAAAGAGAGAGAAAAGAAAGAGAGAACGAAAGAGAGAGAAAAGAAACAGAGAACGAGAGAGAGAGAGAAAAGAGAGAGAAAAGAAAGAGAGAGAAAAGAAACAGAGAACGAGAGAGAGAGAAAAGAGAGAGAAAAGAAAGAGAGAACGAAAGAGAGAGAAAAGAAACAGAGAACGAGAGAGAGAGAAAAGAGAGAGAAAAGAAAGAGAGAACGAAAGAGAGAGAAAAGAGAGAGAAAAGAAAGAGAGAACGAAAGAGAGAGAAAAGAAACAGAGAACGAGAGAGAGAGAAAAGAGAGAGAAAAGAAAGAGAGAGAAAAGAAACAGAGAACGAGAGAGAGAGAGAAAAAAGAAAGAGAGAACGAGAGAGAGAGAAAAGAGAGAGAAAAGAAAGAGAGAGAAAAGAAACAGAGAACGAGAGAGAGAGAAAAGAGAGAGAAAAGAAAGAGAGAACGAAAGAGAGAGAAAAGAAACAGAGAACGAGAGAGAGAGAAAAGAGAGAGAAAAGAAAGAGAGAGAAAAGAAACAGAGAACGAGAGAGAGAGAAAAGAGAGAGAAAAGAAAGAGAGAACGAAAGAGAGAGAAAAGAAACAGAGAACGAGAGAGAGAAAAGAGAGAGAAAAGAAAGAGAGAACGAAAGAGAGAGAAAAGAGAGAGAAAAGAAAGAGAGAACGAAAGAGAGAGAAAAGAAAGAGAGAACGAGAGAGAGAGAAAAGAGAGAGAAAAGAAAGAGAGAACGAAAGAGAGAGAAAAGAAAGAGAGAACGAGAGAGAGAGAAAAGAAACAGAACGAGAGAGAGAGAAAAGAGAGAGAAAAGAAAGAGAGAACGAGAGAGAGAGAAAAGAGAGAGAAAAGAAAGAGAGAGAAAAGAAACAGAGAACGAGAGAGACAGAAAAGAAACAGAGAACGAGAGAGAGAGAAAAGAGAGAGAAAAGAAAGATAACGAAAGAGAGAGAGAAAAGAAAGAGAGAACGAAAGAGAGAGAGAAAAGAAGAAAGAGAGAAAGAAAGAAACAAAGAGCGAAAGAGAGAAAGAAAGATTGAGCGAGAGAAAGAAAGAGAGAAAGAGAGAGAAGGAGAGAGAAAATAAATGAAAATCACCTTGCTTATCTTTTGAGATTGTGCACTTCATCTTTTGCAACAAATATTGAACTCCTGCAACGTAAATCGTGCCAACAACCATCCTCAGAAACATCGTGGGTTAGTCAGGAGTAGAATATGAATGTCCTGGAGAAGAGAAAACTGAGCTGTATGGACCTCGGTCTTGCTTGACCACCATTTTACCAATTCATCTATCGTCCGATATCACGTATTTGGTTAAAGGACTTTAAGCGTATATACATATTTTTCGAAATTTTGATTTTCACCAAAATGACTAACAATTTTTTATTTTCTCTATTGGTCAGTAGGGGAAGTATTGTATTCCACCCAAAATTTCGATGTCGAAATTTCACCGGAAATATGTGTTTTGAGGACCCCTGAATTAAAAAGAAACATTTTTAGAAAAAGGTTGGTGTGTGTCTGTGGACAGCATAAATCAAAAACGAAAAGTCGGTTAAAAACCAAAGTTGGTATTTAAGTTTAATGTCTTTCAAGGATGCGACATGAAGATTATGAAGAAAATATCCCCTCCATAAACTACCCTTTACATGCAACATGCTTCGAAAATTTTGATTTTCATGAAAATGGCTCTAACGATTTTTATTAAAATCTCATATGTTTGAGATATTTTGATGACAAATGAAATGTATATCTTGAATTTTCTGGCTATAGCCCCTGTAGTCGTATTTACCCTGGACGACTTTTGCATAACTGGTAACCCGTTAGAGATAGACCAAATTATACTATACAAAAAATGTAGATCTTGCTAAACTACACAATTTATGTCTCAATAAATTTTCTTGTAGGGTGAACCATTTCGGAGATATACCTTGTTATGTGTGTGAGTTTCGGAAAACTTGGAACTTTCGTGAAATGGGTCATCGTTGTTCATTTTTTTATATGTTACGTGTACAAAGAGAACGGAATCTCAAAGCTTTAAAATATTTGACTATCGCACAAAGCCTACTGTATTCCAATATTCCCCTTGCACCTACAAGGAAATAAGCAATAAGATAATTTGTACAAATGTTTTATTTTAACTAACACGAAGAAGATATAGGAATAAGAGTTTATAAGAATGGTTAGTACAAGAGTAGAGAAGGTCATGTGAGTGCAACACATCAGATTTTTTTTATGTCAAATGTGCAAATAGAAGGGAATCTCAAAGCTTTAAAAGATTTGGCTATCGCACAAAGCCTACTGTATTCTCATATTCCCTTTGCACCAACAAGGAAATAAGCAAAAAGATAATTTGTAGAAATGTTTATTTTAACTAACACGAAGAAGATACAGGAATAAGAGTTAATGAGAATGGTTAGTACAAGAGTAGAGAAATCCATATGAGTGCAGGATATCAGATTGTTATACACGGGAAGTAACTAGTAGCTCAGAGAGCTAATATTTCCCTAGAGCAGAGACTCCCTTTTTACAAACCAGGGAAGAGGGCCAACTTAGAGGTTCTCCCCTTCGTGGTTTTTCCATTAGGCCAATACCTGATTTCTTAAAAACGCCTCCCCCCACGCCGCCCTCAAAGGAGAAGATTACTGAAAAGCCCTAGGGGTGGTAGCGTTCTCCTCGCCGACTCCCAACTCTCCAGACTGGTACTGGATAACACTAAGGCGTCTTTGAGCTATAGTTGGACATGACTGACACGTGCGTTGTCTCCCTCGAGTATTGGGAATTACTGTTTTGTCGAGTCCAACCCAATCCAACAACTGCCTTTCGTGGAGGGTTCAGTAGCTTGGGGCATTGCGCTTAAATTAATGTCAGGGTACCACGAATGATAGGGTGCATCGGCATATTAGACAAGTCTCAGGTAAGGGTTTTTTTCCAATCCAATTGCGTACGTAAATTTCAGATAGATTGGCATTTGTGAGAATCAGGCAGTTATTGCACGAGGGCAGTGGGGAACACTAAGATGCATCAGTATTAACGGAGTGCTACACTCAGATTTATTATAAATCTCGCAAAAATTGACCAAATATGCAAAATGTATTTTGTAAATATCTACCGATATTTATGTAACGAAGGTTAAAACACAGAATGTACATATTAAGACATAATGACAAATTAACAACACCAACCCTGTTAACAGCATGAAAAATTCAACAAAATTCCAGTCCAATTATCTTTTTATTTTCTTCCATAACTTTTGCACTGACTCTTTACTGACGTTAACACAGCCTTCAATCCTCCCGCGATATTACAACTCACAACTGGTTTTCCTCTTATAACCTTGACTCACTCCTTTCACTGTCTTCATGTCTCAAACACTAACTCGGTACTCTCAACACTTCTTTACTTCAACACGACGTATCTTTCACAGCTGTCTCGTGCTCACTGACACACTGATCGACTCAAGGACTCCTGTCTGTTTTCACGTGCTCTGTAAGCTTTTATACCGGCGATGACGTAGCCAGATCTTTCCCTAACGTCTACACACAAGCCGGCCGCCGGACACCTCTCGAATGCTCTGGAAAATCCTATGTGTTGTCCCTTCATTGTGGCTGTGACCCTCCTTTATTGTATTGCTATTGCTGTGGACCTACGTCACAGTATTTTGTTTTTGAAAATTATTTTTTTCAGCACATTCAGTTTTTCAAAATTTTTCTACATAACGCTGCTTACATCCAATTCTGAGATATCGTGTAGGTTCCCAAAACACAAACAATTAAATCTGTCATGTAAATTGTTTTTCATTCGTAAAGACTTTACTGTATTAGTTTTTAAAAATATATGAAACTACAAAAGAGAATAGACATTTAAAATGACAGAATTTAAACATTAATTTTTAACTAAGGCTAGTAAAACAACAGTATATTATATATTTGTGTGTTATAATCAGATAAATGACACGGAATTTTTAAAAACAATTGTTTTTAAAACTGTATCGTGCGAAGCATTTGGATGGGATAATAAAATACAAGTTTAATATTTAATATGTTGGTAGCTGAAAGGATATCACCCTCAAATTTAAAAGCATCTTATGTTTATACTACAAGACAGCATTGAAAATAAATTTTCAGTTAAATTGGCTGAAAAGTTTAGAAAATCAGTTTTAAATATAGAGAAAGTCCTAAACCGGTAGGCGGAGCGTAACTGAAAATGAAAAATGCGTGTGTGAGTTCGTTGATTCAGCATTCATTGAACATTCAGGAGTCGGCATATGTATGTCACTTGACTCTCAGGGACTTAACTCAGGGTAAGTGCCCTTGAATTATGTAGCAACCAATATTAATTACTTAATCCGTCCGCAACGCTATTTGACGTGGTAATATCTTGGCTTGGTGTAATATAATGTAACAAATGAAGAAAACACCAGTTACTGCTATTCACACTTTGTTGCCTTTTAGTCAGTTAGCGTAGTGCTAACGTTACACTCAGATTACTTTTGTACAAGCTCAGAGCAACAGAACAACTGCCGAATCACAAATAAGAACTGTCAGATTGAACTGCTAGTCGGCACGACTCCTCAACGCTTCGTATACGTCTTTTTCCTCTTGCCCGGTGCTTGGCAGCGACTTATATAGGTCCTTAGACAGAGGGAAAGTTCTGGAGGTAGAACATTCGGGAGTGCCTGTGGCGGAACGGTTCAGAAACCACACCGCCATGTAATAGCTATTGTCTCGTACGCTCCTATTGTTGTCGGCGGCCTGTGGCGGAACGGTCCAGAAACCGCACCGCCATGTAATAGCTATTGTCTCGTACGCTCCTATTGTTGTCGGCGGCAGGTTGTTAGGCCAGGCAGGCGACTGGCTGGGTCCCCCCTCCCCCAGTGTAGGCAATCAGATGCGGCGGGCGCGGTGACAATAATTTACTTTGTTTCAAATAAATAAGGTAAAAATTGACAAATCCAATAAACGAATACAAATTGTAGTGGTAAAGATCAATGCAAGTGTTATTATTTCAAAATCGTTCTATTCTCCGCGTCCACGAGACGAGGCGATAAATCTTAGATCTTTCAGCCTCATTTACTTATTTAGTTGCTGGCTATTGCGTTGATTTCCCCTCTCTTTGTTTGTTTTCCTTTCAGCAGTATGAAGTTTAAAATATTACTGCAGAGAGAGAAAAGTAATACTTACGTATTACTCCACACAACACGTGCGGAGTAGCTATATACAATTGATATACGATAATTGCATGATTGGTATGCCAAATGTGTATCCAAATAACACTGAAAATATAGCATATTGCAATGAAATCATTAAACGCGTGCATTACCGCATTTTAAAAGTAGTATGATAAAGAAAAGATGGGATCTATTTTCTCTACATAGACAGAGTACTGCGGTCAGGAGCCAATAAGAATATTCAATGCGACCAGTACTTGGGGCTCTCTCTCGCATTTGTTTATCTCAAGTGAGTTTCTTATTTCGGAACAATCAAGTAGGTGAAGTATTGTATGCCACCCAAAAATTCTATACCAGGTTTTCACCGGAAATACATATTTTGAGGCCCTCTGAAAAAGAAAGGCTCTTTAAAGAAGGTTTGAGTGTGTATGTGGTGTGTGTGGGAGGGTGTCTGTGTCTTTGTGTATTTGTGAACAGCATAACAAAAAGAAAGTTTGATATTTAATTTTAGTATCTTCAAAGAATGCCATACTAAGATTTTTAAGTAAATCCCTGCACCACAAATGACCTTTTACACGAAACATTTTCTAAAAAAATGGATTTTGTAAAAGATCTCTAGCCATTTTGATTAAAATATGTATTTATGATACTGTCATATAATATATATGATTTTTTTTTCTGGGAATAATGTCTGAAGTCCTCTTCATTCTAAATAACTTTTGCATAACTGGTAAACCGCAAGTGATAGACAAAATCTTACTTCACAAAAATTTAGGTCTCGTTAAAATATACAAATACAATTTTCTGTGGAATTAACCGTTTCCGAGATATTCATGTACTTTTCTGAAATAAGAAATGATTATTACTTTTTTATGTATTAATCATGAAAAGAGAATAACATTTTAAAGTTATCACATAGTGAACAATTGTTAAAGAATTTGTTTATAGCTTAAAACCTATTGTATTCTACTTCCCTTTGTACCTATAAGAAAATACGCAGAAAGATCATAAAGTACTGATAGAAGAATAGGTACTTTTAAGAATATTTTGTACAAGAGTGGGTGGAGAAAGTCATACGAGTGCATACATCAGAATTTTTGCACCAGAAAAGAGGACGTGTCTGGAAAAATCTGGTACGTTGCACTCACATGACTTTCTCTACTATTATACTAACCATTCTTACAAATTCTTATTCCTTTATCTTCTTCGTGTTAGTTGAGATAAACATTTGTACAAATTATCTTATTGCTTATTTCCTTGTAGGTGCAAGGAGAATATTAGAATGCAGTAGGCTGTGAGCGATAGTCAAATGTTTTAAAGCTTTGAGATCCCGTTCTCTTTGCACGCTTAACATATAAAAAATGAACAACGATCTTCCATTTCATCAAAGTTTTAAGGTCTCCGAAACTGACACAAATAATAGAGGAATATCTCCGAAATGGTTCAGTCTACACAAAAATTATTCAGACATAAATTGTGTGTTTTAGGGAGATTTACATTTGTTTATAGTAAGTTTAGTCTATCTCTTACGGTTTACGAGTTATTAAAAATTCATCCAGACTAAACAGGACTACATAGGCTATAGCCAGAAAATTCAAAATATACATTTCATTTGTCATAAAAATATCTCAAACATATCACATTTTAATCAAAATCGTTACAGCCATTTTCAAGAAAGTTAAAATTTTCAAAACATTTTCCATGTAAAGGATAATTTAGGGTGGGTCTATTTTCTTCAAAATCTTCGCGTTGCATCCTTGAAAGACATTAAACTTAAATACCAACTTTGGTTTTTAACCAACTTTTCGTTTTTGAATTATGCTGTCCACAGACTGACAGACACACACGGACCTTTTTCTAAAAATGCTTTTTTTATTGTATTCAGGAGGTCTCAAAACATATATTTCCGGTGAAATCAAATCTCGACATCGAATTTTAGAAAATGAAAAGATATGTAACCTATACTGTAGTTAAATAATAGAGAAAGAAAGAAGTGTAAAGAAGGACGCAGAGAAATAAATTTGAAATGGATAGAGCTCGTTAAATATAAATGAAGAATTGCCGCAGGAAATGTTAGCCGGGTTCCCTCTATCATAAAGGCCATACCTTATCACATGGGATGCTCGGCTCTCGAAAATTCAATCAATAATAAACTTCCGGATCCCGCAAAACCCTTCGAAAATTCCCTCACCCCCACATGTCCGGGGGAGAATCTGACTGTAGGTATACCGTTGTGGTAAGCTTTTGATAAATCCAGTCATTTCAGTAGGGTCCCAAGATCAGAACCACCGATATGCCATACATGCAAGTATGTGCACATTCTTCATGAAATCATGGACCTTGTTAGACATACAGCGTTATTTCGTACCGTCATTCTGGTCATTTGGAACTCCAACGAAATCCATGGTAGATAGGTGCAATACAATAAAAGTATATCTCAATTTCTAGGCTAAATACGTACTTATGTGTATAATACACCATAAGTTAGGTATTTACATAGTTTATAAAGAATAAAATCTAACAACTGTACTCATATGACTTTCTCTACTGATTCTTGTAAAACACCTGTTAAAACACGTATTCTTGTATCTACCTCACATTAATTATTGAGATGATTATTTGCAGAAGTGGTTTTACTACATATTTCCTTATAGCTACAATGGCTATAGGAGAATACATCAGGCTTAAATGATAGTCAAACCTTTTAAAGGCTGGTAGCTATGTGCTGGCTTTAAAATACCATTCTCTTTGCATGTAGAAAAACGAATAACCACTTCCTATTTGAGAAAAGCATAAGAATGTTTCAAAAATTCAAACAAATAACAAGGAATATCTCGAAAATAGTTACTTCCACAAAAAATAAGTAGATAAAAAAATAAATGAAAGTATATATATTAAACTGCGTGCTTTAATTAGATCTACATCTGAGGATATTTCATGACAATTCAATTTTCTTACCTCCTTATTTGCATACGGGGATCTAAGTCATACTATATGGTAAATTGTCCATGAGTATATTCGTATACATACAAGATCCTTTGACATACTAGGTACTTCATTTACCTGAGTGCTAGGTTGTAGGTACAAACTTTGCACTACACCCAATGTAGAATAGAACGCTGAGAACTACAGCAGTTTAAGACCGTACATAAATAAATAAATTAAAAATCTGATGTGTTGCACTCATATGACTCTCTCTACTTTTGTACTAACCATTCTTACAAACTCTTATTCCTCTATCTTCTTCGTGTTAGTTAAGATAAACATTTGCACAAATTATCTTATTGCTTATTTCCTTGTAGGTGCAAGGGGAATATTGGAATACAGTAGGCTTTGTGCGATAGTCAAATGTTTTAAAGCTTTGAGATTCCGTTCTCTTTGCACACTTAACATATAAAAAAATGAACAACGATGACCCATTTCACGAAAGTTCTAAGTTTTCCGAAACTCACACACATAACAAGGAATAACTCCGAAATGGTTCACCCTACAAGAAAATTTATTGAGACATAAATTGTGTATTTTAACAAGATCTACATTTTTTGTACAGTATAATTTGGTCTATCTCTAACGGTTTACCAGTTATGCAAAAGTCGTCCAGAGTAAATACGACTACAGGGCCTATAGCCGGGAAATTCAAGATATACATTTCATTTGTCATAAAAATATCTCAGACATATGATATTTTAATCAAAATCGTTAGAGCCATTTTCAAGAAAATCAAAATTTTCGAAAAATTTTCCATGTAAAGGGTAGTTTAAGGTGGGGCTATTTTCTTCAAAATGTTCGTGTCGCATCCTTGAATGACATTAAACTTAAATACCAACTTTGGTTTTTAACCGACTTTTCGTTTTTGAGCTATGCTGTCCACAGACTGACAGACTGACAAGACTGACACAGACACACACACGGACCTTTTTCTAAAAATGCTTTTTTTGGGTTCAGGGGGTCTCAAAACATATATTTCCGGTGAAATCTCGACATCGAATTTTTGGGTGGAGTACAATAGTTCCCCTACTTACCAGTAGAGAAAGTAAAAATGCATTCAGACATAACTTGTGTGTTTCAACAGATCTACATTTTTGTACAGTAAGATTTCGTCTATCTCTTACGGTTTACTAGTCATGCAGAAATCAAGTGTAAACAGGACTACAGGGGCTATAGCCAGAAAATTCAAGATATACATTTCATTTGCCATAAAAATATTTTATACATATGGTATTTTAATTAAAATCGTCAGCCATTTTTAAGAAAATCATAGTTTTCGAAAAATGTTCCATGTAAAGCGTAGTTTAGGATGGAGGAATTTTCATCAAAATCTTCATGTGGTATCCTTGAAAAATATTAAACTTAAATACCAACGTTGGTTTTTAACCGACTTTTGATTTTTGAGCTATGCTGTTCACAAACACAAACACACACATACACGCACGCACGCACACACACACACACACACACACACACACACACACACATAGATATTTTTCTAAAATTTTTTTTATTAAGGGGGCCTCAAAATATATATTTTCGTTGAAACCTTGACATCGAAATTTTGATTCGAATGTAATACTTTCTCTACTTACTCTGCGTAGGACAGAGACAGAGACAGAGACAGAGAGAGAGAGAGAGAACACGCATCTTTTTATGTTTCTGATAGAATCTGCCTCTGATTCCTCTTTGAGGCTCTTCTATCTTATTTCTTGGTCGCATCTGAGTCCTTACTACATTTATTTCATCTTTTGCTTCATAACTTTTCCTGAGAAGCTGGTATCGAAGTTTCCACACCTTTTTGCTGATTAAATTTCGACGATCATGACCTCCATTGTCATTTCGCTTCCTCAATAAGTGTTTTTCTTTTTAAAATACAATTATTTTCTTGTAGTTGCTTTAATTTGGTTCTTGTTTCTTGTAGGTTTCTTCTACAAATGTCAATTATTAATTGCAAAGTTTAAATACCTTTTCTTGTTCTTATCAAGCAGAATACCATTTCTCAGCTTTCAGCATTCATTGATTCTGAGTTATATTATTTTGTTGACCTTTGCTTTTGAATGGCTACCCTTGTCCTCATTTGTGCTATAGTGTAGAAAAGTCACTTTACTTTATCTGCTAAATAACGACCGAGATTTCACAAAACGACATGTTTTGAGACTGTTTTGATAAAAAAAGCATTTCTATATAAAGTTCAGTGTGTGTATGTATGTGTGCCTGTGAACTGCATACCTAACTGAAAAACGAAAACTTGATGTAATACCATACTTGGTATTAAAGTTGAAAATCTACCAAGTTGCGTCACCCTATACAACCCTTTACATGGAAGATTTTTTTCAAAAACTGATTTTTGCAGAAATAGGTCTAACGATTTTGATTAAAACGCTACATATTTAAGTTATTTTGAACAATTAAATATATATGTTCCATAACTGGCAAAGTTTTAAGAGAAAATCAAACTATACAAAAATGTAGATCTTATTTAAACACACAATTTAACTCGAGTAACTCCAGTTACTTATTTTTATTTGCCTGAATTTTGCAATTGTTATAATTTTCTCGAAAAGGAAGTCATTCGTTCTGTTTATGCCCTGGCTATGCAGAGTATGGAATTTCCAAGTAATCACTTAACCCTATTGTATTCTCCTATTCCCATTGTATCTATCAGGAAATATGTAATAAAATCATTTCATATAAAGGTTTATCTTGATTGACTTGAAGTAGATGGAAGAATCTTTTTAATAATAGTTCATACAAGAATGAGTGCAGGAACTGATGTTTGGATAAGCATCTTCTTTATTTATTTTTTTTATTTTTTGTACATGTGCAGACAATGGAATTTCAAAGTCATTACATAGCAACATGATCTTTAGCAATCTGCTCATCCCTTGTATGTCCTGCACGGAAATATGTACATAGTTGAAAGCTTATTTGAATTAAGAAGTACAATAATAACTGTTCTTAAGAATTATTTTCAAGAACTGAGTTGAGAAAGTAATGTGATGGAACACTTCAATATTTTACTTTCTCTGCCACATATAAGTAGTGGAAGTATTGTATTCGACCTAAAAATTCAATGTCGAGATTCCACCGGAAATATGTTTTGAGGTCCCCTGAATGAAAAAAAAAAAACACTTTTAGAAAAAGTCCGCGCGCGCGCGCGCGCGCGTGTGTGTGTGTGTGTGTGCGTGCATGCATTTAAGTATATCTTTCAAAGGTGCGACACGAAGATTTTGAAGAAAATCCCTTCACCCCAAAGCTACCTTGTACATGGAAAATGTTTCGAAAATTTTGATTTTGTCAAAATGGCTCTAACGATTTTCATTAGAATGCCGTATGCTCAGTATATTTTTATGGTAAATGAAATACATATTTTGAATTTTCTCGCTACAGCCCATGTAATCCTGTTTACTTTTGATAACTTGCACAACTGGTAAACCGCAAGAGATAAAAAAATTTTATTACACAAAAATGTAGATCTTGTTAAAACACCCAATTTATGTCCAAATGTATTTTTATGTACTGAACCATTTCGGAGATATTAATGTGATAATTTGCGAGTTTTGCAACGCTTAAACTTTTCTCAAATAGAAGTTCGTTATTCACTTTTTTATGTCTTGGCCGTACAAAGGGAACGAAGTTTCAAAGCTTTACCATTTTATGCAGCTAAAAGATTAGTCAACTCTGAATTCAAAAAAATTATTGAAAAATATTACTATGAAAAATCAAAGAATAAAAAATGGGAACTACCAAACATTCAAACAGTAATTCCTGAGTATCCTCGAAAAACAGCAGTTGCAACCTTCAGGTTGATTACAGGACATGATTGTCTGGCAAAACATTTAAACAGAATTGGGATATATTCTTCACCACTCTGTCCTCTATGTGATCTGCAAGAGGAAATGGATCGAGACCACCTTCAAATATGCCCAGCCACTTCTAGTGCCCCATCCATCAGTGAAAAATATTGTAGAGCAAGAGGATTAATGAGTTCATTGTCAGAAATCCAGCATTAGCTAACAACAAAATTTGACTATCGCTCAAAGCCTACTGTATTCCCATATTCCTCTTGCAGCTACAAGCAAATTAGCAATAAGATAATTTCTGCGAATGTTTATCTTAACTATAAGATGATTTGATGGTGTTTAGTGTTTAATAATTGTATTTTGTTAGTGAAAAAGAGCAAATGGAGACAGTATTGCAAACATAGATGTGGGTATATGTTGCAACACAGGCCAGGCAGTGCTTGTCTCCGACTATTCTGTCGATCGCGCCGCAGCGCGCCGCGCACATACCGGGTAGCGTCCCACCCCACGCAGACATTCCCGGAGTAAATCCGGCTTAACGCAGGCAGGCAGGGCACCCCCGGCTTTGTCCGCACACAGACCCTCTCCTACATACAATACTCGTCCATATCTATATCGAACACTCGCTTCCATTTACTGTGGGACACAATTCATTTGTGCCTCCATATCTGGCAAAAAGAAAGGCACAAAAAAAGAAAGAAAAAGCCAAAGAAAAAGAAGAAAAACACCTGTTTCAGACTTGTGTATGATCGCATCCTTTGATTTTGTCCAAACTTCAGCCAATATTTTAAGTTTTTCTACTATTTATACGCCATGTTTCAAAAAACAGACGAAATTTGTTTCTAATTCACAGACACTGTCTTACAGTTTGTTAATTATCATTATTTCAAGATTTTGTGTTTGCCCAAAAACGAATTTCACTACAGAACACTTCCGAGTACGATTTTTTGCGATTTTAATGTAAAGATCGCTTCAGAAATGCATTTGCGATGAAGCCCTATTGAAGGCAACGGTTTATAATTGGTACAGCGAACTCAAAACATTGTTTTTTTTCTTTCTTACTGATGAAACTATTGCCGCTTTTCAAGCAATATTAGATCGATTGACATCTTATTCATTTGTTCGGGTGACATTGGACATTGGTATGAATCAAATCCGAAACATTATACATTAACAGTTAGACGAGAGAAAACTTTCTTGTCGATAAACCATCAAAAACAACACACTGACTGGCGTAGAAAAAATTCGAAGGCGACACTTCAAATTTGGTTTGGAACATCGTTACTGGTGACGAATCTTGGATTTACTATTATGATCTTGGTCTTTCGAACAGAACCTAACCTACAAAACTCCGACAAATTCGCTGTGCTGGTAACAAATTATTTGTTTTTTCCCCTTAAACGGACCGCATTGCTTTGAAAGATGGGCAATTGGTACACAAAAGTCTATTTACTGCGAACGTTTTGAAAAAGTTGGTGAAAAATGCCAAAAATGAAAAATAATTTTATATCATGACAACGCATCGTCACATACAGCAAAAGTAACAACTGCATATCTGGATGCCCTAAAGTTCAGAACAATGGATCTTCCAGCTTAAAACTCTGACCTAGCATCTTTTGATTTCCGTTTGTTTCCAAATATTAAAGATAAAGTGTATGAAATCAGTTTTTTTTTTTTTGTCATCAGTTGAAGCAATGGAAGATTATACAAAAACTGGTCTTTATAATGCTGTAGTGTTGCTAACTCACTCTGACAATTAAGTCATTCAACTCACAAGCCAGTCTGCTTATATAGTCTGTGAGTTACCACAGAATTTTCTAGAATTAAAGTTTCTCGGTTTCTGAATGTCAAACGTTTCTAGAAATGTATGCAACAGCGTTTGTTCTTAGTTGCCTATTATTTGCTGGTCAGCGCTTACAAAGGCAATATCTGGGGTAGCTGATATGTGGTACATCTCTCTAGGCGCGGTCGCAAACACTCCATGCCATCTGTTGAGGCATCAATAAACTACTTGCAAAAGTGTCTCCTGTGTAGGTGCCAATTCTTCAGTGCTGTTTGAAAATTGTATTACTAGATTTTCCACAAGGGTGAGTTTAATGAAAATATAGACATTTATGTATTCCTAACTATGAAACGCTTCTCTTGTTTACATTAAATACACTCCACTGCTTAGTTCCTACAACGTTGTAGGTTGTTGAAGCAGTATGAAACCTTTATACCTCTATTGAATGAATTATATTGGTACATATCTTCTTGTAACTCCTGACTTGGTTTAGGTATCCTTGTCACAAGAACCTTAAATGAAGTAATTCTAATAGACATGATTGTTAAAGACCAGGAAAAATGAGTTTAATCCCAGCGACTGCAATCAAATGGGCTGAAGTTAAGGATGGGGAGGGCCCACGTGAAATAAACAGTGAGATGGTATAATGGGGTTACAATTAGACTACAGTTGCATGAATTTTTACTTTTAAAAAGAAAGAGAAATAAAAGAAACTGCAATAATACTGAAATAAATTACTACTAATAGCTTTATTCTACTGTTAAATGCCAATACAGTACGAAAACAAATGTCACTGTTACAATATTCTAAAACTTTGACTTGTTGCGAAATGGCAGCACTGTGCAATTTTGTCCAATGTTGTATGCAGGTAGTTGTAAGTGAGTTATAAAGTAAGTTATGGTGTGGTATGGAACTAAATGATACTAATGGTGGTATTCATTGCTCTGGTTGCGGTATACTTATAGGAGTAAATCCCAGAAAGCAGCGACGGGAGAGGACGACGTTCACACGGGCGCAGTTGGACGTACTGGAGGCACTGTTCGCCAAGACTCGCTACCCGGACATCTTCATGAGGGAGGAAGTCGCCCTCAAGATCAACCTGCCGGAGTCCAGAGTACAGGTACCTTACATAGTCTCTAAGTTTGTTTACAACCTGCCCTTTGTTCCTATAATCCCTCCATAACGTCATGAACAATGCCGGTTCCTGGGTGATCGCATACTCGCGACTGCACACCCGCTAATTTTTTCCCAATGCGAATCTGTATAGACATGCATATGACAAAGTTGAATGTCCAACTTCCTTGTATATGAACTTGCTCGTTTAATTTTCCCGCGCCCTCTTTACCAAATGTCAGCTCATGCAGTCAACAAGCTGAGACGCATAAACCCGATTTTGTGACTGCCGAAGGTAGCTCTTAGGCGAGAGGTACGCGGGGATAGGTGCAAAGCTTGCATTTAAGAGTACGGCGAGTTAAGGCAGCATAATCGACAAGGTCAACACATGCGATTCTTACCGCGCAAGCGCACTACGTTCCCAAGTCCCTCCGTTTTCCTTGCGACGAGCATTTCCCTCCCGTTGTTTAGCAGACCCTACTATGCAGCCAACGTGACGGTTCTAAACATAATGTAGCCATCTTCTATATTATATTAATGTTATAAACACAATTACATCTAGTCTTATTAAGCGATTATAAATGCATATAATTACTCTTCATTTCGTAATTTACTAAGACAATACTTCAGTTTGGAATAGTTATTTTGTTACAGTGTTTATTACTGTTTGTTATGTTTGTATTCTGGCAGTCAGATGCATGCAGTTGTGTCTGCGCATAGCAGCAAATTTGAATCTATGAAAGTGTGGAAATGAATAACATTGCGAAACTAAAGGACATAAATTTTCGGGTTTATTTTTATAAGACAAGCTGTTTTCCGTGCTTATTGTTTGCGAGTGAGAGAAATGGTGTCTGGACAAATAATAGTTCTTGTGATATTGGTCATTTAAAACAAAAATTAGCAAAACATAAGAGCTCAATTACCCATATGAATTTAGAATTAGAATTGTGTGGCGTGTGTCAGAGAAAGAAAGGGAGTAAAGGTGGAGAGGATGTAATGTACTGTACACCCACTGAGACAAGTCACGAGCCGCCACTGGTCATGAACTAGCGTGGTTGGAGCCCCATGGTTGGCAAGGCGAATGCTGTAGTGGTCACATGACTCTTCTTACCCAGTCTTAAAAAATTATTTCATCTACTTCACCTTAATCAACAAAAACATTTGCAGGAATAGTTTTATTACATATTTTATTATAGCTACAAGTGGAGTAGGGGTAGGCTTTAAGCGATAGTCAAATATTTTATGTGCTGTTCGCCATGGGATGACTTTGACACTCCATTCTCTCTGTATAGCTAAGAAATAAAAAACGAATGCCTTCCCTTTGAGAAGATTGTAAGTATAGAAAACATTGGCACATACTTCCTACAATTTCATATTATCGTACATTAAGACCTCGACTGGCCTTTAGGAAATAAAGAAGCAATACAACACATTTTACTCTTTAATATTCAAAATTAGACCGACGTACTTTTAAACCAAAGAAATGGCTGGTGTCTCTGCGAGAGTACGGCAGAATAGGGCATGCCGCTGCACTCTTTGTGTTAATCGCAATGGGCGTGCGTTCCAACATTTAATTTGAATAGTAAAGCTGTGATTAACAGTAAACAATGAGATGTTTAAATTTTGTTATGTGTTCTGTGTTTGTTTCTTGAATTAAGATTGTGTGCCTTACTAAGATAAATGCAATACTAATTTGCATTGTTGATTTTTCCGCAAATACTTAAATTGGGTGAGAGGCAGTAATCTAAGACATTAACTTGTCTAGCGCTTAAACGAAGCACCGCAGCAAAAAACCTACCTTAACAAAAAGTGTTTAAAATAATGTTATCTATCAGCTCCCAAAGTTTGTCGGTCTAAGTTTAGGACACCCTGTATATTTTATTGTTTTGTTGATTGGCTAGCAGCGTTTGTTTTACGCTAGTTAATAAAACGATTTTATGTGTATGCATAAGGTATGAGATATTGAACAGAGAGAAAGACGAGATAAGGGAGACCGCAACTCCGGCACAGGACGGCAAAGGCAGCACCACAGAGACCTGCAGAAGTCCCTAACAATGGATGGGTCACAGGATATACCACCTAAAGCTCCTCATCGCTATCCAGAGAGAGCGTCCAAGCGATCCGGGCAGCGGCACGCAGCTACCATAAGTGGAGCCAAGAATAAATCGTAGTTGCCCAAACCAGCACGTTCACAACCGTGCCTGCAAGATCACAACGGAAACAAAATGATGAAGGGAAGGAAACTAATAAAATTGAACACTCCGACATTCACCAAAGTGGGGTACCGATAGGATTTGCCCGACTGAGCCCTGCTCCGGCTCGCTGCTAGCTTAGAGCCTCAGCGCGGCTCTAAAGCAGTGGCGTGATCTATTAATGACGCAACAGGTCATATTAACCTGAAAGTCAACCAATATTCTACATTTATAACATTACACAGTGCGCGTATGTAATTAAGATATACTTATTCAATTTATCATATATAGTTCTATGATAAACTTGCAAAAAAATACCTCCACTATAATCTACTTGATGAATTTAATTATTTATACATATAGCGACTTGATCAGCAAAACACAAACGGATTTTCTATATTCAACTGATGAACAAAATTATATTTCATAATATAAAAACCCAAGACAGATATACACTTACAACAGTTAAAGTCTAGCTGATGAGAAAGAATAGGTAAATAAGTAGCTTATATAACTTATAAAATATAAGAAAATTAAACTCCAACTTATAGTGTTTTATTTTTTGAGAGGTAGAAATGGAACTGAAAAACTCAATACCACAACTCGGATTTGAACTACAGGCCCTCCGCTTACTAGGCGGGCGCTCTAACCATTAAGCTACTGTGACAACCTGCCAGAATGACATTGAATTCTCAAATCAATTCGTATTTCTCCCAGTAAACCACAAAGACAGTCTCACATCAGAGACAATTACCCCAATGGTGACTTACAATGGAGAATTCATGTCATTCTGGCAAGTTGTCACAGTAGCTTAATGGTTAGAGCACCTGCCTGGTAAGCGGAGGGTCTGTGGTTCAAATCCTAGCTGTGGTATTGAAATTTTCACTTCCAATTCTGCCTCTCAAACATTGCCCACACACGGCTTGTGTGTTTAAGAACACCAACAGCAAGTTCGTTGGCATAAATAAACAATAGTTAGTTTTATAACTTGTTGGTTAGTTTTCTACTGAGCACCTTGTGAATATTTCGGGAGATATTTCGTACTGCACTAAGATTTTCATCAATTACGCATGCACATGTATTACTGTGCCAAACTTTGAACCCCACTGTTATGATGTCACTGGTAGCTGCTCGGCAAGCAAGCTATTGACTCCGTCTACTGCTCACGCAAAAACCCAAGTCAG
The DNA here is from genome assembly GCA_030765045.1 of Tenodera sinensis. Classification (NCBI taxonomy): domain Eukaryota; kingdom Metazoa; phylum Arthropoda; class Insecta; order Mantodea; family Mantidae; genus Tenodera; species Tenodera sinensis. The sequence goes on from CM060974.1 coordinate 45,659,167, forward strand.
AGTGTGTGATCGCCGGGAATCATGGCGCCGTATCATACTGCTGTTACCCTTCTGGCAGGTTCCAAAATTTTGTCCGGCTCTTGGAATTCAATTTCATTCATATTCATAGCTACCGCTACTTTACCGACTATTTTTCAGATCACAGATAAAGGAATAACGATTCAGCTCAAAGTACAAGGCTGCCAACATAACGTATAGATTAACTTCAAAAGGCATTACAATAAATTGATGACCATTTGAATTGTGGACAAATAATACGACGGCCATCAGAAACTAATCATGTAAAGAGACATAATAAATGTAAAAGCTAATCAAACTGAGTCGATGTATTAAACATTTGTAAATACAAAGCGTAATCAACCGACTGGTAACATGTGAGCCCTGCATACGGGAGATCCTGGGCATAACTTTTGGTTTTTCGTAGTTTTCCTTGGTCAGTAGGTTAATTCAGTGCTGGAGTCTCATCTACAATAATTTCATTTCCATTATTTTCCTTCATTCCGCTTTCTTCTCGTCTTTCAGCTGTAGTTCTAGGTTTCGTGGAGTGTGGCAGTGCAGAACAGATGGCGCGGATACTTGTTCATAGGAAATATACTCCTCGTGGACAGGGACTGGTTGTTCATCGCCCTCTATAGGTAGCATGGAACTTGAGGGACTTCTGCGCGTCTCTGTGGTATGTGTGCCTGTGGCTTGTAGCCTCTTTGATTACCACAGTAGGTCATGGTGCGCAAGGTGCCCACATTCATTGTTTAAGTGCGTCTGTGTAGCTCATTTGGTCAGGTGCTAGTCTACTGATGCCAAGATCGCTGGTTGAAACCCGGTACAGACCCATTGTTTTAAAGTGTGCCTAAAAGCGATAGCTCCATGTGAGTAGATTTACGAAATTCCGGCACACCAGTGGCGTTAATATTGTGACAGGCCGGCGCACATCAAAAGAGAGTCAAGTAAAACTGCCTCACATAAGCACTCAAAACGAGCGCGGCAAAATAAAGAGTTTCGAGAACATTCCGGAAATTTCAACCGTTGGTGGAAGCGTCGAGAAAAGGGTGAATATCCAGAAAAATCCATGCTACGTCATTCTCCCTTACAAAGGCTTGCGGGACGGCGAGAGACGAGCAGTTTCTCAGACAAAGGGAGGAGTAATTCTTTGTTCGTGAATTAGTGATTTACAGTTAGTAATGCGTGGGTACAATCGTCGTGGTGAGACAACTGTGTGTGTCAATAGAGACAGTTTGGAATACTAATATATCACGTCACAGTTAGTCTTGAAGTAAAGCACTTTCAATGAGTGTTGAGTGGTTATATCGTCAAAACAGACTGAGAGAACTGAAACACACAAATTTGCGTGTGTATGTAGGGGGGGGGGGTCGAGGTTACAACAAGACTGCACATGACTTTCTCTGGTCTTGTACTAACCATTCTTACAAACTCTTATTTCTATATCTTCTTCGTGTTAGTTTAGATGAACATTTCCAGGAATTATCTTATTGTTCATTTTCTTGTAGGTGTAAGAGGAATATGGTAATACAGTAGACTTTGAGTGACTGGTCGCTATATGAAGGTTTTGAAATTTCGTTCTCTTTGCACGGCCAAGAGATAAAAAATGAATAACGACTTCAATTTAAGAAAAGTGTAAGTGTTGCCAAACTCGCGCAAATAAAAAGCAATATTACCGACATTGTTAACCAAAAATGCATTTATACATAACATGTGTTTTAACGAGATTTACATGTTTGTATAGTAAGATTTGGTCTATCGCTTACGGTATACCATTTATGCAAGAGTCATCAAAAGTAAACAGCACTACGTAGGGGATAGCGAAAACATTCAAAATATACATCTAATTTTTCATAAAAATACCTCAAATATATGGCTTTTTAATAAAAAATCTTTAGCCATTTTGCGGAAATAAAAAATGTTCGAAATTTTTTCCAATTAAAGGGCACTTTAGCGTGGAGGAATTTTCTTCAGAATTTTTGTGTCGCATCCCTGAAAAATTTATTTTATTTTATCATGTTCCTGTTAATGTTACAGGTTGCCCAAATAACAAACTTTAGTTCTTAACCGACTGTTCATTTTTGGCTTATGCTGTTTACAGACAGCCCTTTTTGTAATTTTTTCTAAGTCTGGGGACTCAAAACACATATTTCCGGTGAAATCTCGACATCGAATTTTTGGGTAGACTACAATGCCTTCCCTACTTACTATACGTAGTAGAGAAGGTAGAAATAAAGTGATAGAAAAATTGACAACTTTGTATAAGGGTAATGTCCATGTGATTAGACTTGAAACCCAAGATGGTAAAAAGAAAAAAAGGAACAACTTTTAACTTTTATTTCTTCTGCTGAAAGTAGAGTTGTCTAAATTGACAAAAGAAGTGAGTAACAAGGTTTGTAAGAATGGTTTATCTTTTTTCCGTGTTAGATGTAGGTAATGTGGTGAGTTCGGTTTGTGTGGAACACGTTACAGTGTTAGTTGTTTTTAATCACGATCAGAGCTCTAGTTTATTGGACATGAAACACAGATTAATAACGGAATATTAAGCTTTGCTCTTTACACTGTATTCAGTGTCGAGCTGTAATCTCTTCTATGTGCTTATAAAGTAATGTGATGTGAAATCCATTTCAATAATAGAACAACTTTGTGAAAAAAGGAAAAATATGTACCTACACATAATCGCGTAAATACCTATCTAGTGGAATGGAGTCTCATTGTAATTAAGTCTGATTTAGTAGGATCACCTGATTTGGAAACTGGCATTCCCGGACCAGCAGCGCTGGCTGGGTAAATGTCCTTTTTTATTCATTACGTTTCTGAAATTCTGTCAATAACGAAGGCAGCAGTGATGAACCATCATTTATCATTGAATAAATTATACTCAGCGCTGTATTTAAAACCACAATGTACACACTATTTCTTTCTACTCATTATGCTTCTGCGACGGAATTTATCCTCAATTTAATATTATTTTCTACAAAAAATATTTACTTTTTCTATCACGTATAAAGTAGATAGAGAAATTACAGCATTTCACCCAAAAATGCAATACGGAGATTAAACGTTTTGGAGTTCCCTGAATCCGAATAAAGCGTTTTAGGAACAGGTTTGTGTGTGTGTGTGTTTATGTGTATGTATACAAGTGTGTCTGTGTTTATGTATATATCTTTGTGTGTATCTGTGCGTATGTGTCAATGTGTGTATGTATCCATGTATGCGTATATATAGGATGGAAGTGAAGTGATCCGTCAGACTTTAACAGCAAATTTCTCATGTTGTGAATGACAAGAAACTCCAATACCAAAATGTTGAAAAGTTTATAGTTTCTTAGAAAAAAATATTTTCATCAATAAAATTCAACGGGTTTTTGTGTCAATCAAATTTAAAAGAATCCACAATTTGTTGCCTTTTGTTGCAATAAATTATGGGTATTTTAAATTTTATTTACACAAAAAAAAAATCGTTGAGTCTATTGAAATACGCCAAAGAAAAAAGTTGTCATTCATTCAATTATCTATGAATATAGCCATAAATCAAGAACCTTCAATCAATAATAATTCAACCAGGTGATGATATTTGTTTGATCATTTTTTTTTCCCTAGAAAACTATAAACTTGTCAACATTTTTACTTTCTCTACTGGTAAGTAGGGGAAGTATTGTACTCCACCCAAAAATTCGAAGTCGATATTTCACCGGAAATATGTTTTGAGGCCCCCTGAATCCAAAAAAAAGCATTTTTAGAAAAAGGATTATTTCACTTCCCCCTGTATATACGTGTTTCTGTGTGTATTTGTGCATGTGTGTATTATCGGCATGTTTGCATTTCTATGGTACGCCCATGTCTGTGCGTCCCCGTGTGTATGTTGTGTTTTATGTGTGGTTATAGTGTGTGTATGTGTAAATTGGAAATCCGCACGGGCCGACATTCTTCTGTTCGGTCCGACCCGACCCGGCCAGACCCGGTCCGGTCCGGCCTTAACCGAGCCCGAATACAGCCCGAGAGCATGAATAGGTTATAGTGTACCACCCGGCCCCTAACCAATTATGTAATTTTGTTTCAAATATAATTATATTGCAGTATTTATTGTATTTCACCCAAAAATTAGTTACCGAGTTACTGCTTTGAGACTCCTAGAATCCAAATAAGCATTTTCAGCAAATGTTCCTCCGACTGTCTGTGTACAGCATAACTCAAAAGCGAAAAGTCGCTTAAACAGTAAACCATATGTTTAACATAGTTTAATGACAAAAGAAATGTATATCTCTAGCTTTCTGGAAATGTTCTCAGAATTTCTCCATATTCTGAATGACTTATGTAACTGGTAAACCGTAAGAGAAAGACGAAATTTACCACACAAAAAATGTGACTCTTGTTACACCCACAATTTATATTAATACATTTTTTTTTTTTTTTGGGAATGAAGCATTTCCGAAATATTCCTTGTTTGGGTTTTGCAATACTTATTTTGTCATCAAGCGATATGTTTAGTCATTTATATATCTCTTGACCGTGCAAAAAGAATGGCATTTCATAGCCATCACATAGCAACCAGCTCTTAAAACATTTGACTATCTATTAAGCCTACTGTATTCCCATATCCCACTTGCACCTACAAGAACCTTAGTAATAAGATATCAGTAACAAATAAATCGTTTGTGACAGTGGAGAAAGTCATTTGAATGTAAAACAGATTTCCTTTTCACTTTCTTTGGTCTGTATAGTAAAGTAGGGGAAGTTTTGCATTCTACCCAAAAATTCGATGTCGAGATCTCACCGGAAACATATGTTTTGAGGCCCCCTGAATCCAAAACAAAAAGCATTTTTAGAAAAAGATCCGTGTGTGTGTGTGTGTGTGTGTGTGTGTGTGTGTGTGTGTGTGTGTGTGTGTGTGTGTGTGTGTGTGTCTGTCTGTCTGTCAGTCTGTGTACAGCATAACTAAAAAACGAAAAGTCGGTTAAAAACCAAAGTTGGTATTTAAGTTTAATGTCTTTCAAGGATGCGACACGAAGATTTTGAAGAAAATAACCCCACCGTAAACTATCCCTTCCATGGAAAATTTTACCAAAATTTTTACTTTCTTGAAAATGGCTCTATTGATTTTGATTAAATTGCTATATGTTTGAGATATTTTTATGACAAATGAAATGTATATCTTGAATTTTCTGGCTATAGCCCCTGTAGTCGTATTTACTCTGGACGACTTTTGCATAACTGGTAAACCGTTAGAGATGACCAAATCATACTGCACATAAATGTAGATCTTGCTAAAATACACAATTTATGTCTGAATAAATTTTTTTGTAGAGTGAACCATTTCGGAGATATTCCATGTTATTTGTGACAGTTTCGGAAAACTTAAAACTTTCGTGAAACGGAACATCGTTGTTCATTTTTTATATGTTAAGTGTGCAAATAGAACAGAATCTCAAAGCTTTAAAACATTTGACTATAGCACAAAGCCTACTGTATTCTAACATTCCCCTTGCACCTACAAAGGAAATAAGCAATAAGATAATTTGTACAAATTTTAATCTTAACTAACACGAAGAAGATATAGGAATAAGAGTTTGTAAGAATGGTTAGTACAAGAGTAGAGGAAGTCATGTGAGTACAACATATATGTTTTTCTGCTGTATTTCTAATGAAATCTCGGCACCAAAATTTTTAGTGAAATAACTAGTAGTAGAGAAACTAGTAAATGAAGGTAAAAATAGAATAGGTACGTAATTGTTTTACACTTGGTTGTATACAAACCACCTTGGTACACTAGAAACTTTGGAGATAAAAGTAAACCTAATTGAAATTAATGTGTAGGTAATGTGTAAAGGGAAATTGTGATGGTGTAAAATTGCTAAATATTCTTGGAAAAGGAAAATGTTTGTGTAGGGCTGCAATGTGCCCGGAACCGATGAGTTTAACAACGTGCGTGCGTGCGTGCGTGTATACCGCACAGATAATCCGTGCTTTGAACGCTACGGAATTAGCGACGCTTGCTTCCCATCTCCTGTGGCGATGCTGCAAAGGGGCTTTATAATAATAATTTATTATAATAACTAGGGCGTGCGGGCGGGCGGCCATGTGCGGAGAGAAAGGGGCAACATTTTTATGGAAACTCATTTTAGTAATGGAGGATCTGTTTTTTTGTTTAATAACGACCTTCTCTTCTTGTTATTCTTCACAATATAATAATTAAAATCAAACATGATGGCAAGAGAATTGCCAGCTTTACAAACTCAAAAAGCTACGCTGATCTTTAGCTAAAACACGCATGCAATGTTTTTAACAGTAACATGTTTTAAAAGGTATTTTATATACGTTTCCCTCTAAACAAATAACGCATTATTTCCTGCGTTCCGTAATGTATTGAAACTAATTGATTAATTATTACTTGATTCCTTTGTCTACAATAATAATTTTATTTATTTATTTACTTATTTATTGCTTTATTTAATATTTTGTCATCTAGTATACTAACTACGGAAAGTATAGTATTTGACCCAAGAATTCGATGTGGAGACGTCACAGCAAACATGTTTTAAGGTCCCCTAAATTCAATAAAGGTGTCTTAGAAAAACGTCCGTGCGCGCGTGCGCGCGCGCGCGCGCGCGCGTGTGTGTATATGTGTCTGTCTGTGGACAGCATAACTCAAAAACGAAAAGTCGGTTAAAAAATAAAGTTCATATTTAAGTTTAATGTCTTTCAAGGATGCGACACGAATAATTTGAAGAAAATTGCTCTACCTTAAACTACCCTTTACATGGAAAATTTTTCGTAAATTTTGATTTTATTGAAAATGGCTCTAACGATTTTAATTAAAATGCCATATGTTGAAGATATTTATATGAAAAATGAAACGTATATTTTGAATTTTCTGGCTATAGCGTATGTAACCATGTTTTCTCATAAACCTTAAGAGATAGACAAAATCGTACTCTACAAAAATGTATATCTCGCTAAAACACACAATTTATGTCATTTTTTTTTTTTTTTTTTTTTTTTTTTTTTCTTTGCAGAGTGAACCATTTAGGATATACTCCTAGTTATTTTTCCTGAAACGGAACATCGTTGTTCATGTTTTATATGTTAAGCGTGCAAAGAGAACTGAACTTCAAAGCTTTAAAACATTTGACTATCGCACAAAGCCTACTGTATTCCAATATTCCCCTTGTACCTACAAGGAAATAAGCAATAAGATAATTTGTACAAATGTTTATCTCAACTAACACGAAGAAGATATAGGAATAAGGGTTTGTAAGAATGGTTACTACAAGAGTAGAGAAAGTCATGTGAGTGCAAGGCATCAAATTCTTTTACGTATTGTAATGCTAGAGTTACATAAAACGTTGTATATGACACGTATAATCTCACTGTAACACTCGTAACGTCCACTTTCGCTCACGTGCTTATCACATACTCGTGCCACAGTCAGATTTATTATTATTCTATCCTTATGGCGTTAATTGAACATATAGGATCAACTGCAGGCTAAGTCATGGCTAGATTTTTAAACAGTATTTCTCTTTATGATCACTTTACAATTCCATATTCCTTATCTGACTACAAGAAAAATGAATAACAACTTACCAGTTGCAAAAAGTATAAGTATTTCAAAATTTAATCCAATAACCAAGAGTTAACACCACAGCCATTTTTATTTGGACAAGACCTACTATTTTTGTCCATTAAAGCTTTATCATTCTTTTACAGTTGTGCAAAAGTCATTCCATTGAGGTGGAATTCTCATGCTATTTGTTAAAATTCAAGATGTACGCTTGCCATACACATGTATTATACAGAGTGGAAGGGAAGTTATTGCATTAATTTAAACCAGTGGTAGATCTCAATATTTGGAACACCTTTTGTATATTACGTTTTTGTCTCTGACCATTTCCTACAGAGATATTTTAGTTTTATTGAAAACAAGCTGGCAACACTGTATGTTTCACTTTCACTAGGTCAGTACATAAACAAACACGCGTCACGGAGCCGCGCGGCTAGTGAGCGTAAAGATAAAAGACATACCATGCCGTGTCTGATACGTCGTAATAAATAAGTACATCTGAATTCTCCAGTAACGCATACTGTAACCTAAACTCACAATCTAAAGATATTTTTTATCATTTCCTTCATCAAACATAAATCGTTTCGTAGCTGATACTACTATAATTTAATAAACCAAACCATCTCTCTGTCTTATAAACACAAAGGTACATTTGTAGGCTCTTATAAAGTGTACCAAATTATATTTTTAGGTAACATCAAAAGAATAAGCAATGAACCAAATGGTTCACCCACTCTACAGGTATTGTTCAAAACGTCCACCATTTGCACACCTGCAAGCCTCACACCTTTTTAACCAACTACATTATTATTTTGTTGTTTAACGACGCTGTCAATTGCCAGGATCACATCAGCGTCGCCGGTGTGCCGGAATTTCGTCCCGCAGGAGCTCTTTTACATGCCAGTAAATCTACTGACATGGAGCTGTCGTTTTTAAGCACACTTAAAAACCATCGGCCGGGGCCGGGTTTGAACCCGCGACCTTGGGATCAGTAGACCAGCGTCTAACCAACTGAGCCACCTAGACCGACTTTAACCAACTACGTCGCACTGTAACAAAAACACCGTCATTGTTGCGTATTTCTTCCGCAGCCAGATAAATGCATTCTCTCAAAGATTCGAGGGCAATAGTTGCTGTTTTGTAGATCCTGCTTTTCACGTCTCCACAGAAGAAAAACTCCAGAAGATTTATACAGAGTGGAAGGGTAGTCATTACATTAATTTAAACTAGTGGTAGATATCGGCATTTGCAGCACATTTTGCATCTTCCGTTTTTGTCTGTGACCATTTCCTACGAAGATCGTTTTGTCGTAAACCAGCTAGTAACCCTACAGATTGTGTGTATGTCACTTTCACTGGTTCAGTACATAAACACGCGTCTCATGAACGTGTCCTTCTATGTTTACTGTAAGACTGTAGGCCAATCACAACCGTTATCTGCCAAAACGAAAGTGAAAGTACTCGACCTGTTTACATATGGAAACCAGATCAATTCCCTGACCAACCTCAAAGCAGCCTTGCGACTTACGTCACGTCTGAAAGAGCTGCTCGGAGTATTGCTTCACGACTTTTAAGTGATTAATTATTTCGAAACCCTGTGTGATGTCCCATAATTACTACCGAAGCCATGTCAGAAATAACTTACTCTACGCATCTTACAAGTTACACACTGTTATCTTCGTACATTCTTGTGGAATTACGGATCCAATTTGGATAAAAAAAAAACTTTTTTTTTTTTTTCGAAATCGGCTGATCAAAGAACAAAATACCATTAGACTTTTTTGTTTGTAAGGCTTCTATGAAGCACATATTACAAGGAATTAATGACTTCCCTTCCATCTTGTATATGTCGTGTTTTAATGAAAATCCTTAGAGCAATTTTTGATAAAATCACAAATATCAAAAATGTTTTATGTCAAGAGTAACTTGGGATGGTGAATTTTGTTGAAAATCTTTCTATGGCATCTTTGGAGGATACTTCAGTGAAGTTTACGTGTTTGCTTACACACTTCACATCCTTTTCAGGCATATGCAGTATTACATAGCACCCATTTACTGCACAACTTGTAATACATAATACACGTAACACATAATAATTCACATTCAGCATATTAGCTACTGGTTGGTCTCGGTGACTCATTTGGTTAGATGCTGGTCTACTGATCTTAAGGTTGTGGGTTCAAATCCGGCCCAGACCGATATATAGATACCTATATATGTAATTGTAGATGTATATACTTGAAATAAAGCAGTAACGTCATCTAAACTGCATATCGAGATGAAACGTGAAGCATTTTATGTCACTTGATTAATTGACTGCTTCTTATTATTGGTGCCTACAGCTGCTCACACATAAGTCTTAATCTCTGGGATCCGTGGTGATTACAGAGAGCGACATTGGAGTTTTGGTAGAACAGTTTATTTGTTTATTACACGTTTAAGACTTGCTAAGCAATTTTAAATAAATGCTAGAAATATGCGGGCTAACGTAACTGTTGGAATAAGTATTAGTCGTGAATACGATAAGTATTTCTGGTTGACGAGTATATTAGTTACGAAAAATGGTATTCGGCTAACTCATTGTAAACTGCCGTATCGAACTTTCACCGTGTGTTCCTCACATGTGTAGCTCGTTCGTAAAGATGTCTCTCTGACCTACTGTCCGTCAGTCATTCTTCTTTCAGCTTCCCAAAACATCTATAATGTCCCTCTCTTCAATTAAGTGAAGACTTTGCCCTGTGGCGAAACCCCTCGGGTTCCCGATACTTTTTAAAATACAATAGCAGGTTCCTTTTCTTAATGTGGTAGACTTTCTACCTTGCCCAAAACTGATTGTATCGCGTTTACCTTAATGGGCCATCTGTTTGGGTACGTTCGCTAATGACTCCCGGTAATGCATTTCCCGACTGACATCAACTTCACATATGGTACAATATTCTTGACCCTTTGCTATGGAAACCTATCCCATAATATATATAATGTTATTCTTGATTATTAATGGATTTTGTAACTTTGATATCTTTTGAATATCATAAGCACTATAAAAATCTGCTACAAACTCAAACATGCCTTATATTACACATATAGGGCTATACAGAGAGTGCCAAAAATGTATACACACTTTGACAGGAATATATGTATTTCAAAGTTAGATTGAAAAACAATACTAATGTGTGGTATGATGTTCTATAAATACATGTGAGTGACTTATGTCAGTGTTGCTATGCGACAGGTAAATCAACAACAAACAAAATGAAGACAAGGTTACCACACGCTGTCGTGTAAACAGATATGACTCGTAGCCCTCGTAGGGAAAGTTGTTTGGTCCGATGAACGGAACTGTTATTTGGGCTAACTGTGTGCAAACTGCCCACGTGTTTTTGTGGAGAAGGCTGTTCATTTAACTGGAATTAATGTTTGGTGCGAAGCAATCCACACATATTGCAAAATGTAATCGGCGATTCCTCGAATTGATGCGTCATAAATTCATCAGCTCTGTTAGGACGCTGACCTGTGTTAATTACATGATTATCACACTTACAAATTTACTATTTCATAAAAGATGGTGATATAAATGAACTCTTAGCCACATATTTTAAAATGCCCAATAAATTCGTGAAAAAGAAAGAAAATGACCGGAGAATGCAACTAAATGTTAAAAAATGACATAAAAATGTGGCAAAATGCATTTAGATGTATAAAAACCACATATCTAACCTATTTGTTCCAGAATCTACTTAATTCCCTATAAGCATCGTCTGTGACTGCGAAGAAAAAAGATGAATTTTCATAAAAATCCGTGTCCTAGACATCGTTATAATATATTTAAATGTTTAGTTATATGTATATTTATTATTTTAATGAAAATAATTAACGTAGAAAACGTTCAGATTCTTTGAATATATTTGTAGAATTAATGTGAACACTTGTTCTTTAGTTACGTCCTTAATAGTTTCCAAAATTTCGGGGAGGGGATACAACCCCCCTAACCCCCCCCCCCCCCCTTGGATCCAGCCCTGACCGGAGTGTTGAAAGCTTGTGAGTACTGAGTGGAAGAATTTTATACTTTTAACACTGTCATGAACTGCTAAATGGCCGACTTTTACTACCAACTGTCTAAAAATGTAAAGATATAATGCTACAAGTAATACCGCTGTTCTTCTATCAATGAGTACACTTTCGCAAACGTTACCGGATCAGTAGTTCAACCCACTCAAAGGTGTTGCATTCCACCAAAAAGTTAGGACTAATTCTCTGTTTATGTGAATTCAATTTTGTTATATTAACAGTGCTTTCTTTGCTTGAAGTGTGTATACATTTTTGCCACCCTTTGTATTAGGGCACTCCTTCATTGCACAACTTGTAGTAATACATGTAATTGACAATAATTAAAAATCTGGACATAGTTATAATTATACACCGGGTGGCGCATAGCAAGTTCCATAGCTTTGGAGGTTTATACCTAAAGGAGAGGAACATAATAAATGTACCAGTTGAAAGTAAGGAATTATTGTTTGCATATTACATCTTTAAGATGGACTCCATTACAGTGCAGGCATTCCTGCAAGCATGTAAAGAAACTGGAAAACACACGATGCAGCAGGTTAAAGTCATAACTCACATGATGCAAAAGCTTAAATGTTGGTAAACAATCGAAAACTAATTTGTATTGCTTAAACTCAATTTCCATTTGAGTGGAGCTCTTATTATGAGAAAATACACCTAAATATTACGAATTACCTTTCAAATTGTGTTTATTTGTGAAATAATAAAAAAATTTGAGCTTTAAATAATGGGTCATAGGAGTTTTGAAAAGTATCCTTTTGGAACCTGCGAGTTTAGAAAATAACTAATTTGGAACATGTGAGTTTTCAAGGTAAACATTTAAGAACAACACTTAAATGTCACCAACAAAAGGAGCTAGCCGACCATTGAAATAAACTAAATAATCAATTTTATTATAGGAACTTTAAAGCTTGTTGTATCTTTGCTACTTGATAGATGGCAGCTTCTGTTGGCAACCTTGCTAGTTTGGCTTGGTTTCTTTTCCACATTTATGTAGTAGCTGCACGTGCAATAGTTGACACCGTTTCTTCCATCACTATATGCGTGAAAATCTTTACAATTTAATCGCTTAATTTGATAGTATTTATAAAAACTTATAGCACGGTCCTTCCTCAGCCAAAGTACCATATTATGGCCAAAGGTGAAGAGAGGTGAGTGAACTACCGATCGCTGATTGGTTGAAAAAGCGATGTAACAAACCTCATAAGATCTTGACATAAACCGGGAACTTTGTCGCCTATTTAAGCATGGATCAAATGAGAAATGAAACCAAATTTCTCCGGAATCATATTCTACGCAGAAAACTGAATTGTAACACAGTGCTACCTCCATTTTGTATTTTTGGATAATGTGAGTTGTGGCGCTAACTTAATTTCTTCAGTAATGGCTTCTTTCAGTGCTGGTACAGTTGCAAGACATCTAGTAAAGACCTCTTTCAAAAACTCCCAAAGAAAAATCTCCAAACCCTGAGATCACGGACTTAAATTTATTTGCGTGCCGTATGGGCCTGTCTTATTGGAAGTAAACATTCTTTGTATGCATTCCAATCCTTATGAGTTCAGGAATCACAAACGTCTGTAACATTGCCACATATCGGTCTGAATTTACTGTCAGTTTCTCCTGCGTTGTTTTCAAATAAAAACGGTCCCACGATTCCAAACTCACCGACACCACACCAGACAGTTACCTTCCCAGAAGGTAACGGTTGTCTAATGTCTAGGACACTACCACACGATGTAACCTTACTCACCCATTACATAATTGTTTTCCGTGAAGGAATTGGACCATGCCTTAGCACTTTGAAATGAACGTGAAATAATCTCTGCATTGCCACAACAGACTTACTTTCGTGAAAGAAACGCACAGCTAAAAGACGATGTCCAAACTGACTAACGCTCTATAACTACTAAGACTGAAATAAATAAAACAAACAAAACAAAATTGCATCGTTCCCATCGTTCATTGCAATGATATTACCAACCGTATGGACTCATGTGCTCCCAAGACAGAATTGAAAAAGTGAAGTCACTTAAAAGGGCTGGTGTACGGCTCCAACGATTTTAAAGAGATAAAATTATGTTCTTAAAACACTACATAATAATTCAAGTTAACTTTGCAGCTACATATAATTCACTAAATTAGTTATTTCTGCGGAAACAGCGTGTTTAGCAGATACGCAATATCAACCGATATTTTAAATAATTACGCACAAGTTATTTATCACACATTTTGTTTTATGATTATGCTATTCTCTCTACACGCACAGGCACTTAGGGAGTCTGAAAACGAGCATTTCAGGTGAAACTTCAGCAACGAAATTTTTGGTGGAATCTAATACTTTTTACTTTCTCTACTGATAAGTAGAAGCAAGTATTGTATTTCACCCAAAAATTAGAAGTCGAGATTTCACCGGAAATATATGTTTTGAAACCCCCTGAATCCCCCCTCCCAAAAAAAAAGAAACATTTTTAGAAAAGGGTGTGTGTGTGTCTGTGGACAGCATAACTCAAAAACGAAAAGTCGGTTAAAAACCAAAGTTGGTATTTAAGTTTAATGTCTTTCAAGGATGCGATACGAAGATTTTGAAGCAAATAACCCCACCCTAAACTAGCCTTTACGTGGAAAACTTTTTTGAAAATTTTGATTTTCTTGAAAATAGCTCTAACGATTTTGATTAAAATGCCATATGTTTAAGATATTTGTATAACAAATGAAATGTATATATTGAATGTTCTGGCTATAGCTTATGTAGTCATATTTACTCTGGATGAATTTTGAATAACTCGTAAATCGTAAGAGATAGAGAAAACCTTAATCTACAAAGAATGTAGATCTTGCTAAAACACAATTTATGTGAAATAAATTTTTTGTAGAGTGGACCATTTCGGAGATATTGCTTGTTACATGTGTTAGATTCGGATAACAAAACTTTCGTGAAATGGAACATCGTTGTTGATTTTTTTATATGTTAAGGTGCAAATTCTTTAATATCTACTTTATTCTAACATTCCCCTTGCACCTACAAGGAAATAAGCAATAAGATAATTTGCACAAATGTTTATCTCAACTAACACGAAGAAGATATAGGAATAAGAGTTTGTAAGAATGGTTAGTTCAAGAGTAGAGAAAGTCATGTGAGTGCAACACATAAGATTTTTCAACTTACTATGGGAACGTTGACAATGCTACTGGTACTATTATTATTATTATTATTATTATTATTATTATTATTATTATTATTATTATTATTATTATTATTATTATTATTATTATTTAAAATATGTATATACTGACAGGGATTTTTCACTTGGAAATGATTTGTAATTCAACAGATAAACATTTTCTCCCCGTTCAGCAAACAGCGGATTTGAGATTTATGAGAAATTTTATTTTTACGGTGGTGATGTATGTTTTTTCCCAAATGAAATATGTAAGGTTTTTTTTGGCATGTTTGTGTTTAGCGCCGCGGGGATTTCCAAGCGAGCGTAGCGTACCGTCCGTAGCGTATCTGAGGGGGAGACTGCCATTGTTGTTCCTTGCTTGGCCACAGTAGCAGGCAGGCTGGCTGGCTGTTTTCCATTAACCAAACTCGCTGCTGCAACAGCGGATTAGCCTCCAGGGAATATAAAGACTGGGACAGACAGACAGGGGTGTAAATGACTGGGCCAATGTTTGCACGTCTTTCATCGCCACGAGAAAAGAAGGAACGTTACAAAGAGTGAGGGGTCGGAGTATTCAATAATGAAATCACATCAACTGTTTAAAATGGCTTCATCCGTGAAAACCGATAGGAGGAGACAGGGTAATGGCAAGAAAATGGGGAGGGCGTGAACTGGTGAAGCCGAAGAGAAACAAATTGGGTTTCGATCTAGTGATGAGGGGTGTTGTATCAATATTCAATAATGGGAGAGCCTGCAGCTGTGGATGCATGGCTGCTATGGGGGGGAGGGTCTTAATCAATTTAATGTGCAAAAACAGACTTATTCTATTATCTTCTTGCATAAAATAACACATCGACTTTTATTTACTCCAAATCTCATGTGCTGCATTCTGTAAATGATAGAAAAAAAATCTGATGTTTTGCACTCACATGACTTTCTCTACTCTTGTACTAACCATTCTTATTCCTATATCTTCTTCGTGTTAGTTAAGATAAACATTTGTACAAATTATCTTATTGCTTATTTCCTTGTAGGTGCAAGGGGAATATTAGAATACAGTAGGCTTTGTGCGATAGTCAAATCTTTTAAAGCTTTGAGATTCCGTTCTCTTTGCACATTTAACATGCAAAATAAATGAACAACGATGTTCCATTTCACGGAAGTTTTAAGTTTTCCGAAACTCACACACATAACAAGAAATATCTCCGAAATGGTTTGCTCTATAAAAATATTTAGACAAATCGTGTGTTTTAGCGAGATCTACATTTTTACTTTCTCTACTGGTTAAGTAGGGGAAGTATTGTATTCCACCCAAAAATTCGAAGTCGAGATTTCACCGGAAATACATGTTTTGAGGACCCCTGAATCCAAAAAAAGCATTTTTAGAAAAAGGTCCGTGTGTGTGTCTGTGTGTCTGTCAGTCTGTCAGTCTGTCAGTCTGTCAGTCTGTGGACAGCATAGCTCAAAAACGAAAAGTCGGTTAAAAACCAAAGTTGGTATTTAAGTTTAATGTCGTTCAAGGATGTGACACGAAGATTTTGAAGAAAGCAGCACCACCCTAAACTACCCTTTACATAGAAGATTTTTCGCAAATTTTGATTTTCTTGAAAATGGCTCTAACGATTTTGATTAAAATGTCATATGTTTGAAATATTTTTATGGCAAATGAAATGCATATCTTGAATTTTCTGGCTAAAGCCCCTGAAGTCGTATTTACTCTGGACGACTTTTGCATAACTGGCAAACCGTTAGAGATAGACAAAATCTTACTGTACAGAAATGTAGATCTTGCTAAAATACACAGTTTATGTCTGAATAAATTTTCTTGTAGGGTGAACCATTTCGGAGATATTCCTTGTTATGTGTGTGAGTTTCGGAAAACAAAGCTTTCGTGGAATAGAACATCGTTGTTCAGTGTTTTTATATGTTAAGCGTGCAAAGAGAAAGGAATCTCAAAGCTTTAAAACATTTGACTATCGCACAAAGCCTACTGTATTCCTGTATTCCCCTTGTACCTACAAGGAAATAAGCAATAAGATAATTTGTACAAATGTTTATCTCAACTAACACGAAGAAGATATAGGAATAAGAGTTTGTAAGAATGGTTAGTACAAGCGTAGAGAAAGTCATGTGAGTGCAACACATCAGATTTTTACATATTAATTTCTCATGGAGCTTGCATTATCTGTTCACATTACAAATCATCATACTTCAGTTTATTGAAATGTGCTGTAGAGTTGACCTATACGTTCTGCTTTATTTGATGTAAAACTTGTATTACCTCAAATACCTGGCATTGCCAGTTTTTTGATGTTTTATGCCAGTAACATTTAAACGTAGGTTGCACTTGCTCAGTTGTCTTACGTTTCTTTGGAGACATTTTAAAAAATCTGATGTGTTGCACTCACATGCCTTTCTCTACTCTTGTACTAACCATTCTACAAACTCTTATTTCCATATCTTCTTCCTGTTAGTACAGATAAACATTTGCACAAATTATCTTATTGTTTATTTCCTTGTAGGAGCAACGAGAATATTAGAATAGTACGCTTTGAGAGATACTTAAGTCTTTTAAAGCTTTGAGATTCCGTTCTCTTTGCACGCTTAGCATATAAAAAATGAATAACGATGTTCCATTTGATAAAAGTATAAGTTCTCTAAAACTCACACAAATAACAAGTAATATTTCCGAAATGGTTTGCTCTATAAATATATTTAGACATAAATCGTGTGTTTTAGCAATATCTACATTTTTTGTGCAGTAAGATTTGGTCTGTCTGTTACGGCTTACTAGTTATGAAAAAGTCATTCAGAGAAACCAGGACTACATAGGCTATAACCAGACAATTTACGAGAAATATACATTTCGTTTGCCATAAAAATATCTCAAACATATATCATTTTAATAAAAGTAGTGAGTCATTTTCAAGAAAATCAAAAATTTCGAAACATTTTCAATGTGAAGGGAGTTTAGGGTGGAGTAATTTGCTTCAAAATCTTCGTGTCGCATCCTTGAAAGACCTTAAATACCAACTTTGGTTTTTAACCAACTTTTCGTTTTTGAGTTAAGCTGTTCACAGTCTGACAGATAGACAGACAGACAAAAGTGGAGTTTTTTCCAAAAAATATTTTTTTTTATTTAGTGGCCCTCAAAACATATATTTCCGGTGAAATTTGGACATTGAATTTTTGGATGGAATACAACACTTTCTCTGCTTACTAGTAGAGAAAGTAAAAATGAGAAATTCTATCAAAACATTTGATATGTCCAAAAGTTAATCTCGTTTTTTAGCTCATTTCTTTTGTTTCAAGAATCTCGCTATTAACATGAGTTAACTTCATTCTGATAAGTTTAGTGTAACCGATAAACCATAAAAGAGAAACAGAGGCTATCTGTATAATAAAATATATAGGTACATAGCTCATTAAAACACCCAATTTGTATCAAATACACTTTTTATGATGACAGTCATTTCCGAAATATTCCTTGTTATTGGTTTGAATTTTCAAATAATACTTTTCTCAAATAGGAAGTAATTATTCCTTTTCATGTCGTGGCTATGCAAACAGAATGGAATGTTAAAGATATCATGCATCTAATTGTTCTAAACACATTTTACTAGTGTAAAGTGTAAGCTTCGCTCGGCGTTTTTCGCCCAGTATGAATATAATAGAGAAAGAGATGTGAATGTGATAGCTAAAATGAGAGGAAAAACAGTGTAAATGTAATAGCATTTCTATTTCAAGCATATAGAACATGGTATGACTTATTTTAAAAGTGCGAATAAAAATGTTTCATGGTTGCAAAATCACGTTTTTTATGGAAAAATGTTTATAGAAGAGTGAGTAGAGAAAGAGATGTGAATGTGTTACCTAAAAGTGAGTAGAGAAATCACTGTGAAGGTAATATGCATGTATACAAAAATTTAATCAAATCTTTAGAGTCGTTTCTGAAATACCGGGAATATATAGAAGAATTGAGCAGTAGAAGCGGGAATAAAAACTGTTATTTTTTATACAAAATCGCGTTTTTTCGGGAATTACACCTATATAGATGAACTTAAAAAGCAAAACCCTATCTGATTACAAAATTTGATCGAAATCGTTAGAGCCGTTTCCAAGTTGCGCGGAATAAATAAATAAATAAATAAATAAATAAATAAATAAATAAATAAATAAATAAATAAATAAATAAATAAATAAATAAATAAATAAATAAATAAATAAATAAATAAATAAATAAATAAATAAATAAATAAATAAATAAATAAATAAATAAATAAATAAATAAATAAATAAATAAATAAATAAATAAATAAATAAATAAATAAATAAATAAATAAATAAATAAATAAATAAATAAATAAATAAATAAATAAATAAATAAATAAGTAAATAAATAAATATATTTAAGGCTATTGTATTCCCCATCCCATTAAACCTATAAGGAAATATAAGAATAATAAAATAATTTCTAGAAATGTTTATCTCGAGTAATATTAAATGAATAGAAGAATAAAATTTCATAAGAATAGATTCATGAAGAATTAACAGAGAAAATAGTGTGAATGTAACAGATCAGACATTTTTAAATATGTGATAACTACCAATATTCATTAACTCGAAAGGCTACACTAACAAGGCATGTCTACTCTAGCTTTTGACTGGCAGTTGATATATTTGGGAATCCCTTTCAGCCATCCCATTACCTCTCTGTTACGAGAGTTTTACTGACAGGTTATTTGGGACATCCTCCTTAAGGCAAGTATATCTACATTGAACCTTTTGCTACCATATGCAAACTTTCCTAACGTACTTTTTAAGCAGATTTACAGCACTACTATTAAGCTGTATAATTTTGTTTGCAATTATCCTTTCTTAACCGTAAGAACACCAAGCTATTTTGGGTTGTATGGCGAACCAATCAAGGGTAAAACTTGCCCACGTCACAATAGGCTATAAATCTTTAAGTGCTTGTGTTTCCATTATGAGACCAGCTTATTAATAAACTCCTCAATGAGATTATAGCTAAAAACGTAATGTTTAGAACATACGGGTTTCCAAAAATGTACCACTTGGTGTACTATTTTTCTCTGCTAGAATATAACAACCAACAGTGGCCAAAGTTTGACAACATGAAATCCGTACATGAATATACGGCTCTTCAAAATTTCTGTAGTTTTTCATCTAATAGCTGCTTGGCGAAAAGTTTAAAAAAGTAGACATAAAATACTTGCACAAATACAGGTTAGAAGTAGCTTTTGTACCTGTTGATTAAGCAGAGGGGATGGCGCCGTGGCTGAACGGTTAGACCCCAGGGACGCGCATGTGGTATTCACGCTGGACGAAGCGGCGTCTTGGAGGTTTTTCTCCGGGTTCTCCGATTTCCTCTGCCACTCATTCCATCAACTGCTCCATTATCACCTTTCCAATCATCCATTTCGCCTGCATTTCATATTATCCTCTTCCTCATTCTCATACCTGGCGCTTGGCTGACCACCCGCTTCTAGGTCTTCACTCTGTCCGGTCCATAGCTTCCTGTGCTCCCTGAGAAGCATCTGACCCTAGGCACTGGCTTGTAAGTCCTACATAAGGGGAAGGTAAACATATATAGAAAAAGAAGACCAAGCAAAGGGGAATGCAACGTCAAAGATGTCACATAATGACCAGCTCTTAAAAGATTTAACTATCGCTTAAAGCCATTGCATATTCGCATATTCCCATTGCAACTACAAGAAAATTAGTAATAAGATAATGTTTATCTCAATTAACATGAAGTAGATAGACGAATAAGTGTTTGTAAGAAGAGTAAAAAAAGTCATATGAGTTCAACGCATCAGATTATTTTAAGCATCTATATTTTGATAATTTTAAGGTGTACCTTCCCCCTTAGAGGGAGCATTAGTCCATAAAATTGCGTTACTAATAATTACTTCTTAATCCTCTATTGTACGAGATGAATTACTTTGTCAGTTTAGGCATCCCTGTCACAGACTACTTAACCCTTAGATGGTAATATCCGTCTCTCAGGCGGATATGAAATTTCTCAATGTGTAGTGGGCCAATGTGCAATATTAATTTGATCTTATATTTCAGCTATGCTTTAGTTAACAGTTGAACTTACGTAAGCCACACCTTCTCACATGCAGATATTACTGTAAAGATACCTAACATACTAATATTTGATTTTTGTAACTTTTACATAATTTGTTCAAGATATGATGTAAACTGAAAATATGAATATGAGTAACTTATCAAGCTTTTAAATTGTAATTTATTTTCGAGATTCACTAAAGTGTACATAACATGCAAACTTTTGTCATCTTAGTCTCTCACACGGATGTTACTGTTGGCGCCATTTTTTCACAAAGACGTGTTTAATTTTGTAATTTTTGGATAATTTATTGCAAGATATGATGTAAAGGGAATAAACATATTAGTATTAATAGCATTTAAATTGTTACATTCACTAAAGTAGACATAGAATGCAAGATTCTGTCATCTTAGTCTCCCAGACGGATATTACTGTTAGCGTCCTTTTTTCACAAGTTAAAGCTTAAAGGAAGTAATTCGTGTAGATATGATTGTTACTGGTCACCCATTCAAAAGTAGAGCGTCGTTAGCGATTGCAATCAAATGTGGCTGGAGTAAAGGACGGGGAGAGCCGCGTAAATATCAAGGGAGGTTTTACATCTTTGATATCAATTACTACCAATACCTTAATTTTATTATTAAATGGCAATATAATATACAAATAAGAAAAAACTTAAGATATTGACTAAACAGCTTTGTTACCAAATGGCAAACTATGTGATACAGAGTTAAGATGAAATGGGGAATTGAGTTTGAGGTTTGTGTGACTAAATAAATGTGTTTATTGCTTCAGGTATGGTTTAAGAATCGACGAGCAAAGTGTCGGCAGCAGATGCAGCAACAGCAGCAGCAACAACAGCAACAGCAGCAACAACAGAGCCTTAGTGGGTCCACGAAATCACCGAGGGTGTCGAGCAGCAGTTCGGCTGGCAACTCCAAGTTGAAAACTGTGGTGAAGAGCTCGCCGCCTCCGTCAGCCGTGATACCGCCCCCAGCTCCATCTAGCACGGGTAGCATCACCAACAGCAACAGTGGGTCCCCTCCAACTTCCCTCAACATCATCCTGAAGAAGGAGCCGTCTCCAGGAATACCTGGAGCTAGCGCTTTCCAGCAACAGGCATCTGCACAGCCCCACAGAGTCAGCCTGGGGCCAGGCACACCCGGGCTAAGTGGCGGCAACAGCGGTCCCTCTTCGGTCATCACTACGCCCAGCCCTCCCATGACCCCCGGGGGCAGCACCGGCTACCAGCACGACGCGGCTTATAACGGCTTCTGCTGGGGCACCTCGAACCCCTCCAGTAGCGCCTCCCCACACTGTTATACCCAGAACTATGGCTACTATAGCAACATGGGGATGGACTCTTATTTCCCTCCACCTCCACCAAGTGTGTCGCACCATCAGGCCGCTGGAGCCACGAGCACCTCGGCCTCACATTACCCGTCCCATAACCACATGGTGGCGCACGGGTTCAACCACCATCACCACCAGATGGCGTCCTACTCCGGCATGGGGATGAGCAGTCACCACCAAGGCTTCAACAGCTCCAGGCACCCGGACTGCAACCTCGACTACCAGCTCACCGCCTCGGACAAGTACCAAATGGTGTAACGACAGTGTGACAATGTTAGTGCCTTCTCTCGTGTCGTCGTACTAACAAACAAAGACATCGTGTACATAACACTCCATAAACTTAAACGAAAAAAAGTGTATTAAATAAATTTGTTTCAAAATTATATCTATTATTTCATTTATAATACAATAAAAATAAAATAAACATATGAAAGCTATTATCAGTGTGCCTGGGTAAGTTCCCTAAAATAATCATCCGTAAATATTTGCTATAATATTGAACGAAACGCTGATAGCAATAACTAAACGAAAATTATAGGAATACCAAATTGAAACTCGACCAAATATATCAGTTATTGACAATTAGGGATGGGTCGATACCAGTTTTTCTAGATATTCGATAAAAAACCTATATTTTCTACGATATCTAATACTTCGATACTCTATACCGCCATTTCTACTTCTAGTTTCAATACAAAATAGAATGTTGGGAGATTTGTGTAATGCCAATTAAATTAAGTACACATATTTAATGAACTAAAATTTAAAACCACCAGTTTTCATATTTTTACTTTCTCTGCTACGTAAGTAGGGGAAGTATTGTATTCCACCCAAAAATTGAATGTGGAGATTTCACCGGAAATATATGTTTTGAGGCCCCCTGAACAAAAAAAATTTTTAGAAAAAGGTCGCATGTATGTGTGTGTGTTTGTCTGTGTGTCAGTCAGTCTGTGGACAGCATAACTCAAAACCTAAAAGTCGGTTAAAAACCAAAGTTGGTATTTAAGTTTAATGTCTTTCAAGGATGCGACACGAAGATTTTGAAGAAAATTCCTCCACCCTAAACTGCCTTTACCTAGAAATTTTTTCGAAAATTTTGATTTTTTGAAAATGGCTATAACGATTTTGATTAAAATGCCATGTTTGAGGTATTTTTGTGACAAACGAAATGTATATTTTGAATTTTCTGGCTATAGCCCATGTTTACTCTGCAGGATTTTGGAATAAGTCGTAAACCGTAAGCGATAGACAAAATCTTAGTGTACAAAAAATGTAGATCTTGCTAAAACACACAATGTACAAATAACATTTTTGTAGAGTGAACGATTTCGGACATATTCCCTGTTATTTGTTTCAGTTTCGGAAAACAAACTATCGTCAAAAGTAACATTGTTATTAATTTTTTATATGTTAAGCATGCAAAGAGAACGGGGTCTCAAAGTTAAAAGATTTGACTATCGCACAAAGCCTCCTGTATTCCCATATTCCCCTTGCACCTACAAGGAAATAAGCAACAAGATAATTTTTTATATAGGAATATGAGTTTGTAAGAATGGTTAGTGCAAGGGTAGAGAAAGTTATGTGAGTGCAACACATCAGATTTTTTATTAAATTCTAGATTAGACATTTAAAAGTAAAATGCGTTTTTGGAACACTCCAATTTTATAAGATTTTATTATAAAATACTAGCATTCTCACTCTTTCGGGGTCAAGTCTACTACTTTTTCAGTCACACGAGTCATACTGTGCTAAATAGTCTTTCAGAGAAAACTGTTGTATGTGGAATACACAAATATTTAGCGGCTAATTCTCTTAGTTTTGGAAATTTTGAATTTGTTTTCCAGTAATCCAGTGCACTGGAAAGAGGAGGTGACAAATCGTCGTTGTGATATACAGTGATTTCTTCTTGGGAACAGTTAACTGGCAGTGAATTTGATAGTACGCGATTATTTTCTTGTACTCACTTTGCAGCACGTGACATCTAAAATAAAATAAAGAAAAGTTTGTGAACTGATGTGACTGAAGAAAATTCTAGGAAGTGCCCCTTGACTGAAGATAACTATAAATGTCAACGCAAATAAACAAACAACTTCTTTGGGAAAATTTCCTGGCCGTACATATTTCCCTCTTCGTTTCTGTTTACGTAGTCATTGCGGCCACTTTAAAATGTTGCTTGCAGCAATAATGTTTTGTGGTTTTAAAATAAAATAAAGATTGTAGTTTCACCCCCATAGTATAACAATACCATAAAAGTATTGTCAGTATCCAGGTATCCTAAGTATCGAAGACCATCCCTATTGACTGTATATTTATAGCGAGGCAAATTTTTTAAAAATGCCATTAATATAAAATCCATCTGCATAATATTTTCGTGGATTATAGTAGAAAATTTGATTCGGTTTCCAGAACTAAATTAATAGAAACCCTAAAATTCTATGAAGTACCAGCAAAACTAATAGACTTAATAGGATTAACTTAAGTGGTACCACTGCAAGAATAAAAGTTTCACAACAAACTTAGTGAATCCTTCAATACAGAATCTGGAGCTAGGCCAGGAAACACTCTTTCAGCAACCCTGTTTAGCTTTGTTATTGATCTTTTACTAAAACAAATATACATGAGAGGGAATATATATCTAATAGGCTGAAGCAATGTATTGCATATCCAGCTGATGTAATGAACACTGCAAGACCGAAGAGTGCCCTAGAGGAAACATTTGCAAAATTGAAGAAACAATCTGAAGCATTTGTTCTTATAATAAATGAAAATAAAATCAAGCATCTCAAATGTAGCAACCAAAATGGTAATATAAATAAATTACAGTTTAAAAAAAGTAGAAAAGACATGCTTTTATAACAAACTAAACTGAAAAGTAGAAAATAATTTTTAAGTACAAAGACCTTGTTCCATAGCAATATAAAGTCTAGTTCATTATATTTCAAAAGTTTGTAATAAGCTTAAAATAACAAATAATTTAAATTAACAAAATAATAAATTTTATTGTAAAACAGCATGGGGTGCTTTTTAAAATAACTTTATCACAACTTTACTTTTATAAATAGCTGCTAATGAACTATTTATAACATTTAATGTCAGATACCCCACGCTTTTTTACAATAACATTTATTATTTTGTTAATTTAACTTAGTTTTCATTTTAAACGTTACAAAATTTTGAAATATAATGAACTAGACTTCATATAGCTACAGAACAAGCTCTTTATACTTAAAAATTATTTTCTCCTTTTTATATCGGTTTGTTATAAAAGCGTGTCTTTTTTAGTTTTTTAAACTACAATTTATTTTTAACTTTTTATTTTTTTTTTCTATTCAAACTTTATTCAAAATTTTTAATTTCAAATTTTTTTTTAAATTTCAGAATTAGAAATTTCTTCCAAATTTTGTCATGAAAATTTTCAAATCACTTATTTTTTTGGTGCAGTATGAGACAATTACTTTTAACTACACCATCAGCTGCTGTGAACTTCTGGCCCTGGGTAAATTTCGATCTGCAATCCTTCACACGAAATCTGGTGTATAGTGTATAGCTAAAAATAATCCTGTTATGATTTGAATTCCTAAACGTAAATCTAAGATAAAACCAAAGTTTCACCATGAAGAAATGTCAGGAGAAGTAGGAAGATCGTCCTTCTCAGGTCATCTCTCCGGGCATCTCGGTTTTGAAATAAGAAGATTCTTATGAAGAGAAAAATTGGAAAAATTGCACGGGAAAAATGTGAAAACCTAATTTTTCATTTTACCGATTCAAACTGTTCCTAGCTGTCAATTATAGGGATGGCGATTAACCAAAGAATGGATTTTTTGGAGTCGTAAGGATGGATTTGAGTAATAAATCGATTAAGTAAATCGATCTCAGACATCCTAAAGTCAACTTTCAATTAATTTACTTACTGCTTCGTTTTATTCAAATAAAACAAGAGTATCAAACCATATTATAAAGAAAAAAAAACTTTTAAAATTTAATTAGTAGCTTTATAATTATGAATGCAACCTTAAAATTAATTTAGACCACTTCAATGCATCCGTAGATTTGACTCTTTTTCTTTCTATGATGTACAGTTTTTCAGCAGATTTTAAATTAGTGCGTGATGTTTTTAAATCTTTGGTTTATTTTGTGTTTCCATTTATGCTCAACTCAAAACTCATGCCACTTATAAGACGGGGTGGAGTAATTATTAACACTGTGCAGCTTTATTGTTGATATCACGGTAATTATTTGATAGTTAATAAAGTGATCATTCTAAATACGTTTATATTCACTTTTTTGTTTAAATTACACATTTATAGCTTATATTATCAGAAACTTATCTGTTCTGGTGTCTACGTATTCCTTAAAGCTAAAGATATCATCACGACATGTACCTACACTTTATAAGCGACGGCATCACCAGAAAATATGAATGTGTGGGTCTGCTGTAGTCCAATAGCTTTTGACAGAACATCTATCCGGTCAGCTAATTATGTCCCTACACATTTAACATGGTACCACTTTGCAAAACTGAGGCACCCCACCCAGTTCTCCCCTCCCTTGTAACACTTGGTGTTCTTTCTCATAGACAAGCTTCTTCTAACTCTCCGGGCTTCCTTGCTGGTGCCTTTTCCTTTACAACGCGGGCAGCTTTCCTTGCTTTCAGATCACTTATAAATTTTAGGCTTATTATAACCACAGATTTTCTGGATTTCCTAGTTTACTTTTAATAACTAGGGAAATTGTTGGAGAAAGACATAAGCATTTAAAACTTGTTCATGATATGGAAGTTTAACTCTGTGTTGTGGAGTTGTTCACACTATTTAAGATTGCCTCCTAAAGGTTTTCCAAGTGAGCTTGACTCTGACATTCAGAATCTAATTTTCAAAATCAGGCTCTATATTTTCCTGCGAAAATAAACACGGGACTAAATTTAACATCAATAAATATGACTCCAATCATTATGTTGGGTTCATTTAAATAGTATTATTTATTTACAATAATGTTGTAATAATTTTAAACATATGCTTAGATATGATTCATGTCTAAAAAGGTTTTATAAGCTGTATTGAATTAATTGTGAGACAAGAAGTGTATTGTCTTTACGCCTCACCCAAGCCGTGTCCGTCTGCCCCGCTGTGTGGTCAAACAAAATAACTCAGAAGACAGACTGGAGACACTACTCTCGTAAGCTTCGTCAATTATACAAGATACAAGAATCTCTTATGTCAGTCATCATTGTGTGTCTACAACATTCTTTTACGCTTTCGTTTACCATAAAAACCTTATGCGATCTTACAGTTGAAATAACTAAATGAGAAATTTTACTATATATGCTTCATTTCTTCTGATGGATTGTGCATTTCATTTGAGGTAGTCTCAGATACTTTCCAAAACTCTAGCATACGCACAGCTTTTCAATACACATTAATACGAATATCCGCAAGAAAACTACACTAAATATTCTCGGCAAATGTCCATTTGCCCCATCCTTATCCTAAGTTATACCTGTCCCAGTTACACTCATTAAAGGGATCTATTTCTAAATGTTCCAATACACAAAGTATTTTACAAACACTATTAAATTAAATATCACATCTTATATCTGCATAAAGAAATGTGGTTGCAATGTTTATACTACCTATATGTGTTAAGTAGTTCTTGAATTATATGTTTTATAACATGAAGTTAAGCTAACTTACAAAAACTATTCCACACTGCCTCTGTGATTTGGTGTTTAGAATGCTAATCTTCAAATCTAGAGGTTCTGGGTTCGGTTCCTGACTGAAAGATGGGAATTTTTCTTTAATCAGTATTATATTTCTATTTTTTCTACACCTGGAAGTATGAATGAGTGTGTCTGAATTTAATGCAATCACCTAAAGTAACAACCAACCCATAGTGAGTGAACCTCATTGCCGATGAGCAATTGTTATGACCTTAGACGTTTAAGGTAACACATAAATGGCACATTAAAAAGATGAAGCTGTTCCTTACAATGCAATGTTCATAATGTTTAAACATTTCAGATTTGTGTTCGTTATTGAGCTCTGAATTAAGTTTTCTAAGAAATACAGAGGAAGTACGGGTAATATGGAATAAACTTAATCCCTAGCGCAACAGCCCAAGGAGGGCCAAGACTTGCCACCCAGCCACTGCGTCCCCCACCTCTGCCAGGTACAGGCGTCATTGGTGGGGTGCAATACTGGAGGGTGGGACGTGGTCAGCGCCTCGAACCCTCCCGGCCAGTTATGCGGTCTTCTCGACCTGGGGCCGCTTTCTCCATCAAGTAGCTCCTCAACTGGTCCCCCTGGGACCTAACGAGGCTGAGTGCATCCCGTGCCAGACCTCCCAGAGGGTATAAAATTCTTATGCTGGTGCCGGGGATTGAACCCGGGTACCCCGCGCCAGAGACAAGCGCGGGTAATATGGATACCCGTTTTAATTTCCACCGTATTTGAATAATAGTATTATAACTTGAGTAACTATCCTTTTAGAAACTTCTTGCAACTTACTTTGTACAAAAATTAGAATTTGTTATTAACTTTCCATAAAAAGTGTCTAATTGTTTATTACGGGTAATATTGAATAGGAAGAGTATATGGAATACTACTTTCCCAATTAATTTTTTCAAGCAACAAATTTACAAAGGAGATTATTTATTTCTTGCTAAAAACCTTTTCTCGCATAACAATGCAGTGAATTAGAAAGCTACAAGATATAGTGTTGGTTTTATTTTGTGTTGAAAATTCATTTGCACAAATCGCAAACACAATCAGGATTTTCCGCTCCTGCGCACTCATTGTGTGCCCACATGTTACACATTGGGCACTGAACCCCAACTTCCCCTTTTCTATCTTCTAAAAACTTACCACAAGAGAAAATGCACTCTGCATCTCCATTCGGGGAATATCTTCTCCACATTACTGGGGCGTTTGTTTGGCATTTCTGCAGAAAAAAATATATATATTATAAAAAGTTGTAAAGTTATAAATTTTACTCATTAGAAACAATGGAGGTATTATGAAATATTTGATATAAATGGAGGGCAATATGGGATACCAGTATTCTATTTTATCCGCCATATTGAAATAACTTGTCACTGCACGACACACAAAACAAAAGTTCTGTGCAGCACAAATATTTCAACCTTAGTTACAATAATCATATTACTTTACGCCTATAATATGCAATCAGCTATTTTTCATAAATATTTAAAAACTTCCCTGCAAAACATTTTGGATGATAGAAATGAGATAATCATTCACACTGAAATACCACGTGACACAAACCAGGCGAGACTACTCGCAGGTGTCTGAAGATAGCCTCTGTTGTATTTCTATTAGACACCTTTGGATATGAGCACCAAACAAGCAAGTAACTTAAGTATTCCATGTTACCCGCCTATTCTATGTCACTTGAATTTCCTCTACTTTAACTCTTTCAGGCATAGTGGTTCCAATTGGAACCTGCCCAGTATTTATTATTTCCTTGCCATCTGTACGGCGGTTCCATAGAAAACCACAATTTCTTCCTAAAATATACATTAACTCATTTTACCTATCAGCTAGCAATCACATCTAACATTAATACATTACAGTAAACCTTAAAAAAGAACAACACATTGGTTGAAATAATATCAAAATGAACACATTCAAATTTGTACATTTATAACATTAATAAATTCAGTAATATTCTGTGACAAAATGAGAAATCCAATCCAGTTGTTTTACAATCACTTTATTTTCCTTCTAAACGCTAGCACAAAACAATTTTATTTTATTGACGTTAAATCAGTACCCAGTCTTTCATGATATTACAACTTACCACTATGTATTTCTCGTAACCTTGATTCGCTCCTTTCACTGTCTTTCCTCATTTTCTCTGTCTCTCAAACATTAACTCCGACTATACAATCATTCGACGCTCGTTAAAACCACTTCGACATGACAGCTTTCTTGACAATACCCCCACGCAAACACACACACACAGCTGTCTCGCACTCGCTGCCACACTGACAGACTCATGTCTGTAACTCTCTCCTCTGCTGTTTCGTCGCCTCCTTAAATAGCGACGATGAGGTAACATGGACCTTTCTCGACTTCAACAAACACGCCGGTTGCTGGATGCCTCTCGAAGGTTCCAGCAATCGTTTGTTATGCGCCGAGCTTATTATAGTTAGTCACGTATGCACAAACAGTCGCGCGAGGCAGCCTGACCTAGAGCGCCTTTGTTTGCTCGCCCCGACCGTCCTCTGTTGTGCGCCGCGCCCAGAGTCACAATACCTTAAAGACTTAAGTGCCATTAACTGCAAAAAATATTCAGTCTGATAGAGACCATAAATGTTAAGTTTGGCTCCAGTTAAACTATTTCTTTTATTCTGAAGTTATTGGCTTTGCCAGAATATGTGACTTACTGTTTTTTTCCGCTAAGCTACATGAACATATTTTGTCTTTTACAATGCTGAATTTAAATAAAGGCTCTTTCAAAGAAGGGCCCAAATGACCTAGTTGTAGATGGGCCCTTAAACTCCACTCACTCATTCATTCACTTACTGACTCACTCACTCACTCTTTCAAGGATGTATGGCCACTATGAAGCCTAATGATTGAAACAATTTATTTTTTTGATAAAATGAAACTCTTAAACTATGATACGCTTTTCTTAGAAAAAACCTTTGGAATAATTCAGTAACGTGCTGCCATCTGTACTAAATTCTGAAGATGCCATTTGCCGATTATTTAAACTGAGCCTACCCTATCCTAAACCACAGGCGAAAAAGAGCATCCAGAGGTCTAACTACATCATATTTCTGGCCATGAAGTATAGGCCACAAAAAGCAAATCGACTCATAAATTACTTGTAGTTTTCCGCCGTTATGTACCGGGTGGAAGGTTCTACTTCGGCCACATGTTAACCAGCGATTCTACAAGAAGAGTGTAACAAATATGTCCAATACAATTGTCAATAAAGAATAATTTTGCAGAAAAAATTGTGTCACATATGTGGAGCCATATAGCTTCTTGACGAATGGTATAAATGGTTTATTATTTTAATAACTGTGGCACTAACATTGTGTAAACGATGCTGCAATTTATTTCTACCTTAATTCGAATGAATTTAGTCACAATTTAATGTTAACGTCTAATAGAACGTTTAATTTCTCAGAGAGATTTGGCAACGTCACGTTAAGGCTAAATTGTGAGTAAATTCATTCCAATTTAAATAAAAAGACATTACAACATTGTTTACACAATGTTTGCGCGAAAGTCAGTGAAATAATAAATTATTTATATCCATTAGTCAAGAAGCTAGATGGTTCGAAATATTTGACAAAAATATCCTGTTTTTTTAGTGAAACGGTTCATTGACAATAATTGTATTGGACATATTTGTTATACTATCAATGGTTAATAGAAACCCGAAGCGGTATCTTGTGGGAGCCAAAGCAAAATCAGTCCATGATGAATTGTTTATAACAGAATTAAAGTTTTTCACCTGATTTCTAAGGAAACAAACTTAAGCCGATGTCCCACGGTCCAACTTTTTTGACCAAACTTTGTGTGTCCAAAGGAATTGCACACAAAAGAAACCGTGTCTGTCACACTATGATTTATTTTGGTCCAACACAAATGACAGTTCACGTAGCAAGCGTGAGAAATAAACATGGCGGACGCAAATATTAATTGGGTGATTTGCTACATTAAGTATAGGTTTGGGATATATTACCACGAGTCTAAGAAGGAAGAAAAGATGTATTAGAAGTTAAAGAGGTTGTCGCGGTTATAGAGAAGAGAACAGGGCATGGGCCGAGGTGTATTGGGTCTACTACAAAACGAATTGAGGTTAGAGGACCCGAAAAACTATTGCAATTTTCTTCGAATTGGCGAAGATTTGTTTCTCAAACTTTTACATCATGTGGAAGGCAAAATTACACACCAGGACACAAATATGAGACAAACGCAAAAGAGATAAGGAGCAATTGTAATGGTTTTAATCTTAGTATGGATGGACAGGAGATTTGAACTCATTTCATAACATAAAATTTAAACATACTGTTAAATGGATTTCTTGTTTATGAAATATAGCTATGTAATAACCACCTCAGTAATATACAGGATGGAAGTGAAATGATTCGTCAGACTTTAACAGCGAATTTCTCATATTATGAAACCAGAAAGTCTAATACCAAAATGTTGAAAAGTTTATAGTTTTCTAGAAAAAAAAATATGTTATCAAAAACATTTATCATCACTTGGCTGAACTATTATTGATTGAAGGTTCTTGATTTATGACTATATTAGTAGAAAATTGAATAAACAATAACTTTTTCCTTTGGCGTATTTCAATAGATTCAACGGTTTCTTTTTATTTAATTTACCCAAAAGCCGTTGAATCTATTGAAATATGTCAATGGAAAAAGTTGTCGTTTATTCAATTTTCTATGAATATAGTCATAAATAAAGAACCTTCAACCAATAATAATTCAGGCAGGAGTTGATAAATTTTTTTGATAAAATTTTTTTTTCTAGAAAACTATAAACTTTTCAACATTTTGGTATTAGACTTTCTCGTTATTCACAACATGAGAAATTCGCTGTTCAAAGCATGTGCCACACTTTTAAAAATGGCAGAATCTAAGAAATTTCGCTTCCAACCGAAGACTGGAGGTTTGGGGAACATTTATAACAATAAACCTAAAAATCGCCAATTCGATCATTTTTCGGTCCCAGGGCCTAATAAGAGTGCAGTGAATTTCTTTGAATAAAACCATTTATATTGGTTTTGATTCCATGTTCCATTAGAGGTTAAAAAATATAGCCCTCGTTTATAAACAGTACCTACTTCAGGCTAGTCTTCAGTGCATTTTCCTCAGTTCTAATATTTTTTAAATTTAAAAGGCTCCTTAGATTCAATTTTTAAGTTATTAGATTGGGACATCGTAAATAGTTTCTTCTATATGCGCTAACTAAAATGTTATGCATTTATTAATAAAAGAAAAATGTGCTAACCACAAAGCTCATCCAGGTTCAATTAGAAAACACATTTGCAAAATTTGAAATTCCAATTGGAAAAAGAAAATTAACAAATTAAATTAAACGTATATTTCTCTCAAAACTTCTTGAATAACTTAATAAGGAACATAAATTTGAATTTGTTTTAAAAGGAAATTAATTGTTCTTTCACACATAGCCCCTAAACAAATAATGAAATAATCCTAAAGATAGGAGATCGGTGGGCAGACCCAAGAAACGATGGCTGGAGGACTTGAAGGTGGAACAGGCAGTTGATAGCCTATGCCATGAAGTCCCGACTGCTCTAACCACTAAGTTACCATTGCCAACATGTTGACATTAAATTCTCCAACTCACTTGTATTTTTCCCAGTAAACCACACAAGAAGATCTCAACTCATGTGAGATAACGCACCTTAATAGCGACTTACCATTTTGTAAGTGCTGAGTTGGTTAAACAAAAGCCTGGGACTCAAGTGGGAGATGCAGAGGTCGGGCGGTAGGCCTTGGCCCAAATGGGTTGTTGTACACGGGGTTTCATTACTCCAAGTGCCTAGTAACCACCTCTGCCCACTACAGGAGTCATGACCGGGGTGCAGTACTGTAGATGGGACGTGGTCACCACCCTGGACGCTCCTGGTCGGTTATGCGGTCTTCTCGACTAGGGGCGGCTACTTGTCAATCAAGTAGCTCCACATTTGGTCCCTCAAGGATCTAACGAGGCTGAGGGCACCCCGAATCAGATCTCTCAGCGAGAGAAAATCACCATGCCGGTACCGCGAATCGAACCCGGGTCTCCAGCAGCGCTACCACCGCGCTAAGGAGCTGACCCAAGTATCTAGTAGAGAAAGTAAAAATACATAAGTAGTACTTAGGTCAGTTTTTATGAGTAAACTTTCCAGTACGTTTTTCTTCAATTTTAATATTTTAGACATTTAAAAGGCTCCCTATAATGCCATTTTAAGTTATCAGAATGAAAATTCGTAAATAGTTCCTGCTATATATGTCAACTAAACCGTGATGTGCATTTATTAATGGACGATAAATGTGTTACGGGACATCAACAATCTCATTCAAGTTCATGGCATAGTTGGATTAATGAATTTTTAGAGCTACGTACTTTCTCCGTTTATGAGTGTTTGTGAATATATTTAAACAACTTTCATACTGTGACATGTTCAGAAGATGACATACTAAGGCTGGAATTATTAGAAACAGATCAACTGCAATATTTTAGAATATTTAAGTGAGTTTTATATACAAGGTTTTTCGTTGACTTGACTTAGGTTATTTATGCTACATAAGAACCATCATCAGCACAATGTTTCCTCAGAGAAATACAATTTTGTATTATGCTAGTAAATAATACAGCTCCATCTATATCTTCATGTAAGCTAGTGGAGTTAGTAACGTGCAAATTATACAATAAAGAATTTACAAAGCGTGACATCAACATACACATAGCCAGCCAGATCCCTCAGCCGTCACAAGAATCTAGTACCAATGTTCATTTGCTTGCCGATAGCACTGCATCACCAAATGCACTCAACTCCCAATTTGCACAAACAGACTGTAGCTCAGACTTTTGTAAGTGTCCTCACTGTGGCTGTTCCTTTTCCAATCTACACGGAGTGAAAATTCACACCTCAAAAGCTCACCCTGACAAACATCGTAAGATATTAATAGCTCACCACGATTAATCAGTGTTTATGACAAACCAAAAACAATTTCTGAGAATCAATCCTCCACTCCTAATACCTCAACAAATGAACGTCTGCATCTTCCATCCGAATATAGTAAACAGAAAATGGCCGAGTGGCGCGATAAGTTTGGAATGGATTTAGAAGTGCTGAATTTGATAATAATGTTGGAAAGTGGATTGAATTTCTGGCCACAGCTATCAATTTACTACCCGGACCAAAACACCCAGCTCGAAAGTACTATCAACACAGGAAATCCAATAATTTAGATAATCAAAGAAAGTATAAAATATCTACAAAAACGGGCTACAAAGCGGGATAGAAAGAAACGCAAAGAAAAATATAACTACCAGCTAATGCAATATTTAAAACCCAACGACGTAACATGTTCAATTTAGGCATCAGAAATACTTCATTACTTTTCTAAAAACCAAACCATATGATTCGCACAGAATATGGCCCCTTTCTTTCCGAAGTCGAAAGAGCAGAAATAGACTAATACTATAAGCAGTAGTGAAATTCAATCAACCCTTCATAACATTGCAATAGATACCTCACCTGGTCCGGACCACTTGATTGTCAAAGCTGTTAACAATGTAATTGCAGTAGAAATAGTCGCAGCTATCGCTACACGTATGCTAAAAACATGTGCCCTCAGAGCTGAGAAATGCTAGGACCATCCTAATCCACAAAGGGGGAGACACTGAAGACATCACAAACTGGCGACCAGTGACGTTATGCTCTGTTATAAGAATACTAATAGAGAGAGCACTGGGCAAACGTATCCGTGAAATTGTAAGCTTCAATCCCAAACAAAGGGGCTTCACCAACACCCCAGGTACCCACATTTATATCGTCTTACTAGA
This sequence comes from Tenodera sinensis, assembly GCA_030765045.1. Lineage (NCBI taxonomy): Eukaryota > Metazoa > Arthropoda > Insecta > Mantodea > Mantidae > Tenodera > Tenodera sinensis. The sequence goes on from CM060974.1 coordinate 45,694,964, forward strand.
TCCCCTGTTTCTGGAAGCCAAAACGAAAAGATCAGACCTGGCTATAGCATTTTTGGATGTGAGAAAAGCGTTTGACAATGTGGGACATGATCATCTAAGAAACACTTTAAAAGCTTTACCTATTCCTTCCAACCTCACCTATCTTGTCATTAACCTGCAGATAGGAAATATTACAGAAGTGCAGTCTAACAGAGGTAAAACCAAACCCATTACTTTAACTTGAGGAGTATTCCAAGGTTCTTCATCATCTCCAACACTGTTCAATCCTTCAATAGATATTTTAAATTAACTAAGTGAACAAAGTATGGCCTCAAAATATGGATTTCAGCTGAGCCCTGATCAAGATTATTTGACAGTAATGGGCTTCACAGATGACAGTTTTAATAGGTAAAGATAAGGCTTCTGCTTTAAGTCTTACATCTTACGCGATTCAGCAATTTAACCAAATTGGCCTTAACATTAATATAAATAAATGCAACGGAATAAATACACCAAAGAGAACCTCTCAGAAGAGAATTTTCACATTTCACAGGAAAATGGAATTCTATGCCTCCAGAAAGGCGATTTTATTCGATATCTGGGTGTCAATTTTATTGACAAGATTAATTTTGACTCTCTCCACTTTAAATAAACTGAAAGCAAATTTGGAACTCCTTATCTCATCACCACTCCTGCAGGAAATGCAGAAATTCACAATAATTTAACACATCAATGTGTCCTAGTTTAGTATATCCATTTCAGACGATACATTCAACCAATATACCCCATAAATTTGTAAATGATGCAGACTTAATGGTAAGAGGAGCACTAAAGGAAATTTTGCATATGACTAATGATCTTCCCATCGATATGATCTACTCAGACACAAAATTCAAGGGATTAGGCCTGTTTTGTTCTGCATGGGAAATCTATTTATAGCATATAAATAACGCAAGATATTAATCAGTGCAAATATTCCCTTTCTTAATGGAACAAGGACTATCCCTCAAGAAATTTTACCTAGTCTCGCTGCATTGAAAACATCCCAAATTCAAATAAAATTATCAATAAGTATGGAAATATACACACCCAAAAAGTACGCCAACAACTACGAGAAAGATCATATAAGAACTGGACACAAAGGGAGGGGCGTACTTTTATACAAACAGTACACTCCAGCTAACAGATGGCTTCGGAATCATAAACGCCTCACTTGCAGTGAATTGAGGGAAGCCATAAAAATGACAACGAACATAACAGAGTCCGTAGAGTACCTGGCAGATCCAAAGACAATAACCTCTGTCGGCTGGCGCTGCCACAGAGAGATTGAAACGTTTCCGCATGTTCTTGGATCTTGCCCTAATGGTGAGCTGCTACGCAACTCGCGTGATCACGCTGTGCGTTCTCTAATTGCAGACAACCTGAGAGGGAAAGGAAGCACTGTATTGGAAGAAGTATACGGCCTGGCCTGTCTGATGAAGGCAGAATCAGAAGAATCGACATAATTGCCTTCAAACCAAATTCTCCTGAAGGTCACATCATCGATGCAACCATCAGGTTTGAATACGGCGAACATCAGCCAGACGAAGTGAATCAGGAGAAAAAACGTATCTACGAACCAACCATTCATTATTAAAAAACGAAGAATCACCTAGAGTCCATCAATGTAACACGACTAACTGTTGGAGCAAGAGGGACAATCCCGAGGCTGCTTGCAGAATTCATCGAGAGCTTTGGGCTATCCAAAGATTTGCTGTACAATATCACTATATTGACGCTCAAAGGCTGTATAGCTAATTTTAGAAATCACGTATATGGAGCATAATTTTTTTTATTTTATTTGTTTATTTTTTGTTGCTTTAAGAGGTTACACTTTCCTTATCATTTTCAATTTTTAGCTTTTATATTCGTTATGTTTTGTTAACTATTTTGTTACTTTTGAATTAGTATTGTCTTTTTGGCAGCCTGTATCTGTGACAGGAAGGTGTTAAAATTAAAATAAATAAAAAATATATTTTATTGTGAAACCGAAATTGAAAAAAGAAATTGAAAACCCATTAATTTAACACTTTCCGGTGCACAAAATACTTTATTGGTTTTCTGAAATATTACTATAGAAGCATCTAAAGTATATACAGCACATTTATTTTAACAATACAGAGATTGTCAAATGTTCTTATTTATATTATTGTATGCTAAAAATATGACAATGTCCCATGGTCTAACTTTTTTATACAACAAAAGTACATCGTGAGACATCGAGAGTTGGATACAATTTTGTTCCATACAATCTCTATCCTATTTTGTATCGATACAATGTGATTGAGTTGCACCTAATTTTTTCATCCAAAAACTTGAAAATAGCCAATCAGCGTCTGTAACGTAACAATATGGCGGATTGCGCAGGCAACATATAGTCAGCTGTTATAGTATATGTATGGCTCATGACAGTTTTAAAGGAATGGGTATGTTAATAAAACGTTTAATTTTTTTTCTGAAAGATTCAAAAACGATTTTTCGTGATTATTAACATACAGGGTGGAAGTGAAATGATCGGTCAGATTTTAAGTAACATACCGGTGTTACATTGGGCAGGCAGGCAGGCAGGCAGGCATTTCGTCAAGAACCTAAATGAATAGAGGGCAATACAAATATCAGAGCTGGAGCTAATCAGCTTGTTCACAACCTGTTTGTCTTTTTCACTACACAATTAATTACACTGATTGTGGAAGGGAAAGAATGAAGGAACGGAGAAACTGTAGTGTGTGGATGACCTCGGCCGTTACACGTGTAAGTAGTTTCCCCCCAAAACAAAATTTGACTTAATATTGCCAAGCTTATCCATGCATGTTAGATCATACAGTTGAAATTCTCTAGCGGAGTGATAGCATTTATCTGGGAAGGTCACACCGTCGAGTGACATTTATCTGGACTGTTTCATAAATAAAATATGAATTCAAATACTATATCGTAAAGATTGGATCAGAAAATGTTAAATTCTTTAACAAATAACCTAAAACACGTTCATTAGGGTCAGTGCAAATTCGACTTACTGCCCACTGAGGAAAACAAAATCCAGGAATTACAAGTATTTCGATATTCTCTTGTTATTATAAACAGAAAACCAATTCATAATCTCAAACAAATCTGTTTTATTTTTACTTTTTCTACTACGTCGAGGCCAAATGTATTTTTATGGAGTGAATCATTTCGAAGATATTGCTTGTTGTGTATGTTATACAGCAGTTGAACTTTTCACAAATGGAACGTCGTTATTCACTTTTTTTATCTCTTGGCCACAGAAAGAGAAGATACAACGACCAGCTTTAAAAGATTTGACTATCGCTCAAAACCTACTGTATTTCCATTTTTCCCTTTTACCTACAAGAAAACAAGCAGTAAGATAATTTTTTCAAATGTTTATCTGTATTAACATGACGAAGATGGAGGAATAAGAGGCTAAAGGAATACATACGTAGTACAAGAGTAGAGAAAGTCTTGTGAGTGCAACATATCAGGCTTTTAACATTAATACTGAACCGATTCCACACGCTCGTTTTATTTTTTATTGTATTACTTGGTATAGAATTTGGGTTATTGTTTCATTTTCAGCATTTGATGTATCCCCGAACCGTTTTGAATTGCCCTCCATGTTGAGTTGTGATTGCTAATCGATTATAATGTGTAATAATTGTTTTGCTGTGATTCCTGGGAATACAGTTGGCCACACTGTCTAAACAAAAGAATGACCGGATAATGAATAACATTTAAAAAATTAACGCCTCCATGAATGAAACGAAGTAAAACTTCGAATATGTACAACACTAACCATTTTTAAACAACTCTAGAAATAGTAATTTGAACAGTGGCGGCTGGTGACTTGTGGGTATGCAGTATATTACATCCTTTCTACCTTCACTCTCTCATTCTCTCTGTGACACACACACGCATACACAGAATTCTACTTCGCAATTATATGGGCAATTGAGCTCCTATGTTTTGCCATTTTTTTAAATGACCAATATTCACAAACAATGATCATGGAAAACGGATTTTCTTCTAAACATAAACCCGAAAGATTTATCTCTTTCAGTTTCGTCATGTTATTCATTTCCACACTTGCATAGATCCAAATTTCCCTCTAGGAGCAGACACAACTGCATGCAATTTTCTGCCAGAAACACAAACATAATAAACAATAATAGACACGTTAAAAAAATAACTATTCCAAAATGAAGTATTGGGCTTAGTAAATTATGGTATGGGAAATAATTATATGCATTTATAGTGGTTTAATGTAAAAAGATGTAATTATGTTTACAGCATTAACATAACTCTCAGATTAATATAGAAAATGGCCGTACTGTGTTTAGAAACGCAGCTGGCTAACGGCGTAGCAGGTTGATTGTAACTTCTGCTAAACGACAGCGAGGGAAATGCTCGTAGCACGGAAAACGGAGAAGGAAATGAAATTGGACGAGAACGCAGTGCGCTTGAGCGGTAAAAATCGCATCTATTCAAGTAGTCAATCATATTGCGTTAACTCGCTCTACTTCTAAACGCAACCTTCACCCCACTCCAGCTACCTCTCGCCCTAAAAGCTTCCTTCACTGCGTCTCTACAGCTTGTTGACTGAATGCGCTGGCATTTGGTAAAGAGGGCGCGGGAAAATTAAACGAACAAATTCATAGAGAAGAAAGTTAGACATTTGACCTTCTCATAAGCATGCCTATAGAGGTAAATACATATTCGGATACCTACAGGAAAAAAATTAGTGGCTTTGCAGTTGCGAGTATGCGATCACCGAAAAACCGCCACTGAATTTGATTAAATTCTGCATATTTCAGCAAATTTCGTAACTAGAACATAAATACATTCTGAAATTATTAGCTTTAATAAACTGAAAAGAAATATACTGACAAGAAACACCAAATTCACAAAGAAGTTACACATCGAAAAATTAATCTAGCCCATCTTTGGTTTCGCGTAAACATCAGAATATTAAAAAATTCAGCAGAACCACAAACTTGCAATGGGTCAAGCCAAACACATTAAGAAATAAGGGCCCAAAATAATAAATAGGCGATTACACAGTACAAAAGCTGGGCCATTTAGTCGGGTGACGCGATTCTTCACAAGTTCTTTGTAGCGGTGTCACTCTTGTGCAATAGAGCAATACTATCCTAGCGGAGCACTTGTTTCCTAGCGACACAGTTCTTTTTAGCAGAGCAGTTTGAGATCTGGAGATCGTGGAGGCCACATTATTGTAAAATGCCTAGCGATGATGCGATTGTCAAAAATCTGTGTAGTTAATTGTTTTGCAGGTGTGTAGCTGTGGAATGGACTGCATCCTGCATGAAGATTGTGTTTTTCACATCGTGATTCCTCAGTCTAGGGATGACGAAGTAGTGCTGCCTGTTTATTATTAGGGTCTGCGTTATTTCATTATGTTCGAATAAACCTGAGCAAATGATGAATATTGAAGTGACGTCACACCATAGAGAAACTTTAAAATCATGAAGACCTGTTGAATTAAAGTCTGGGGGACATCTGAGAGAATATTGCAATTATGTGTATTAACTCCACCTTTAACAAAAGAACTGTGTTTTGTATGTCCAGAAAACGTGCAACCCATCATTATTAACTTGAATCTTGATAGAATTGCTATTGGTCACCTAGGGTTTTCACCTTCAATCTCTTTATCCAGTATATCTGCTACCAGCCGTTTCAGTGAAGAACTATGTGATATTTTTCTCAGGACGTGGAAAAGTGGATGCAAGAATAAACAACACTGTAAATTTAATGCAGGCCAATGATTTATTTGAAGCGAGTTGCCGCATTGGCGTGAAGAATTAAACTTTTTCTGAATCTGATCATTCAATATTGTATTGTTGAATTATATTTGAAACTTCCGACGTATTCATTACTTAAGATTTTAAGAATATGTGTTTCTGTTATAAAAATACGAAGTGTCGTTTACGGTAAGTCCCAGAAAATGCTAAGCTTAAGGTTCACTCACATCGACCACTAAATCCATACAGCTCGAGCGCGGTCTTTGAGCGCTACAAATTTCCGATAATCGATCACAGGAGAAACTTGTGTACAACTGCAAATTTTGAAATACATGTTCTCAAATTTACTTAAGTCCCACCTACATGACTCTGTATCTAACAACATACCTACGTAGTGTTGCCAACTTTAAAGCTGCTAATTCGTTTCTGAAATAACATTTTATCCTGTAACTTTGCTCGCTTCCAAGAGTCTTCATTTGCTTCGTAATTTTGAGAATATTCTCTACGTGGCTTAGCAACAGCCTGACTCTTTAACATAACTGAATTCCAGGTACCTACTAGAGTCATTTACCCTCTGTACGCGCCGGCAACGAATGACCTCGTGACATTTTATATTGCCTAGCTAAAAGAGCAGCTCATGCTAGGGTTGGGACCTCAATACCGTCAATATGTCGACACACTGGATATTCGGTGGTATCGGTGAGATAAGCCTTCGATGCTTCTAGATACTCCTAAAATTGTAACTTTTGCATTATTGTAAGTTATTGCTTTTAACTTCATGGTAGATAAGGAATGAAAGTAGCCGGGACTTTACGTCATTATCTCACACGTGTGCCCCAAAGATGAACTAAGTAGTAGATTTTGATAGATCTTAATTGCATTTACTGTGAGTGCAACATGCAACATTCTTTACACTCTTGTCTAAATAAAAACATATAACGCAATAGGGGAAGCAGTAGGAGTATTTGTGTAACATGCAGCGTTAACTGATCTCGTCTCTGCAACAGCCTGGTTTGTTGACTCACTCTCGGTCATTACATTTAGCTACTTCTGTGAATCCAGCAGAAACAAATCAGAACTTAAGACGTGAAATAATACAACGCATGGAAATATTTGTTCTTTTCTTCCATCTGTTAGTGTTTTTCAAGTCAAACTGGGGTCCCGACGCACCTTACACATACAACGTACCACTAATTTCATAAATATTTTGTTTTAGCAACGCAGGAGGGCTATGCTAGAAGTGTCGGACAGTCTATACCGCTTACACAGACAGCATTTGTTGTTTGAAATTACTATGGTAGAAAGTAGCAAGCTTATAAAGCTTAAGTTTGAAATTTGATGCACCTACGTTGTTTACTATTCCTTTGGCAGTCATCAACAGTGAATGTTCTCAGTGAATTTGTAAACATGGATAATACCGATCATCGTTATGAGATGCAATAGTTTCATTTGAAAGGTCTTAGTTCAACTAGTATTAAAGCTGAACTACATTATACTCCAGGGGAGTATGTTCCTTTGTTTACAATAGTAAAATATTGGGTGGCAGAGTTTAAGTGTGGCCGTACGAGCTGCCAAGACTGCAGTGCTCGACCAAATAAGGTGACCACGCCAGAAATTGTAACGACAATTCACAAAGTGGTATCGGATGACTGTTGACTGAAAGGGCGTGAGTTAGTAGACATTGCAGGTATTTCAAAAAGTTCTCTACATCGCATACTGACTGAACATTTGGACATGAGAAAGATGTGCGCAAGATGGGTGCCGCGTTTGCTCACAATGGAAAAAAAGTAGAGTAACTAGGATGTTTCAGTCGAGTGTTTCGCGGTGTTTCGCAGCTATAAAGCTGAGTTTTTGCGTAGATTCATAACCATGGATGAAGCGTGTGTCCATCGCTTCGCATTTGAGACGAAGGAACAGCCGGAACAGTGGATTAAAAGGGGAAATTTTTTGTGCTTTCTTTGTTATGTCGGTTACTTCCGGGACAGCCCTTTTAAGATGGTGATAATGAATAAAACTTGTGATAAGTATGAACTATTATAAAATAGACAGCACTAATAATAACAGAGCAGTAAGCTCCTCTTATCAGCAGTACAATATCCTCTGTAAGGATCACCCTGCACATATCCGGAGGTTCGCTGACTCGACAGTCACGTCGTGGCGGCTGAGGGCACACAGCCTCAGTACCACATCCTCAGCAACCCTCGTGACAAACATCCGAAGACTTGCGATGCTCCACTCCAGGGTCAGCTCCACCAAGCCCTCCTTCATCACAAGCAAGTTATCACCCAATGCCGACACTGTTATGGCCAATTCGGTTTGCTTGTTGCCATGGTTTGATCGCTGTCAAAACTGAACTTGTATCTATTAGTATTCGGTATCACTTCCTTTGTACACACCAGTCCGTGAAGAGGTGGTCATCTGTCCTGCCCAAGCACACGTGACTCGAGCGGTTGGAGACAATGGTCCCCTGTGACCCTCGCGGCGAGGGTACTCGCCTGTTTCCCATCTTCCTTCTTCCCTTTACTAAACATTTTTGGTGACATTTATATTGACCCATATTTCAAAGTAAATAATAGTGACACTGGAAGTTCCTATCTCTTTCATTTGTCTTGCAAACCCAATTTTTTACTTTCTCTACTATGTTAAGTAAAGTAGAGGAAATACTGCATTCCACCCAAAAATTCGATGTGGAGATTTCACCGGTAGTATATGTTTTGAGGCCCCTGAATAAAAAGAAAGTATTTTCAGGAAAAGGTCCGTGTGTGTGTGTGTGTGTGTGTGTGTGTGTGTGTGTGTGTGTGTGTGTGTGTGTGTGCGCGCGCGCGCGCGCGCGACCAAAGTTGATATTTAAGTGTCTTTCAAGGATACACGAACACTTTCAAAAAATTGCTTTACCTTAAACTACCCTTTACAAGGAAAATTTTTCGCAAATTTTGATTTTCTTGAAAATTGCTCTAACGATTTTGATTAAAATGTCATATGTTTGAGATATGTTGATGACAAATGAAATGTATATCTTGAATTTTCTGGCTACAGCCCCTGTAGTCGTATTTACGACTTTTGCATAACTGATAAACCGTAAGAGATAGACCAAATCTTACTATACAAAAAATTTAGATCTTGCTAAAACACACAACCTATGTGCAAATACATTTTTTGTAGAGTGAACCAATTGGGAGATATTCCTTGTTATTTGTATGCGTTTTGAAGAACTTGCACTTCTGTCAAATAGAACATCGTTATTCACTTTTTATGTTAATCGTGCAAAGAAAACGGAATCTCAAAGCTTTAAAAGATTGGACTATCGCACAAAACGTTCTGTATTCTCATATTCTCCTACAAGGAAATAAGCAATTAGATAATTTATACAATTTAATTTTTGATAATTTAATTTGTTTATCTCAATTAACACGAAGAAGATGACAGAATAGGAGTTTGTAGGAATTATTAGTACAAAAGTAGAGAAGGTCATGTGAGTGCAACACATCAGATTTTTTCTTTGCAATAACTTTTGGACGTTTTATGAGAAATCCTCCCACCATGGGTTCTTTCAAATCGAAATTTAATTTCATACAATACCTTTAGTAAATTCCATAAACTTCTGTAGAACAATATTTTTGCTTCAATCATATCTGCTAAGCCGGGCAGAAAATCAATTCAGTAGAATGAATAATTAGACTGTATCGTTGCAGCGAAACAGAAGTCTATCGCTGTTTTTGTTAGTTTTTTCTTCGGACGGTTTTACCAGGAATCTATAAAACTACCAGTTTATGCTTTTTATTTTGTCCCTTGAATACTCTTTTCACAGTATGATATGAAACACCTCTAGTCGCAGCAGTGTTTTGAATTATGCTATAGACGGGCATAGTTCTCTTTCCGCATGTTAGGGTATTATATACGTCTATAAAATTAATGGACATTGATCACAATTTCCCTACAATCTGAACTTACAGCTTTTTCTTTTTTTCCTAGGTAAAATTGCCAAATTCTAACATAATTTTCCAACATTGCAACCAATACTTTACTTGCAAGATTTGCAATACCACTGACGTCTACTTACCCTCATACCACAATAGGTAATTAGGGAATAGAATAGGGCTTTGAAAGGTACTGACCATTTCAAGGAAAGAAACCCAACAATTTTCCACAGCTCGTGTTAGACAGTGAGAGTAGAAGATGTTGCATTAAGTGTAGAATGCGCATAAACCCTTAAAAAGATTTTGTATATGAACAAATTATGTTGTCATTGTAGATATAACCATATCGTTTAATTTGTCCTTCATCAATCCAAACTGGTTCTAGGTTCTACGAAATTATGGGTCAAATAAATAAACAATTACTTAAAAGGAAATAAGCAAATTATGAAGTATTTATCACTATGATAAATTATTAATAAAGAGTTCACAGTAAAGTAAACAGAATCACTTTGATTATTAATATTAGAGAGTTATGTTGTATAAAGTTAGAATGTATAAAATTGTCAGTACCGGAAAATTAGTGTTTGGTTACAAGGTAGGTAGGTCATTAACAGAGTCTGGATTCCGTAGGCCAGTTGGTGGAATTCGCCCGGGTAGCTAGGCGAGTTTAATTAGCTCAGTAAGGCAGAGTTGCCAGTGAGCTACAGTGGTTTAACGTGAGATTCTTGGAATCTCCAGGCGGATATCTGAGAAATTTATAGACAAGGTCACGATGAAAATCAGGACACTATGGGACTTGTAGAAAATGTTGCAACATGGCATTAGCGGCTAGTAGTACACAATGGACTTCTCTAAGAGGAAAATGAAAGTTATCAGTGTGTATTGGCTTGGATAGAACTTCTTTCTTTTGAAATAATGGGAGCCTCTGGACATGTCGGGACATATTTGCGTCCCTTCTACCTAAGTAGCAAAACAGAGTTGAGTTTTATATACAGGATGTTAATGAACTACATCGAAATAACTTGAATGGTAGATGTGACTGCTGTAAGTGAAGAGTTGGCAAAATTCTCATCGCGACTGCACGAACGGTGACGTCAAGAAACGCAACCCATCATGCACATGACGCACGGTTCAATGCACTGAAGGTGTAAAGGAACTTCTCTAATACACGTTTAAATTTGCTCATTCTTTATACATATATACAGACTGAAAGTGTTTCTACACGTATTTGTCATTAATTTATTCTTAACTTCATCTGGTGCGTTACAGTTTCACATACATCTAACGTTAATGTACAAGTACTAACGAACCAAAGCAAAACACGCAGATTTTCATTTGTCAATCACAATCTGCTCTTAGATTTTACGATGTTCAGTTTAAACACACCAGCAGTGAGCTTTCTGGCATAAATAATATTACCATCTAAAGATTACTTAAACCCGGGACATGAAGTACTTACAATAATTGTAACTCGCACTTGGGGTATTTATCTCTGATGTGAGATTCCCTTGTGGTCTACCGGGAAAAGTACGAATCAGCTGGGGAATTTAATGTCGTACTGGCAAGTTGGCCATGGTAGCTTAGTGGTTAAAGCAGCCGCTCGATAAGCGGAAGATCTGTGGTTCAAATTCTGGTTATGGCATTGGATTTTTCAGTCCTGATTCAACTTCATAGGATATTTAAACGTTATTGTAACAATTACACACAAATGTTTGTTTCATAATATTGTTTTAAAGTATCTTAAGCTTTCCTACCTATGATTTACTTGTGAGAACGTTGGTAAGGTTTAATTTTTGACTTGTAAACACCGATCAAAATTTACGAATACACGAGATTTCACATTTTCGCCAATGCGTACCCATAGTACTGTTTTAATGATTCCATCTATATACTCCTTTAACTCTAATGGCGGCATTTAGCTTGGAACATATTGCAATAGGGTTAACTGGTGTACAGTGGGTTTTGAAACTTTGGGTTTTTTATACATTAGAACACACACATTCACACTTGTTCCTACGCCCGCACTCTGGGTAGATCAGGGAATAACCCTGGATGTAGAATAAATTTCAACCGGGAATCAAACCCAGAACCCCTCGCACAGAAAGCAGATGCTCTACCGACTGAGCTATTTTCCCAGACAGTATTGCTCTTTCCACTCCTCTTGAAATGGAAAGGTTCCTCTGCCTTTTTGGTTGTTTCGAAAGAGCCATGTATCGATTAAGGGTGCACCACTTGTTGTTTACGTTTGAACGTGTGTTGGTTGAAGAGGAGAAGGTTAAAGGAGCGCTACTATCGCTTTGCCGCTGACGGTGGTATTACGTTATATCATCAGTCGATACAGATTTGCCGACCCCTGATATAAGTAATTTGAGAACCTAATATATGGTCCGCGAATAAACATAACGCAGGTATATGGTGTTAAACATATTGGTATCAGATGCTGATAAGTTAGTGTTAAAGCAAAGTCGGGGGAAAAATTGGGTTAGAAAGTCTCCAAGTGTGCTGCCCGAGTATAGAAATAGCAATTTTCAGCAGTTCTCAAGATTTAATGCCACGAAAATCTCTCAAATCTCGAACTAATCGCCTGACAGTGCGACACTGAACAACCCTTAGCTGCTTTCTTGCGTTGTGTGTGCAGCCACTCTAGAGTCGCTTGTTTAACTTCTCTTGTGGCTTGATTCGTAACGCCGAAAGCTGTTGTCCCGGGTTCGCTTCCTGACATGCACATAGTGTTTTTTTTTTTTTTTTTCTTTTTTATTCCACACGAAGAAGCGCATTAAGGTTACTTGACCCACGGTGTCACTTTTTGGCACCTCTGCCCTAGATCTTTAGACAATAATTTGATAAAGAAGACGGAGCAGATAAATGACTAATTAATTCGCCATTAAAGTGCAACAATACTAACTTACAACGTCGTGTAATAAATGTAAAGGTATAATATAAGGCTAATAAGTAATTAAAGGATATAATATGAACCTGCACTTAAGCTTTTATTCACCAATGACACAACCGAAAGCCTGATCTGTGACGAATTAGTTTAAAATATCAAAGGAACTGGATATCAAATACAGTAGCATTATATATAGATCTTAAAAACATACAACCCTGGTAAGAAACGTCTTGAATAATTCATACTCTTTCAATGAGAAAGACATACGAAAAGATAGTGAATCTAAACTTCAAATGTGCATATAGTAATATCATTTAGATTGTGAAATGTCACAGAAGGAAACGTAAAATTAATGTTGCCAAAGAAGTCTGGGTTAGCATTGCACGATACAATGTTTTCTTTAGCTGCATGGTCAAATTGCATTTTGGCAGATATTTCGTTAGCTCGGAGTACGGTAAAGAGTGAGCCTTCTAGGTCTCTTTCCTGTACCATATCATCTTTCTTGGTCAGATGTCCACAGACACCTTAGTGTTAGGCAACTGTATCTATATTAGCACATGTAACAAGCAGATGGCATTAGGGTGCAATTCAGTCTACTTACATTATCTATGACAGCTGTCGGATTGTGGTATTGCCATCTATATTAATTTGTATTGTTTTAAACTTAAGATGGAACTTGGGGTCGTAGTATTAAATGGTCACTCCAGTGTTTACCTTGGTGGCTGAGGAAAACCGCGAAAAAAAAACACTCATATTGGCTCCTTTGCTGTATTTGAAGCCGGGCCACAGGCATTACAGCCTGAATCTTCCCTCTCGGTATTCTAGTGTTTTGTTTTCTTTATTTTTGTGATTAATGAAATAAAAGGTAAAATAATAACAGTATAGGCACAAATGAAAAGTCCGGTTACTTTCTCTGACACTTTATTTCTGTTTTAAAACTGAATCACGAAAACATAATTCTCTGTTTTATCGTTAATACAATAAACAATTCGTCCTGACCTTGTCACAGCTGTTCTGTCCCATCGTAACCTTGACACAAATACTGCTCAGAGTTCTAGTACTCTTTCTGCCTCACAAACAACCGACTCCCATGACATGATTTTCTCGAAAATGGCTCTAAAGATTTTGATTAAAATGCCATATGTTTGAGATATTTTTATGGCACATGAAGTGTATATTTTGAATTTTCTGGCTATAGCCATATGGAGGTCTGTTTACCTTGAGTGATTTTTTTATAACTGATAAATTGTAAGAGATCAAATTTTACTACAAAGAAGTAGATATGTCTAAATACGTTTTTTGTAGAGTGAACTAACTACTCCGGAGATATTCCTTGTTATTTGTGTGAGTTTTGGAAAACTTACACTTTGTCAAATGGAACAACATTATTCATTTTTTATATATTAACCGCGCAAAGAGAACGGGATCTCAAAGCTTTAAAATGTTTGACTATCGCTCAAAGTCTACTGTATTCTAATACTCCCCTTGTACCTACAAGGCAATAATAAGAGAATTTCTGTTAATGTTTATCTCGCTTAATACGTAGAAGATACAGGAATAAGAGTTTGTAAGATTAGCTGGTGCAAGAGTAGAAAAAGTCATGTGAGTGCAACATATCAGATCTTTTTTCCTGTTGACCATGCAAAGGGAATGGAATTTCAAAGCCATCTCATAGCAACCAGCTGACAAAAGACTTGACTACCAATTAATGCCTACTGTATTCCCATATTTAAAAGTCAATGAAACGGTGAAACATGCGTTATTAAATTGCGATACCAATTGTCAGAGCCAAGGTAAAATTACAGAAAGGTTCTAATGTAGTGAGACAAATACTACAGCTATGTATGGAGATATAAATCCCTAGATTAGAAAACAGAAAGAGCACAGAATTATTTTAAGGCTGAGGTGCAAAAGGGAAACTTGCTGCTTCAAACGTAGTCATAGTTCACAGTGAACTTGCAAAATGCCACAATACATTCTCGGAAACGCGTATTGCCGTAGCGTTATACAATAACCGAAAGCATTTCTGCGAATATTAATCACGATAACAAAGAAATCTGAGAGTAATATAAACTTTTGTATGCTTCGAGGAACAGTTATGAAATTATAATGTATAGAGAAAGTCGTGTAATTGATATAAATCTCATTTTTATAGTCTGGGAAGTAATTATTGTCAGTCAGAACAGAGATATGAAATTTTTTTTCAAAAATTTCGATTTTCTCGAAAATGCCTCTGACGCTTTTGATTAAAATGTCATACGTTTGAGACATTTCTATGTATACTTTGAATTTTCTGGCTAAATCCTATGTTGTCTTATTTATTCTTGATGACTTTTGTATAACTGGTAAACCATAAGCAGGAGGCGCCGTGGCCGAGCGGTTAGCGCGCTCACCTACCACTTAGGCAGCCCGGGTTCGATCCCAGGGACCCGCATGTGGTATTCGTGGTGGACGAAGCGGCGTTAGGGCGGGTTTTCTTCGGGTGCTCCGGTTTCCCCCGCCATCTCATTCCACCGGTGCTCCATCTTCAATCCATGTATCATCAGTGTCACCGCCTGCGGTGCCGTAGTAGTAAAAGCGGGCGTTAAACACAACAACACGTAAACCATAAGCGATAGCCCAAAGTTTACTGTACAAAAATGTAGATCCTGCCAAAACACACAACTTATGTCCAAATTAATTTTTTTTATTTATTTATTTATTTATTTTTTTT
The DNA here is from genome assembly GCA_030765045.1 of Tenodera sinensis. NCBI lineage: Eukaryota > Metazoa > Arthropoda > Insecta > Mantodea > Mantidae > Tenodera > Tenodera sinensis. Next base: position 45,710,255 of record CM060974.1, read on the forward strand.
TTTTTTTTGACTGAACCATTTCGGAGATTTTTATTTGTTATTTCTGTGAGTTTTGCAATACTTAAGTTTTCTTCAAATAGAAGGTTGTTATTAATTTTTTTATATGTTAGCCGTGCTAAGAGAGCGGAATCTCAAAGCTTTAAAAGATCTAACTATCGCACAAAGCCTACTGTATTCCCATATTCTCCTTATACCTACAAGGGAATAAGCTATAAGATAATTTGTACAAATGTTTATCCCAACCAAAACGAAACGTTAGTTAAAACCAGAATTAATGAGTATTTTAGAAATGTTAAATATAAACAAATTGATAAATCAGCTGTGGCGGATCATTTTTGCTCATTTAATCATGAAATAAATCCAGAATTTAAATTATTAAAAGAATAAAATAGCTTAGTGGTTTGGGAAAATGTATTCATTTAAAAAAAAAAAAAAGAACCGCGTTATGAATTTTGAAATTCCACCACTAGATTGCATTTATAGGTTTTTGTTTTCAGAGGTTGGCAAAAAATATATCTTTTAATTTGAGCATCGTTAACTGTGGTCACTTGTTTGTATAGCTTTGAGAATAAGTTGGATGCAACTTGAAACTAGTCAGTACTGCAACAACTTGCAATGTTAATAAGAAAATCTGATGTGTTGCGCTCACATGACTTTCTCTACTCTTGTACTAACCATTCTTACAAACTCTTATTCCTATATCTTCTTCGTGTTAGTTGAGATAAACATTTGTACAAATTATCTTATTGCTTATTTCCTTGTAGGTATAAGGAGAATATGGGAATACAGTAGGCTTTGTACGATAGTCAAATGTTTTATAGCTTTGACATTCCGTTCTCTTTACACACTTAACATATAAAAAAATGAACAACGATGTTCCATTTCACGAAAGCTTTAAGTTTTCCGAAACACACACACATAACAAGGAATATCTCCGAAATGGTTCACCCTACAACAAAATTTATTGAGAGATAAATTGCGTATTTTAGCAAGATCTACATTTTCTGTAGAGTATGATTTGGTCTATCTCTAATGGTTTACCAGTTATACAAAAGTCGTCCAGAGTAAATACAACTACAGGGGCTATAGCCAGAGAATTCAAGCTATAAATTTCATTTTTCATGAAAATATCTCAAATGTATGACATTTTAATCAAAATCGTTAGAGTCATTTTCAAGAAAATCAAAATTTTCGAAAAATTTTCCATGTAAAGGGTAGTTTAGGGTGGGGCTATTTTCTTCAAAATCTTCGTGTCGCATCCTTGAAAGACATTAAACTTAAATACCAACTTTGGTTTTTAACTGACTTTTCGTTTTTGAGTTATGCTGTCCACAGACACACAGACAGACACACACGGACGTTTTTCTAAAAGTGCTCGTTTTTTATTCAGGGGGCCTCAAAACATATACTTCCGGTGAAATCTCGACATCGAATTTTTGGGTGGACTACAATACTTCCCCTAATTACCAGCAGAGAAAGTAAAAAGTGGAGCTTTTAGTTTCTAATTTGTTCTTAATTTAGATTTTGTTGCTGTTTGTAAGAGTGGTTAGTAGAAGGGTAGAGAAAGTCATGTGAGTGCTGTGGAAATGTGCGTGAAGTCTAGGTGCGAGCGAGCTGTGTTGCGTGGATATGTCGGTTGATTGGCATTTTAACGATTGGGGGAATAAACGAGAGGATGCGTGGGAAGCAGAAAGAAGATGTCAAAGGGAGGGATACAGGGGGAGAGATGATCTCTTATCTAACTAGTGGCAAATGTCGATAGCTAGTTGGCAATCTCACCACCACCACAGCACGCTGATTTTATTGTGCACTGGTCGGCCGGTCGGTCGGTCACGTGGATGCAGCGGATGTTCCCCATTCCACCAATCAGTAACATGAGAATTTCATTATGCGGCGCGGGTACGGTGATTGAAAGTAGTGCATACTGCATGGGTCATCCTCTCACTCCCCTTATTTATAATGCAAACTGTATATCCAGTAGATAAAATTGTCACTGCCGCTAATGGTTTTAATGCCACAAATACCGCAGCCCAATACCTGTAATGCAGCTGCTGAAACTGTAAAATCCAATCGCATTTGGCTACCAGATTGTAAAAGCTACCAACTGCTGGGGGCTGTTCTGCCCATCATGTGTAACCGGTGATACGCGGGGAAGTTACTGATATTTTCATCCAGTAATTTAATGGTTGATCATAACAAAGTGTAGCTATGGTCACCCATGCTCACAAATTCTTGACAACAACCTACAAGTATTGTATTCCACCCAAAAAAATCTGATGTGTTACATTCACACGACTTTCTCTACTCTTGTGCCAAATATTCGTAAATTTTCTTATTCCTCTATCTTCTTCATCTTAGTCGAGGTAAACATTTGCAGAAATTATTTTTTGTAGGTGCAACAGGAATATGGGAATACAGTAGGCTTTGAGCGATAGTCAAATCTTTCAAAGCTTCCAAATTCTCTTTGCACGGTTAACATATAAAAAATGAATAACGATGTTCCACTTGGCAGAAGTTTAAGTTCTCCAAAACTTACCTACGCAAATGCCAAGGAATATCTCCGAAATGGTTCACTATACAATTATTTAAACATAAACTGTATTTTAGCAAAATCTACATTTTTGTATAGTAAGATTTGGTCTATCTCTTATGGTTTACCAGCTGTGCAAGCCATTAAGAGTAAACAGGACTAAATAGGCTACTGTCAAAAAATTGAAGCTATACATTTCATTTGTTATATAAATATCTTAATCATATCGTATTTTAATCAAAATCGTAGACCATGTCTTAGAAAATCAAAATTTTCCAACAATTATCCATGTAATAGCTAGTTTAATGTGGAGAAATTTTCTTCAAAATATTCGTGTCTCTTCCTTCGAAGATAATAAACTTAAATGCCAAAATTGTTTTTCAGTTATGCAGTTCACAAATAGACAGACAGAGAGAGAAAGGCAGACACGCTCACATATAAGGTCCTTTTTCTAAAAATGCTTTTTTTTATTCAGGGGAGCTCAAAACATTTCCGATGAAATCTGGACACCGAGTTTTTGGATGGTATACAGTATTCCCCCCACTTACTCTATACATAGTAGAGAAAGTAAAAATAAACTTGCGGATATCTATAGAAGTGTTTGGATGTAATACTCGATATACAAGTATGTTGATTTGCCCATTGTTTTCGGAGAAGCGAGAGCAAATGCACAAGTAGCTCATCATCTATTCTAGGAGAGATATACAAATAGAAAACAACGAACTGCTAAAACCTCCTATGGTGTTGACAGACGTCTGCATACAACAGCATCGCGTATAAGAATGGCTTCTGGTATACGTGCACCAGAGACTTCTAGTGTTAATGCGGAATTTGTTTTGAATAATTCGCATAGTTGTGTACTCTAATTGTGGCATGTCCTGGTCACTGGACAAGTAGACAAGGAGCAGTCTATTGGCCTGGCAGATCAGCTTATCTAACACCTTTTGACTTCTTCCTCTCGAGCTATTTTAAAAAAGTGTTTGTGTGGAGGAGCTACAAAATCCAGAAAACCTTCGTGTATCTGTAGATCCATCAAATTCGCCATGCTACAGCGATTCAAAGGCTCCAGTCATCAGAGTGCCCAGATGTACAAAGAGTGCTAAGGGGAATCTTTGGTGTTTTTGTGTACTTTTCTGGGGTCTTCTGAGGGGTGAGCTTCACTGCCAACCTGAGTGTTAATCAACGTTTCCCTTTAGATTTTAACCCCTTCCTGTACAAGCCAATAAGATATGATACTAATTATGATAGAGGTCTGTATGAGAAACTGGATGTATTCAGTACCTGTTTTTCTTGTATCGAGAGCGTAAACATATATTTCGTTTCTACGCCACTTTATAACCCCTGTTTTGGTTATTGGTAAAGTTCATTTAGCAAAAGGAATGTCACATTGGCACCGTGACCTAAAGCAACCAATGAAATTGGTTAACGATAAGTAATAGACACAAGCGCAAGGTGCATTGAGATTTTCTTTGGCGTTCTTTGTACATTAAACAAGGTAATCAGTTTGAGAACTTGATTTGTTACAAGAGTCGTGCTCGAACACTAGAACTCTGTTAAACAAAATATCTTTAGGGCCAAATAACATAGCATGAGATAATATTAATAACACAATCCATTATTATGGGCTTCATCATGAAACTTAACCGTGCTAAGCTGTGATGTGTAATTCATTTATTACCAATGCACACAATCCTAATTTCATATAATCAAGTGTACCTATGTTATATTTAAACAATTACTTACCTACAGTTCTCAATAGAGAGCCACTGAACAACATTGAATACTATTTTTACTTTCTCTACTACAAAGTAGAGGAAGTATTGTGTTCCACCCAAAAATTCGATGTCGAGATTTCACCGGAAATATATGTTTTGAGGCCGCCTGAATCCAAAAAGAAAGCATTTTTAGAAAAAAGTCCGTGTGTGGATGTGTGTTTGTGTGTCTGTCAGTCTGTGGATAGCATAACTAAAAAACAAAAATTCCGTTAAAAACCAAAGTTGGTATTTAAGTTTAATATTATTCAAGGATGCGACATGAAGATTTTAAAGAAAATTCCCCCACCCTAAACTACCCTTCACATGGACAATTTTTCGAACATTCTGATTTTCTTGAAAATGGCTCTAACGATTTAGAATAACATGCAATATGTTTCAGATATATTTATGGCAAATGAAATGTAAGTCTTTAATTTTATGACTATAGCCCATAGTCCTATTCACTCTGGATGACTTTTGCATAGCTGGTAAACTGAGAGATAGACCAAATCTTACTATACAAAAAATTTAGATCTTGCTAAAACACACAATTTATGCCTGAATACATTTTTTGTAGAGTGAACCATTTCGGAGATATTCCTTGTTATTTGTGTGAGTTTTGGAGAACTTATACTTCTGGCAAACGGAACATTGTTATTCATTATCTGTTAACCGTGCAAAGAAAACGAAATTTGAAAGCGTTAAAAGATTTTAATATCGCTCAAAGCCTACTGTATTCTCATATTCCCCTTGCACCTACAAGGAAATAAGTAATGAGATAATTTGTACAAATTTTATCTCAACTAACACGAAACAGATACAAGAATAAGAGTTTGTGAGAATGGATTGTAGAAGAGTAGAGAAAGTCATGTGAGTGTGGCACATAACATTTTTATTTTCCTATTGAGTGTTTACACGACATTTTTTCAAAAATGCGATAAATAGACTTTGGTGCACCATTGGGCAGTAGAGGTATGTCTATCTTTTAATTTTCAAACAGCAATGTCACCCATTTTAGAAAAAAACTTTAATAACTAAATTATTATATCTAATGCGAATTTGCGGGATCTTTGTAGGTTTAGTTCGATTGACTTTTATTTTCAAGATAATAGCATTAAATCAACGATTTATCATCAGTAATAATATTCCAAACCATATCTGAAATGTCGCCTTGCAATTTTTCCACAGTCTCTGTGCACCAACACTCTGTGTTGTCATGCATGTAAAATGTTGTGTGTTTGAATCATTCCAATGGCCATTGTCGCCCAAATAAATTCACAAAGAGTCCGTTGATCTTCTTCAAGTATTATTAGAACAACAGCAATATTACCACCAGTAACAGCAGTTCCTGGACGCCTTTTATGAAAGTCATGGCTAAGAAAAATAGGATCTCTTTTGAATTCGCTGTACCAATTATAAATCGTTGCCTTATTTGCCAAATATATTTCTAAGTCGATGTTATCATCATCATCATTATTATTATTATTATTATTATTATTATTATTATTATTATTATTATTATTATTATTATTATTATTATTATTATTATTATTATTATTCTCAGTCGAGATAAACATTTGCAGAAATTATTGGTAGTATTCTTGTAGCTGAAAGGAGAATATGAGAGAGAATCCAGTAGTTGCCTAGCTGTCCTATTTTAGGCTTCTTATAAAGACAGGTCTGCTAGTAGATCTTCACTAGGAGACAATTTTAAATATAAATGATACAGGATAAAAAATCGTGTAATGTAAACATTTGATGCATAAAGTGTCATAATGTACAAAATTATTATAACGTTTGGAAATAGGACATTTCAGAATTATTTATGTATTCAATTTAGTGTAGTATACAGATGATTGTGTAAAATGTAGAAAGAACCACGGATAATTTGTAAACTAATATCTTCTATAGTACTTGATTGCAATTCAAAACGTCGGACTAAATTAACAGTAAATTTAGTAACCACTCCACAAGCACCAAAAAGTGACCAATCGCCGCCCAATTTGAAATTTTGTAATTGTGTCTTAAATAAGAAATGCAAGCTTCATAATATAGTTATTTTCCCTTATCAACCTCATTAATTTGATCTACTTTTTTCAAATCGGATTATAGGGACAGTAATTAATCCCCTATTTTGTTGCCTGTCAATAAAAATTCCATCTATTCTTTCACAAAGTAAGGTTATAAAATGTGTTGTCAACGTAAATGTCGCCATTTAGAAACCAGCCAATGTAAATGTTTCAATAAATCGTAATTAATTATTCCTGGATATAAAAATCTTACTAATATTTCCAGAAAACTAGCATGCAGGTATCTTCTAAACTTAAGCGAACATGAAATATGTGTATATGTAACCAAGTAATCAGTATAATTACTTATTCCTTATAGCAGTATCTGAAAATCAAATGCCTTGTCATGGCTTTGAGGGATAGTCAAACCTTTTAAAGCTAGTTGCTATATGAGTGCTTTGAAATTCCGTTCTCTTTGCACGGCTAAGGTATAAACAATTGAATATCGACCTACCATTTGAGAAAAATGTATTACAAAACTCACACAAATATCAAGGAATATCTCCTAAATGGCTCATTCTACAAGAAAAGTCATTTGGGTGTAAATTTTGTGTTTTAACGAGTTCTACATTTTTTGTACAGTAAGATTTGGTGTATCTGTTACGGTTTACCAGTTATGCAAAATCATCCAGATTAAACAGGACTACGTGGGCTATAGACAGAAAATTCAAAATATACATTTAATTTTCAATAAACATTTCTTAAATATATGGCAGTTTAATAAAAACCGTTAGCTATTTTTGAGAAAATCAACATTTTTGAAAAATTATGCACTAAAGGGTAGTTTAGGGTGCAGCAATTTTTTTCAAAATCTTCGTGTCACATCTCTGAAAGATATTAAATTTAAATACTAACTTTGGTTTATAAGCAAACCTTCGTTTTTGAGTCACGCTCGCTCGCACGCACGCACGCACACATGGACCTTTTTCTAAAAATGCTTTATTTTATGATTCAGGGGACCTCAAAACATATTTCCGGCGAAATCTTCACATTGAATTTTTGGGTGGAATGCAATACTTCCTCTACTTACTATACGTAGTAGAGAAGGTAACAATTATACCAGAGAAGTATTGTCCAGTCAAATATTTTATAGATCACAAAATGTTTAAATGATAATCAACAAATTATTGTAGCAAATCAAACTCCTCAGCAATCAAATCACAAAACTTTGAAGATAGCTATCAAATAAAATCAAGTTTCATTATTTTTGGAAACATGGCATTCTGAAAATGTTCAGTTTATTCTTATGTTTCCATTGCATTCTCGGAATCGAGTTTTTGGCTGGACTGCAGGGAAGGTAAAAATGAGAAATGAGATAGAAGAGAAAAGAGAAATTAATCCCCAAGAGGTAGGCAGTCAGTCAGTCTGAACCCTATGCGCATCTAATCTATTAGCGAGCTATTAACGTATTAATCCTGCTTCACTAATCGGCGGCATGCACAAGATAAGCTGGTAAGGGGGTCAGCCATTGTTCAAGCCCTTTGTTTGATGCTTCAGTCCCCTTCGCTATCACCACAAGCCCTGCTAATAGTCCACAACAAGCAGGTAACTTCCCTTTTCCTGCTCCTGGCAATTTAGCTCCTAGGTGTTCCATACACCAGCCTTTTTATTTTCATACTCTAATTATCCTGTCTCCCTTTCATATCCTTTATATCTGCGCACTTAGGCACCTGTCAAAACACTGCTCAATGTTGTTAATGGATTGTTACAGCACATTTGCTCCTAACCCCTTAAAGCAATGCACCTGTGAAATAGGCTGAAAATCTGCGAAAATGCTAAAATCACCACAGGAATAAAGAGAAAGAAAAAACAATGTTATAAATGTTTTAGTTTATCCAGATGCTACTGTGATTATTAGGGGTCAGATTTTTACACCTAAAAACTGTTCAAATATGCATGCATTTATGCTGTAAAAATTAAAATATGACTTAAAATTCTAAAAGTATGATTTAAACTTTTAAAAAAAAAGAAAAAAAAATACGTTCACTTTTGATAGTTACAGATGAAATAATTAATATCTCTGCTAACCTTCATTTTCAGCAGAACTGTATTTGGTAACAACATGAAGTTTGAGATGGTCAGAATCTTGGGTTATCAGCACATAGAACAATATATTATCCACGTCAAATCTCCCGCATATGACAGTGGCCAATAGGAGTGCGCCACAACGTAGCCATATCGTGGGCTTATGTGTGAAAGAGACAGACATACCACCATAACGTTTCCCTCTGCATTTTTCACAGTAGAACTGTAGATCAAAACTTAGCTAATCAGTAACACCAGGGGTGCTCAACCGAGGCAAGTTAGGGGAGGTTGAAAATACCTCCTTCCACTCACTGGGACAGAATTACGCATTTATCCGTAGTTACTGTGTTCCAGTGGCGGCACATTCTTATGTAGGTACAGGAAATCATTCATATTCTACTCCTGATTAAACCACGATGTTTCTGAGGACGATTTTTGGCACGATTTACGTTTCAGAAGGTCTTCAATATTTGATGCAAAAAATGAAGTGCAATGCCTCAAAAGATAAGCAAGATGATAATCACTTATCTTGCTCCAATACAAACTTTTAATGTAGTTCATGATTGTAAATGTTCGCTGATATAAGACAAGCCAAAAGACTCGTTAAACTGGATGCAGACAAACGTAATCTCCTATACTCACAGCTGGGCAGAGATCTAAATAATTCCCACCCTTCTTTCTCAAAACATTTTACGGTCGTGGAATTCTGCAATGCAAGTAGTTTCATATTTTGTAGCTCGTGTGAAGCCTCACTACATGGAAACTTCAGAAGTGCAAAAAATTGCATTTTTCTTTCAAATATTTTTAGGTCTTCAAATTGTGAAGAGAATGTGTCGTACAGTTGCTTCAAAAGTTCGTTGTATTTTTGCAGGAAAATAACATTTATCGTGAACACGGAACGTAAGCAAGGGAAATGGTGTAAATCTGCAACTACCAGTCTTACAAATCAATCACTTAATTTTATCGTCTTCATCTCGAAAAACAAAAATATTCGTCCTACCATTAAATTGTATGTACTACTATATATACTCCGCGCCATCCGCCTCTGATTAGCAAGCCTGGCTCTGCTTGCCTTGGTCAGTGGCGGGGGAAAATAACGTGTAGGAGAAGCAGGCGTCTGCTGGCTTGTTGAACATGACTGAGTTATGTAAACTATATAAATGGCAATAGAAATAGATTGGTTTATTTCAGCCATGGGCACTAGAGGAGAGGTAGCGATTGAACTTGCCTTACCCACCCCCACATTCCATTGCCAAGTGATGAAGCTTGTTTGGAGCAACACGTGCAGTGGTGGGTTCGTTTCACTTGCACAATAGTAATAATTTCTACTCTATTAACTATTTTGTTTGCATTAAACATATTTAGCATACAATAATAATTACAGCCACCTACTGTGGTTAGGAAAATTACATAATCTTGAGTTTATAATCTTCCTTTATCTTATGCACGTAATATCCTTATACTGCCTTATGATTAACTTACTAAATTGTTTCTCTTACATAATAAATACAGTAGTAAAGTTCCGTTGTTATTTAGCCTTAGAAGTATTTTAAAACTATTTGATTAACATAATAAATTCTTTGATTTTAAACTTCATATTATATTCAAACTTTGAAATACGAAATACAATAGTTTATATAAAATAAACTAGCAAGAAACTAAAAAATGGAATCATGTTGTCCCTTTTATATGTTTACCCTTTGAAGTTGTAATTAAATTCTTACACCTGCGAGTTTGACTTATGCTTCTGATCACAGTGACGTTTGATATTGTAACATTTTATATTATCAAGTTCAAATCTGCATATTAAACAGCAAACTTTACTGTTTTTGTAACATATAACAAATTCTCTCTACTCTTCATGAAACAGACATACTCGCCACTAAATGAGGCGTGGCGGAACCTGAAAAGCAAATTAGGGGAGGGCAGGTAGAGTGGGGCAAGAACGCGTTCCAGTGAAGTGGTATAGTTGAGCCGATTAAACAGGAAGTAAAAATATAGTGGGCACAGCTTATTGAGATACCTCCAAAAACAACCTTGACATTTCCCCCCATTATGGTGCAGTCTGGTTATATTTGGTGATATTCCATCCGTTAGCTTGCATTAGTGCCGCCACTGTTCGTAACATATAACCATGGTAAAGCTACGGCCGTAGCTGGTGTTATTGCGCCTGTTATGTTGCCTTGTTTATGAACGATAGATTTTAAAACAAGATTTGTTTAGACACCGTATTAATTAATTAATCAATCAGTGGACGCACTACTCGTGTTTGTGTGATTTTGTCTTAAATTTTTTTAGAGCAGTATATGCAGTTATAGTTAGTGTTGTTATTTTTGTGTTTGCTACACAGTAGTATATAAAATATATATTACGATTTTTGAGAGGTAGAACTGGAACTTAAAAATTCAATGCCACAACTGGGATTTGAACCACAGATCTTCCGCTTACCAGGCGGCTGCTCTACCATTGAGCTATTGTGACAAACTGCCAGAATGGCATTAAATTCTCAAACCAGTTCGTATTTCTCCTGTGGTTCAAATCCCAGTTGTGGCATTGAATTTTTAAGTTCCAGTTCTACCTCTCAAACTTTGCCCACACACGACTTGTGTGTTTAAAAACACCAACAGTAAGTTTGTTGGCATAAATAAATAATAATTACCATCTGAAGGTTATTTAATCCTGGCATATAAAGTACTTACAATAGTAAGTCACCATTGGGGTAATTTGTCTCTGATGTGAGACTGCCTTTGTGGTTTACCAGGAGAAATACGAATTGGTTTGAGAATTTAATGCTATTCTGGCAGTCTCTCACAATAGCTCAGTGGTAGAGCAGCCGCCCGGTAAGCGGAAGGTCTGTGGTTCAAATCCCAGTTGTGGCATTGAATTTTTAAGTTCCAGTTCTACCTCTCAAACTTTGCCCACACACGGCTTGTGTGTTTAAAAACATCAACAGTAAGTTTGTTGGCACAAATAAATAATATATTACGATATTTAGTGTTTGGAAGTGATTTTATCCAAAAGTGTTATTGCAGAACAAGATTTGCCGAAGATGAATAGGTTCATAATGTATTGTGTGGTAACGATACTCAAGCATTGTCATCATTTGAAAGTGTATTACTTTAACCCTAATAGTTGAGGCTAGAAATGCCTTTGTAAGTAGTACTTGGCAGGACTGTTGTTTGGGACACCTTCGTCTGCTGTTTAGTGTAATGTCGGCCATGTTGAACTCTTGGGGAACTGTGATATGCATATAGTGTGTGGTCAGCTAACAAACTCGGTTTGCTGACAAGTTTCGAGTCCCCTAGAGTGAGTGCAGTGGAACTTAAATTAGATGGCGGTGATGCTGTCTCCCTTCCCATCCCTTCCCATCCCATCCCTTCCCTTCCCTTTACTCTGAATATTACGGGAACCCTCCTTTAGGCTACATGCGGACGCTAATCCAGCGGGAACCGTCCGCCCTTTGCCGGCTCGGCTAGGCTGGGCTCGGCTACTACTATAATGAATTATATTTTGAAGTATCTTAATTAATTACGTTCCTTTCCCCTCTGTATCGCTGCCCTTCATGAAACAGGATCCGCGGTTAATCAACCAGAGAAACGAGGTCTATTCTCCTCCCAGTCACGTGCCCCTTCAAACTGATTGACATGCGCGAGGCTGCTCTTTTCTTATAAATTGTCAACTTGTCGCACAAAGATTCATTACCAGCCAATTACTGCACCAGTACATTATTAGATACCATTTACTTTGCATCAGCGTACACATTTGAAAACTTTCTGAGGAGTCCAACAATATATTTCTCGCGTACAACACACCACACAGCACCATATACCTACCAGGTGGAAGGCACAGATTCGGCCACACCACGAATACTACGTGTGTGTAACAAATATTTACAATACATTTATTGTCTGTAGTAATAAAAATCTGATGTGTTGCACTCACATGACTTTCTCTACTCTTGTACTAACCATTCTTACAAACTCTTATTCCTATATCTTCTTCGTATTAGTTAAGATAAACATTTGTAGAAATTATGTTATTGCTTATATCCTTGTAGCTGCAAGGGGAATGTTAGAACACAGTATCCTTTGTGCGATAGTCAAATCTTTTAAAGCTTTGAGATTCTGTTGTCTTTGCACACTCAACATATAAAAAAAAATGTAAAACGATGATCCATTTCACGAAAGTTCTAAGTTTACCGAAACTCACACACAACAAGGAATATCTCCGAAAGGGTTCACCCTACAAGAAAATTTATTTGGACCTAAATTGTGTATTTTAGCAAGATCTACATGTTTTGTATAGTATGATTTGGTCTATCTGTAATGGCTTACGAGTTATGCAAAAGTCGTCCAGAGTAAATACGATTACAGGAGCTATATTCAGAAAATTCAAGATATACATTTCATTTGTCATAAAAATATCTCAAAAATCTGACATTTTAATCAACATCGTTAGAGCCATTTTCAAGAAAATCAAAATTTTCGAAAAATTTTCCATGTAAAGGGTAGTTTAGGTGGGGCTATTTTCTTCAAAATCTTCGTGTCACATTCTTGAAAGACATTAAACTTAAATACAAACTTTGGTTTTTAACCGACTTTTCGTTTTTGAGTTATGCTGTCCACAGACTGACACACAACTGACAAAGACACACAAACGGACCTTTTTCTAAAAATGTTTTTTTTGGATTCAGGGGGCCTCAAAACATATATTTCCGGTGAAATCTCGACATCGAATTTTTGGGTGGAATGCAATACTTCCCCTACTTACCAGTAAAGAAAGTAGGTATAAAAAAAAAAACCTATAAACACAAACCAAGGTGTCCGACAAGGCTGCGGATTGTCTCCACTCTTATTCAATATGTTGTTAGCTAATGCTGGATTTCTGACAATGAAGTCATTAATCCTCTTGCTCTCCAATATTTTTCACTGATGGATGGGGCACTAGAAGTGGCCGGGCATATTTGAAGGTGGTCTCGATCCATTTCCTCTTGCAGATCACATAGAGCACAGAGTGCTGAAGAATTGTACAATATGTGTGTATGCCAAGTAAAGGTCTTTTCAGACCTATCAGAACCATTCGAAACTACTAAAGGAGTAAGACGAGGGGCTTTTATAAATCTAGGACATTTATAAAGTTATAAATTCCTATTATAAATAATTTATAAATTTATAAATAATAATTTATTTATAATTTATAAATCTAGAACAGGCAACAGCTAAGATGGGTTTAAAAATTAGAGACAGAAAAATTATATCCATATTCTTAACTACAAATTTGAAAGAGTGAATAGATAGGGTCTCTTGTGAATGAAAGTAATGATATGAAAGAGGAAATTAACCGAAGAATACGAAATGCCAATGGTGCATATTTTGGTCTGATAAAACACTTTAAATCAAAACTCCTTACACATAAAACAAAAATCAGAATTTATAAAACATTAATAAAACCGGTATGGGAGTGAAACATGGGGTATTACAAAAGAGCATATAGCAAGACAACACTTTTGAAAGGAAGATACTGAGAAGAATTTATGGCCCAATTAAGAAGAAAGGGGAATGGCGAATTAGGTATAATGATGAATTATATAAAATATACAAACAGCCCAATCTCGTAAAATCAATTAAAATATCCAGGCTGAGATGGGCAGGGCATGTTCAAAGACTGCATGGGGAGGATACAATTCGGAGAGTACTGGACTGTAAACTGTATGGTGCAAGGAGAATAGGGAGACCAAATCTGAGATGGATGGAGGATGTGAAAAGGCTGGGTGGATGCTAGCCAGAACAAGGGATGTCTGGAGGGAAGCGAGGTCCACCCTGGGCTGTGGTGCTAGAGTAATGATTAGGGCTCGGAAGTTCATGCCCTAAAAACACTGAAATATGCATGCAAATATGCTCTTAAAACTTGAAAATATGCCAAGAAATATGCACTATTTAATTAAAACAATTAATGTCCCTTTGCAGTAGACAAGACGAGTTAGTATAAATAATAAATAAAGTTACCTTATTCTTTAGAGGTTGAAGTAGAAGTAGTCCCGCTGCTAGTATTAACTGCTAAATTGCAGTTCACAACCAACACTTTGCACAAGTTTTCAACTGTAAAACATCGCCTGTTGTCTCACAAAACACTTTTGTAACGTGAAAAACTTCTCTCCACGTCACAAGATGTTATCGGGGCATATTTAAATGGTACTAACTGCTTCACACACACACACACACACACACACACACACACACACACACACACACACACACACACACACACACACACACACACAGAAAGAGAGAGAGAGTCAAGTCTCTTGGTGAGACATGGTTTTCTTTTGAGGATGTCTCGAAAACCGCACATCTGTTTATAACCAAAATTTTTTTGAAATTACATAATTCACTTTTTCTTTCACTTTTTGTCCTATGCTACCAGGAACCAAACTTAGATCACATATTGTTTTTTTCAAAGACAGTGATTCATGCAAAGGAGATCCTACAGCTTCCAATGCCGTTATGGCTGTTGGTAAGAAAGAAAAATGGGCAGATATGAAACCAAGATCCTCTTTTAACCCAGTGCCTGACAGAATATTTTGCACAGTTTCTATTGAAGCATCTTTCAAGTCCAATGAATTAACAACTTCTTCGACTATTTCTATGTGCTCAGCATAATATAAAACTGCATCGACCCATGTTCCCCATCGATTAACACTGGTGCAGGTGGAAGTCGGATATTAGGTGCTGTTGATCTAAACAACTTAACTCTTTTAGGAGATTTAACAAAAATTATCTTCGTACTGGACACAAATCCATCTACCAATGGGAAAGAACCATTGTATCAGAAATGCTACCAATATGAAAAATATTATACAGATGAAAAAATAAAAAAAGCATAAAAATCATTAAAATATGCAATATAGGGGCAATAATATTGAAATCTTCGTGAATTGCATCATCATGTGCAGTACTGCCTATATGAAAAATATTATCCAGATAGAAAAAAGTAATAAAAAGCCATAAAAATCATTAAAGTATGCAATATAGGGGCTATAGTATTGAAATAATATGCATTTATCAAAAATCAATAAAATAAGCAGTTATATGCACTATAAAATCAGGTCCAAATAACTGAAAATTCCGTAATTCGTGCACATAATGTAAAAGCATACATTTTTAACCCCTATGAAAAAACATGGAAATGCATGAACTTCCTAGCCCTAGTAATGATGATAATCACGATTTAAAAGTAAAGTACTTAAAGTAACATTTATACATTTTGATTAAGATTTATTTTCAGAGTTGGCACTGCTACTAATCCAGTAGACTCTAAGAACAACAATAATTTAAGTATTTAATCCAGAGAAATGAGGAATTAGATGAATATAGATGAACGAATTTGCGTTAGAAAGCTAGTCATTAAAGGTAGGTCTGTTATATTTAAAATTACGGTTGTTAAAGGTACAGTTTTCAAAATAAATGAAGTTGACTGCTGCTTTAAGTGCAGGTTACATTTCTTAATTTATTGACAATTTTTGAGAATGGCAATAGGTCATGGTTTGTGTTGGTACACAACTATTTCCGCTCCGCTAGTAAATTATTAACTACATATCTTGAAGACCTCAGGATAGCCCATATGTGCTTCAGGTGAAGTAGTAATAGTGTTATTGTGCAAATATACGCAAATTACAAATTTACGGCTTATCTTGTTGCGTGAGAGAGAGTGCAATGCTAAGTGCGAGTGCCTTTAAGTGCGGATTTCATCCGCCAGCATGAACACGTTAAATGTTAACGAGGATACAGTTAAGTTGCTTAATGGCTATAACAGTGAACAGCAAGATTTCAGCAGTTCTCCCATGGAATTAAATCAAACAAATATGAAAGATGTAAGTACACATTTTCAGGTTATAAATAATAATTCTCACCCAAACAACAGCAAAGGTAAACAAATGAAGTCGCGTAAAGGAACTGATCAGTAGCTAACCAAGAAAGTCAAATATTCAACATTGTTATTAAATCAGGAAACGAGAGATACAGTTCAGCCAATTACTAAATTGTCCTTCTAAACTGATTCAACTATTATTACAATTCCTACTCACAATAGGTTTCGAGTTCTAGAAAATCAGGACACAGCGGATAAATCCATTGATTCCATAGAAGAACAAACAAAAGTAAACATCCGACCAATATGACCCTCTAACATAGTTAACTATCAAATGTTTGTTTCAACACTTCACAGCAGCATAGGAACAAATGAAAGAAACAATACTGAAGGTTTTCACTTCAACTCCCGATGATTACAGACCACTCGCAGCATATTTGGGCTCCATCCAACAGGAATCCCGCTGACAAAAGGTTCTGTTATCATCAGAAATGTTCCTTCCTC
This sequence comes from Tenodera sinensis, assembly GCA_030765045.1. NCBI lineage: Eukaryota > Metazoa > Arthropoda > Insecta > Mantodea > Mantidae > Tenodera > Tenodera sinensis. Next base: position 45,727,003 of record CM060974.1, read on the forward strand.
TATTTCCAAAGAGCTAGAACTACAGTAAATTAAATATCCAGTTTTTAAAGTAGCGCGTCTTCAAGGAAGGAATAAACAGCCAATTCCACTGTGGGCAGTAGGACTTGAACTAAATGGTTAGGGTTAATCTATTTCAAATTTAACTGTATTGCGTAGTTAAAGTAGAACCACATACAACTCCAGAGAAATACCTTAGTGCACAAATTGCCAAATTATGGGCATGTAAAGAATTACTGCCAACTGAAACCACGCTGTGTTAGGTGCCCTGAAGTCCATCACTCCTTTTTTTTAACTCCAACGCAACAGCCCCTGAAGGGCCAAAACCGTCCGAAATGACATTGCGTTGGAGGACGTTAATTTAAAATAAACAATGAAGGGCCAACGCTTGTCGCCCAGCCGCTGCGTCCCCACCTCTGCCCACTACAGACGTCATTGGTAGGGTGCAGTACTGGAGGGTGGGACATGGTTAGCACCTCCCGGCCAGTTATGCGGCCTTCTCGACCTGGGGTCGCTACTTCTCCATCAAGTAGCTCTTCAATGGTCCCCCCTGGGATTCAAAGGGGCATTTAACGGGCCAAAATAAAAAAAAAAAAATAAAAAAAAAAAAAAAAAGCGTTTTAGAACAAGCTTCATGTGTGTGTCTGTGTGTGTCTGTCAGCCTGTGGACAGAATAACTCAAAAACGAAAAGTCGGTATAAAACCAAAGATGGTGTTTTAGTTTAATGTCTTTCAAGGATGAGACACGAATATTTTAAAGAAAATTGCTCCACCCTAAACTGCCCTTTACATGGAAAATTAACGATTTTGATTAAAATGCCATATCTCTGAGATATTTTTATGACAAATGAAATGTATATCTTGAATTTTCTGGACGTAGTCCCTGTAGACTTATTTACTCTGGATGAATTTTGCATAAGTAGTAAACCGTTAGAGATAGACCAAATCTTAATGTACAAAAAATGTAGATCTTGATAAAATATACAATTTATGTCTCAATAAATTTTTTATAGAGTAAATCATTTCGGAGATACGCTTTGTTATTTGCGTGAGGTTTGGAGAACTTATACTTCTGTCAAATGGAACATCGTTATTCAAATCTTTATAATTATGTTAACCGTGCAAAGAGAGCAAAGCTTTAAAGCATTTCACTATAGCTCAAAGCCTAGTGTATTCCCATATTCTCCTTCCACCTGCAAGTAAATAAGCGAATAGGACAATTTCTGCAAATGTTTATCTCAACTAACACGAAGAAGATACAGGAATAAGAGTTTGTAGGAGTGGTTTGTACCAGAGCAGAGAAAGTCATGTGAGTGTAACACATGAGATTTTTGATATTGGCATTCATAAGGACCTTCCTCCATATGTCGCATCTCTAAGAGCCCTTAATACGGATCACTGCCCGGTTCTCATTACACTCCAATTAAATATTAATCTCGTAACAAAATCATCACGTTTGCTTACGTCAGTGTCCATTGGAAGCAATTCTGATCAACCTTGTAAGCTGCGTATCACCTAACAACTGTACTTGACATTTTAATGGCCCGCTAATGTTTTCACTGCACATGAATACTTCAGATGTTCAGAAACGTAAGAAAAGGATGTGATATAACCAAAGCGATAACATCATGACCAAGAGGTGATAATTCGAGCAGCCGAGTGGTTAGACCATTCGCTTCTCACCAAAGTGGCCCGCGTTTGATCCCAGGCAACCTCATGTGGGATTCGTGGTGGACGAAGCGGTTCTGGAGCGGGTTTCCTCCGGGTTCTCCGGTTTCCCCCACCATTTCATTCCACCGGTGTTTCATCTTCATTCCATGTATCATCAGTGTCACCGCCTGTGGTGCTGTATGTAGTAACAGCGGGCATTAAACACTACAAAAAAATCAGATGTGTTGCACTAACACGACTTTCTCTACTCTTGTACTAACCATTCTTACAAACTCTTATTCCTATATCTTCTTCGTGTTAGTTGAGATAAACATTTGTACAAATTATCTTATTGCTTATTTCCTTGTAGGTGCAAGGGGAATATTGGAATACAGTAGGCTTTGTGCGATAGTCAAATCTTTTAAAGCTTTGAGATTCCGTACTCTTTGTACACTTAACATATAAAAAATAAATGTTCCAATTCACGAAAGCTTTGTTTTGCGAAACTCACACACATAACAAGGAATATCTCCGAAGCGGTTCACTCTACAAAAAATTATTCGGACATAAATTGTGTATTTTAGCAAGATGTACTTTTTTTTTTTTTTTTTTTTTTTTTTTTTTTTTTTTTTTTGTATAGTGTGATTTGGTCTATCTCTAACGGTTTACCAGTTATGCAAAAGTCGTCCAGAGTAAATACGATTACAGGGGCTATAGCCAGAAAATTCAAGATATACATTTCATTTGTTATAAAAATACCTCCAACATATGACATTTTAATGAAAATCGTTAGAGCCATTTTCAAGAAAATAAACATTTTCGAAAAAGTTTCCATATAAAGGGTAGCTTTGAGTGGGTCAATTTTCCTTTCGTTTTTGAGTTATGCTGTCCACAGACTGACACACAGACACACACACGAACCTTTTTCTAAAAATGCTTTTTTTTTGGATTCAGGGGTCTCAAAACATATTTTTCCGGTGAAATCTTGACATCGAATTTTTAGGTGGAATACAATACTTCCCCTACTTACCAGTAGAGAAAGTAAAAAACCAACAATTTGTATATCCTATGAAGCACAGTAGTATATATAATAACAATTATAGATAGCAAGGTTTACTTACTCTACTGTTTACCTACGTACAGTAGGTAGCGGAAGTATGGTATTCCAGATTTCAACGGAAATGCAGGTTTTGAGACACCCAGAATCCAAAGCATTAAGCATTTTTAAGAAAATGTAACTGTGTGTATTGGTGAATGCATACAAAGTAACTAAAATACGAAAAGTTGGTTAAATACCAAATTTGAATTAAAGTTCAGAAACCTCTAAGAGTGCAACAAGGAGTTTCAAAAAATTTCCCCAATCCAGAAAACTTTATATGACAGCCCTCTGAAAATCTTTGATTTTCTCAAAATGGCTCTAACAATTTTGGTTAAAAGATCATATATTTAAGATAGTTTTATGAAAATTGAAATATATGTTGAATTATCTGCAATTCTCTTTAGAACTCCTATTCAATCTGAATGACTTTGGGATACCTAACAGGTGAACCATAACAGATCGACAAAATCTTTTTTTCTTTTCTTTTCTTTTTTTTTCCGTTACCTGATTACCCTCCCCTTATGTAGGACCTACAAGCCAGTGCCTAAGGTCAGATACCTGTCGGAGAGCAGATGAACCTATGGACCGGACTGAGTGAAGACCTGGAAGTGGGTGGTTAGCCTAGCAGCAGTTATGAGAGTGAGGAAGGGGATGATATGAAATGCAGGACAAATCGATGATTGGAAAGGTGATGATGGAGCAATTGGTGGAATGAGTGGCAGGGGAAACCGGAGAACCCGGAGAAAACCCACCCTGGCGCCCTTTCGTCCACCACGAACACCACACGCTGGTCAATGGGATCGAACCCAGGTGTTAGGCGACCGCTGTAACCGCTCGGCCATGGCCCCGCCAGACAAAATCTTACTTCACAAAAAATGCAATCTTTTTAAACACAATTTCTGTCAAATATATACTTTTTGTAGACCGAAACTATTCCCGAGATATTTCTTATATGTTTAAGTTTTCCAATATTTACACTTTTTGCATTCCTTGGCCATGCAAAGAGAAGATAATGTCAAAGCCATCACATAGCGAGCAGCTCTTAAGATATTTAAACTATCACTTAAAATTACTGTATTCCTGTATTCCCCTTGCACCTACAAGAAAATTAACAATACGGCAATTTCTGTAAATTTTTATCTCACGACCGGTTAAATTATATTTCCACTAAAATGCCCGAAAACTTTCACCGGGTTTCGTGCAACAGACTTCTACAAATTGTTTAGTGTTCAAGTCGTAACGAGGTTGATGCAACCGGACAATAGTCTTCTAACGCTGATATGATATGTAAAGTTGTATATACCGAACCAATGTCCAGCGCGTGGGTGTAAAATATCTAGTTACCCTTGAACCTGTGGACAAGTCACATATGTGGGACATCTTCATAGATGCGCTTCAACTTTGTTTAAACAAGACGAGCTTATCTAGTCTCGCTCACACATACGCACACACACACACACACACACACACACACACACACACGCACACACACACACACACACACACAAACACACACACGCAGAGTAAAGTTGCACTCACACGACTTTCTCTACTCTTGTACTAACCATTCTTACAAACTCTTATTCCTATATCTTCTTCATGTTAGTTGAGATAAACATTTGTACAAATTATCTTATTGCTTATTTCCTTGTAGGTAAAAGGGAAATATTAGATATTGTGCGATAGTCAAATCTTTTAAAGTTTTCAAATTCCGTTGTCTGCACGGTTAACATAAAAAATGAATGGCAATGTTCCATTTGACAGAAGTATAAGTTCTCCAAAACTTACACAAATAACAAGGAATAATTCTGAAATGGTTCACTCTACAAAAAAAATTATCTGGACACAAATTGTGTGTCTTAGCGAGATATATATTTTTTGTAGAGTAAAATATGGTCTATCTCTATTGGTTTACCATTTATGCAAAAGTCATCCTGAGTAAATAGGACCGTATGGGCTATTGCCAGAAAATTCAAAATATACATTTACTTTGCCATAAAAATATCTCAAACATATGACATTTTAATCAAAATTGTTACAGTCATTTTCAAGAAAATCGAAATTTTCAATAAATGTTCCATGTAAAGGGTAGTTAAGGTGGACAAATTTGCTTCAAAATCTTCGTGTCGCATCCTTGAAAAGCATTGAACTTAAATACCAACTTTGGTTTTCAACCTACTTTTCGTATATGTGATATGCTGTCCACAGACTGACACACTGACACACACACACACACACACACACACACACACACACACACACACACACACACACACACACACACACACACACACACACACACACACTTCTAATTATTTTGTTCTTTAACGACGCTGTCAATTGCCAGGATCACATCAGCGTCGCCGGTGTGCCGGAATTTTGTCCCGCAGGAGTTCTTTAACATGCCAGTAAATCTACTGACATGGAGCTGTCGTTTTTAAGCACACTTAAAAACCATCGGTCTGAGCCGGATTTGAACCCGCGACCTTGGGATCAGTAGGCCAGCGTCTAACCAACTGAGCCACCCAGACCGACACACACACACACACACACACACACACACACACACACACACACACAGAGACCTTTCTCTAAATTTTTTTTTTTAATTCAGGGAGGCTCAAAACATATTTCCAGTGAAACATCGACATCGAATTTTTGGATGGTATAGAATGCTTTACTATACGTAGTAGAGAAAGTAAAAGAGTATAGATTAACAGTATGTGGAATATATTATATGCACATAAATCTTAATAAGTAGTGTGGAGTAAGTTTACACTCACGAGACTTCGTTTACCAGGAACAAAATGCTAAGCAAAACATTGAATATAGGTACTTAAATTGCTACCAGCTTCATTACTGTAAAGTTGATTTTTCATTGCGAATGATCACGTTAATTTAACGCTAGACAGTTACGTTTATTTTTCATTAATATGTCAGCATTTCAGAATATTAGCTATTTTTCACACGCCAGGAGGTCTACCAACAGCATTTAGTAAGATGTGTGGCAATCGAATTTGCTACTGTAAACAATATTCTGACGCAGGGCTCCACGCATGACAAAGTACGGATGGTTTCAACCTACTTCAAACCACATGCTGGGCCGGTGAGCGGGAAAAGGCGTTCAAGGTCCGGTTACCTCGCACAATTGCTTATGTGTACGCCACTTACAACAATGAAGCGACAGAACCGAAATGAGTTTTTCCAGCGCCTTCGAGAAATATCTGGCCTCGTGATCGCGTGCGTGTGTGTGGAAGCCGAGAAAAGTCTGTGTGACGTCATCCCGTGTATATATAAGGACGCGAGAAAACAGCAGAGTGGTTTAGAGATAGTTATAAATGAGCCGGTCAGTGTGTCAGTGAGTACAAGACTGTTATGCGTGTGTGTCGTTGTGAAAGATACGTCGGTCGTCCTAAAGAAGGTTTGACGAGTGTCGAGTGATTGCATCATCGTAGTTAGTGTATGAGGGACAAAGAAAGTGGAGAAATACACTGAAAGAACCGAGCAAGGTTACAGAAGTAAAAGTTGTGAGTTGTGATAGCCCGAGAGACTGCAGACTGTGTTAATGACAACAAAACTCTGTATTGTGATACAATTCTAGAATACAACAAAGTGATAGAAAAGTAACTGAACTGGAACTTGTTTTGTCCTATTTCTCGTTGTGAGTAGTCTTTTTTTCCGTGTCAATTTTACGTTACGCTTATTTTTCATCATGAATGACATTATTTCAAAGTATTTTAATTGTTTTCAAAGCTAGCACGTGTACCAACAGTGTTCTGGTGTAAGAAGAAAATCAACGATCGTCTTCTTTTCTCTGTCTTGCTTTGTACAGTTTCTACCAAAAGTTTAAAGGGCACCATTATTTTTAGATGCTGTCTTCGAAGAACACAACATTATTATAAATTTATAACCTATTACTTCAAACATACATTGCAGATGATTTTATACTTTATCGGTAAATTTACTCTTTTGGGATACTCCTTACAGGATTCCTATACTCTTGCACGGCAATGTTATTCCAAGATTCGGATAATGCTCTGGAAGTACTCGGCGGAGGTAGCTACTCCTCAACCTTCCGATTTCATAGAGCCACAGCTCTATCCTCCCGGGCGATGCAACTCTTGTCCTACCACTTCGCTTCAGATCTGAAAATTTGCCACTTTTTTCTTGTCTGTGCCACACACGTTTTTGTTATCCTCAGTTGCGCATAACCTACCGCACACCAATTGCTAGTAGCCAATTAACTCTATTTTTACTTTCTCTACTAGTAAGTAGGGGAAGTATTGTATTCCACCCAAAAATTCGATATCGAGATTTCAACGGAAATACATGTTTTGAGGCCCCCTGAATCCAAAAAAAGCATTTTTAGAAAAAGGTCCGTGTGTGTGTGTGTCTGTGTGTCAGTCTGTCAGCCTGTGGACAGCATAACTCAAAAACGAAAAGTCGGTTAAAAACCAAAGTTGATATTTAAGTTTAATGTCTTTCAAAGATGGGACACGAACATTTTGAAGAAAATAGCCCCACCCTAAACTACCCTTTACATAGAAGATTTTTCGAAAATTTTGATTTTCTTGAAAATGGCTCTAACGATTTTTATTAAAATGTCATATGTTTGAGATATTTTGATGACAAATGAAAATGCATATCTTGAATTTTCTGGTTATAGCCCCTGTAGTCGTATATACTCTGGACGACTTTTGCATAACTGATAAACTGCTAAAATACACAATTTATGCCTCAATAAATTTTCTTGTAGGGTGAACTATTTCGGAGATATTCCTTGTTATGTGTGTGAGTTTCGGAAAACTTAGAACTTTCTTGAAATGGATCATCGTTGTTCAGTTTTTTATATGTTAAGTGTGCAAAGAGAACGGAATCTCAAAGTTTTAAAAGATTTGACCATCGCACAAAGCCTACTGTATTCTAATATTCCCCTTGCACCTACAAGGAAATAAGCAATAAGATAATTTGTACAAATGTTTATTTTAACTAACACGAAGGAGATATAGGAATAAGAGTTTGTAAGAATGGTTAGTACAAAAGTAGAGAAAGTCATGTGAGTGCAACACATCAGATTTTTTCCTTTCTTTTTTACGAACTTTTATATTTACTTCGTATAGTAAGTAAGGGAAATATTACTCAATCTCTTTTCTCACAAGAACAAAATGGAAGCCACAAGACAACTAAATATCATACATTATAACAATGTCAAAATATCAGCATTCAGTGGTGCAATTTGCAGTATAAACAATACACTATAAACAAATACCTCTCCAACATCAGTGGCTTATTTATCATAGGTTTGAATCCATTGCGAAGTAGCACTAATCTACTTTTTTCCCAATTTGTTTTAATGTTTTAAACGTCATGCCAAATGCTGATAAACAGTAGACGATAACATTGTCATATTCACAAATATTCCTCAAATTTGTGTCTATTCCTTCAGAGAAAAATAAAATATATTTTCATGGTCACATCTCCAAGATGATTTAAAAATGAGATTTTTTCTGTTTTTCTAAAATTGAACTCCTTAAAAAATAATGGTATCTACATAATTATGTTTTTTAAAATGTACCCTTTAATGAGATAAATTTTTTGACGAAACGTAAGACCATTGGACAAAATAGTTGAAGGACAGAATGTCTTTTGGTGACCTTAAACTTTTGGTGGCAGCTGTACCAACACCATTGCACTGTGGTTTACTAACCAAAGTTTATAAAACGGCGCCAGTTTGGTTTAGTTTAACTGAACTTCTAGTCAAAGTACGCACGTATAATACCGGAACTTGTTGGTCATCCCTAGAAATGCAAGGTTTCGGGGGTGTGGTTTTTGCTAGGACTAGATCATTTTCCTGTATGCAACATTAAGATTCCCTAGAGGATTCCACCCCTAACCAGCGTGCTCCTCTCAAACAACCACCTCATTTACAGAACATCAGTAACCCCCATCCTTGATGATGGTGATAATTTGATGATGATGATCCTGTCCTCAACTTTCTACTTTAAAAGCAACAAAATTAATTACTTCTTTACTTAGTTCTGTGTGTGGGTATATTGCAAAAGAAGGAAGAAGCTAAGGTAAAAGGAGGTATACGTCATCAAACGTAATCTCCCTTCTAGTTCAATTTGTGAGGGAAACTGTGGGTAGATATACTTTTGTTTTTACCAAGAAGGGTTTCACTCTCCCTACAGAGTTTATGTTCTTTGTCTTATTTCTCCACTCACTTTTACGAAAGGACACAGGGGAGACAAAACAAGACATCCCTCTCAAGCAAGATGAAAGACTTGAGAGAACATCTAAGGTTGCTGCTACATACACAACCAAGTATTTTTACTTTCTCTACTACGTATAGTAAGTAGAGGAAGTAATAAATAATAAATTTGTTAATTAAAAATCTGATGTGATGCACTCACATGACTTTCTCTACGCTTGTACTAACCATTCTTACAAACTCTTATTCCTATATCTTCTTCGTGTTAGTTAAGATAAACATTTGCAGAAATTATCTTATTATCTTCTTGTGGGTACAAGGGGAGTATGGGAATACAGTAGACTTTGAGCGATAGTCAAATCTTTAAAAGATTTCAAATTCCGTTCTCTTTGCACGGTTAACATATAAAAAATGAATAGCGATGTTCCATTTGACAGAAGTATGTCCCCAAAACTTACACTAATAACGAGGAATATCTCCGAAATGGTTCACTCTACAAAAAATTTATTTAGACACAAATTGTGTGTTTTAGCAAGATCTACATTTTTCGTACAGTATAAGATTTGGCCTTAAATAGGACTTTGTGGGCCATAACCAGAAAATTCAAGATATACATTTCATTTGTCATAAAAATATCTCAAACATATGGCACTTTAATCAAAATCGTTAGAGCCATTTTCAAGAAAATCAAAATTTTCGAAACATTTTTCATGTAAAAGGTAGCTCAGGGTGAAGCAATTTTTTTCAAAATTACTTTGGTTTTTAACAGACTTCGTTTTTGAGTTATGCTGTCCATAGACTGACAGATGCACACACGGACCTTTTTCTAAAAATGCTTTTTGGATTCAGGGGGTCTCAAAACATATTTCCGGTGAAATCTCGACATGGAATTTTTGGGTGGAATACAATACTTCCCCTACTTACTCGTAGGGAAAGTAAAAAACAGGTTTCTCAGTATTCGGACCGTCATTAGTTCACCCCCCCCCCCCCCCCCGACTGGCCCGGTAGTAGCAATATGGATATTTCTCAGTTTAAACAGCACGTACTTAGAGCAGACATTGCAGACTTTCGACGGGTACCCAAACCTTTTCTAAATCTGCAACTCGGAACTGGAAATGTTCCGTTAAAAGGCGTACTTTGATTTCCATTGTCCGAATAAAACAGTTTCCGTTTAATAAAGGAAATATAGCATTTGTTTTACCTCTAATTTCATGGGACTAAGAAGTATTTCCGTTTAAGACATATTTTCACTCAACAAGGGGTCCGTTAAAGGAAGGTTTTGGTTGTTCGTTTTGGCTTTAAGGTAAATTTAACAAAGTGACTCTTCTGTGTGAATGTTCCTGCAGTTACGAGAGCGGCGACTTTATGTTTTCTTACAGAAACATTGGAGAAAACTATGTTGTGGTGGTGTTGACGTCATTACTGTCTTATTGCCGTGGTAATTACGTTATTCATTTGCTGGCACTGACACCACAAATGGGTAATTTTGCACGATTTATGTCGTCATAATAAACCATTTTAATGCAAGCATTACATAAATACATTTTTATAGGTGTGCGCTTAAGTGTACGTACGAACGTACGTGCGTGCAAGTGATTAGCAAACTAGAAAATGGAAATCCATTTATACACAAAAATTGGTATTTAACTCAGGTTGTCACGTCTTTTACTTAGGACATTGTCTATCCCTTACGATTTAACAATAACTATATAAAAATCATCCATAATGAAGAGGATTTGTCATGAAAATATCTTAACGTATGGTAGTTTAATAATGAAGTTTGAGCAAGTTTTCAAAAAGTGCTCTACTTAGAGCGTTCGCCTACCACGTAGGCGACCCGGGTTTGATCCCAGGGGCACACATGTGGTATTCGCGGTGAACGAAGCGGCATCAGGGCGGGTTTTCTCCGGGTGCTCCGGTTCCCCCCGCGTCTCATTCCACCAATTACTCCATTATCACCCTTCCAATCATCCATTTCGCCTGCATTTCATATCATCCTCTTCCTCACTATCATACCTGGTGCTTGACTGACCACGTGCTTCCAGGTCTTCACTCTGTCTGGTCCAGAGGTTCCTCTGCTCCCCGACAGGCGTCTGACTCTAGGTACTGGCTTGCAAGTCCCACATAAGGGGATTGGGGGGGGGGGGGCAATCGGAAGAAGAAGTGCTCCATGTGTAGCCTGGCGTATGTAGATCTTTACTCACCAAAGCGGCCCGGCTTCGATCCCAGGCAACCGCATGTGGGATTTTTGGTGGACAAAGCGGCGCTGGGGGGGGGGGGGGGTTTCCTCCGGGTTCTCCGATTTCCCCCGCCATCTCATTCCACCGGTGCTCCATGTTCATTCCATGTATCATCAGTGACACCGCCTGCGGTGGCGTAGTAGCAAAAGCGGGCGTTAAACACCAGACAAAAACTCTGATGTGTTGCACTCACATGACTTTCTCTACTCTTGTACTAACCATTATTACAAACTCTAATTCATACATCTTCGTGTTAGTCGAGATAAACATTTACAGAAATTTGTTATTGCTTATTTCCTTGTAGGTGCAATGGAATCTGGAAATACAGTAGGCTTTGTGCGATAGTCAAATAGTTTAAAGCTTTGAGATCCCGTTCTCCTAGCACGCTTAACATATAAAAACATGAACAACGATGTTCCATTTCACCAAAGTTTTGTTTTCTGAAACTGATACACCTACGAGTGAATATCTCCAAAATGGTTCACTCTACAAAAAAAATTACTCAGACATAAATTGCATGTTTTAGGGAGATCTACAGTTTTGGTACAGTAACAATTTGTCTATCTCTTAAGGTTTTCGAGTTATTCAAAAGGCATCCAGACTAAACAGGACTACATATGCTATAGTCAGAAAATTCAAAATATACAGTTCATTTGTCATAAAAATATCTCAAACATGTAGCATTTTAATCAAAATCGTTATAGTCATTTTCAGGAAAATCAAAACTTTCGAAAAATGTTCCATGTAAAGGGTAGTTTAGGGTGGGGCTATTTTCTTCAAAATCTTCGTGTCGCATCCTTAAAGGACATTAAACTTAAATACCAACTTTGGGTTCTATCCGACTTTTCGTTTTTGAGCTAACCTGTGCACAGACACACACAGACACGCGCAAACCTTTTCCTAAAAATGATTCTTTTGTATTCAGGGAGCCTCAAAACTTGTATTTCCGGTGAAATCTCGACATCGACTTTTTGGATGCCATACAATACTTCCTCTACTTAATATACGTAGTAGAGAAAGGAAAAGTTGTGTTTATATACATCAATGGTAAATTGTCATAAATTCATGTTTTCAATTAGATGCATGCGAATATATACGGCGGGTACGTTTGAATGGAAAATTTACTTAAGAAAGGCAATACGAGATATTTGGCTCCTCTGTAATTCTTTATGTAATTATCTATTTTCTTTTCTTTGTTTTCTACTTTTCTTTCTGCAGGGCATTAACTGAAAGTTAATAAGCTTCCATTTGAATGCTTTTTAAAAGCCCTACTGTAGGATTAAATACAGGTGGAAGGAAAGTCGTTACATTAATTTAAACCAGTGGTAAATTTCGGTATTTAGAAAACATTTTATATTTTACGTTTTTGTCATTTCCTACGCAGATATTTTAGTTTTGTCGAAAACAAAATGGCAACACTGCAGACTGTGTGGGTGTTACTTTCACTACGTCAGTACATAAATACCGCAGCGGTGCGTCTTGTGAACATACACAAATATCATGCCTTGTCCTTTCGGGTTTACTGTGCGAATGTAGACCAATCAGAATCGTTATCACCCAAAACATTACAGCACCCTACAAGCGACGGACCTGTTTATATCCACAAAGCGGTTCAATTCCCTGACTAACCTCAAAGCAACGCTGCCGGGTTACTTCACGTCTGCAAAAGCTGATCGGAATATTTCTTTAATTCTTTTAAGTGATTAATTATTTCGGAACCCTGTGTGATGTCCCATAATTACTACCGAAGCTATTTCAGAAATAATTTACTCTACGCATCTTACAAATAACAAACTGTAATCTTTGTACATTCCTGTAGAATTACGCATCCAGTTTGGAACAGAAACCTTATATTTTCAAAATCAGCCTATCAAAGAACAAAGTGCCATTAGACTTCCTTGTTTGTAATGCTTCTATGAAGCACATATTAGAAGGAATGTAATAAGTTGACTTCCACCCGTATAGGAAACAGCAATATCGTCGCTAAACTGTTCAATCGCTCGGCATTTGTTTGCTTATTTGTTCGTTTGGTCCTACTGAGCACATTTCAGGGCCGTTGAACACGTCATACAATTTGAAACATAGATCATGATTATCTAGTACTATACCCACCACCAATACTACTTTTATTTCTATCTTGCATTATGTTAGAAAGAAAGGGGAAAATGAAAAATTCTGATTCACAAGAAATGCAAGAGTGAACTTAATATCATGTTGTAAATCAGCATCACGTGTAATCTGCCCTATATAGGTAATATTTACCTGCTACTGAAATATTATAGATTCCTCCACAGTAAATGGGGAGTGAATGTATAAGAATTACTTTGAATTGTTCTTCAAGATCTATGTTGACTGTGATCATCTAATAGCTTTAAGTAAAGTGGAAGGTTAGTGTACATTTTTATTGCAGCATAGTAACATACTTTTTGATAGTTTTAAGCTATTTACTGTGTTGCATAAACACTGCCCAAGTTGTAAAAATTGTAATAACTCAGGACCCTGTTACCACACTCATATACATACACTAAACCTAACCTAACCTAACACGGGCAAAATTTCGATACCACAGGACCCTGTTACCACACTCATATACATACACTAAACCTAACCTAACCTAACCTAACATGGGCAAAATTTCGATACCACAGGACCCTGTTGCCACACTCGTATACATACACTAAACCTAACCTAACCTAACACAGGCAAAATTTCGATACCACAGGACCCTGTTACCACACTCATATACATACACTAAACCTAACCTAACCTAACCTAACATGGGCAAAATTTCGATAACACAGGACCCTGTTACCCCACTCAAATACACACACTAAACCTAACCTAACCTAACAAGGGCAAAATTTGTATACCACAGGACCCTGTTACCACACTCATATGCACACACTAAACCTAACCTAACCTAACATGGGCAAAATTTCGATACCACAGGACCCTGTTGCCACACTCATATACATACACTAAACCTAACCTAACCTAACACAGGCAAAATTTCGATAACACAGGACCCTGTTACCCCACTCAAATACACACACTAAACCTAACCTAACCTAACAAGGGCAAAATTTGTATACCACAGGACCCTGTTACCACACTCATATGCACACACTAAACCTAACCTAACCTAACAAGGGCAAAATTTGTATACCACAGGACCCTGTTACCCCACTCAAATACACACACTAAACCTAACCTAACACAGGCAAAATTTGTATAACACAGGACCCTGTTACCACACTCATATACATACACTAACCTAACCTAACAAGGGCAAAATTTGTATACCACAGGACCCTGTTACCACACTCATATGCACACACTAAACCTAACCTAACCTAACAAGGGCAAAATTTGTATACCACAGGACCCTTTTACCCCACTCATATACATACACTAAACCTAACCTAACACAGGCAACATTTCGATACCACTGGACCCTGTTACCCCACTCATATACACACACTAAACCTAACCTAACCTAACAAGGGCAAAATTTCGATGCCACAGGACCCTGTTACTCATATACACACACTAAACCTAACCTAACCTAACACGGACAAAATTTCGATGCCACAGGACCCTGTTACTCATATACACACACTAAACCTAACCTAACCTAACACGGACAAAATTTCGATGCCACAGGACCCTGTTACTCATATACACACACTAAACCTAACCTAACCTAACCTAACTCGGGCAAAATTTTGATAACACAGGACCCTGTTACCCCGCTCATATGCACACACTAAACCTAACCTAACTCGGGCAAAATTTTGATAACACAGGACCCTGTTACCCCGCCAATATACACACGCTACACTTAACCTAACCTAACCTAACTCGGGCAAAATTTTGATAACACAGGACCCTGTTACCCCGCTCATATACACACACTAAACCTAACCTAACCTAACTCGGGCAAAATTTCGATACCACAGGACCCTGTTACCCCACTCATATACACACACACACTAAACCTAACCTCACACGGGCAAAATTTCGATACCACAGGACCCTGTTACCCCACTCATATACACACACTAAACCTAACCTAACACGGGCAAAATTTCGATACCACAGGACCCTGTTACCCCACTCATATACACACACTAAACCTAACCTCACACGGGCAAAATTTCGATACCACAGGACCCTGTTACCCCACTCATATACACACACACTAAACCTAACCTAACACGGGAAAAATTTCGAAAACACAGGACCTTGTTACCACACTCATATACATACACTAACCTAACCTAACACGGGAAAAATTTCGAAAACACAGGACCTTGTTACCCCACTCATATACACACACTAAACCTAACCTAACACAGGCGATACCACAGGACCATGTTGCCACACTCATATACATACACTAAACCTAACCTAACACAGGCAAAATTTCGATAACACAGGACCCTGTTACCCCACTCAAATACACACACTAAACCTAACCTAACCTAACCTAACAAGGGCAAAATTTGTATACCACAGCATCCTGTTACCCCACTCATATACACACACACTAAACCTAACCTCACACGGGCAAAATTTCGATACCACAGGACCCTGTTACCCCACTCATATACACACACACACACTAAACCTAACCTCACACGGGCAAAATTTCGATACCACAGGACCCTGTTACCCCACTCATATACACACACACACACTAAACCTAACCTCACACGGGCAAAATTTCGATACCACAGGACCCTGTTACCCCACTCATATACACACACACACACACTAAACCTAACCTAACACGGGAAAAATTTCGAAAACACAGGACCTTGTTACCACACTCATATACATACACTAACCTAACCTAACACGGGAAAAATTTCGAAAACACAGGACCTTGTTACCCCACTCATATACACACACTAAACCTAACCTAACACAGGCGAAATTTTGAAATTACAGGACCCTGTTACCACACCCATATACATACACACACCAAACCTAACCTAAAACAGGCAAAACAAAAACGAAGCTTGACCCCCAAATAAAACTTTCAAAATCCTAATCAGCAATAACAATTTCAACGTAAATACATTAATCAACAATTCTAGCATATATTATACGCGTTTATATACATTTATTTGCTAAATGTCCGCCGCATAAGCGAAATAAAACCACTGCATCGTACGTGCATAATTTGCTCATAAATCAAAAACGAAACTTCAGCGCAGAATACGACTTTCAAAATCGTAATCAACAATAAAAACTGCATCCATTACACTATGTTTCATTAGGTTTCTAAAGCGGCCGATTTTGTAAACAATTACCTAAACATTTGTTTATACAATGGCCTATAAGAATGACAGAAAGCAACACCACAAATAATATCTATATCCCTTTTTTGTAATACGAGATTAACACTTGTTTGCTGTGTGCTGAATTGCCCATATCTCAACAGGGAGTGAAAGTAGGCAAAATTTGCTGATCTTAAAACATTTTCGTTAAGTAGATTCTTTGAATAAGAGAATAACAGTTTATTCTCAGACAAATCAAAAATATGTTTAAGTACTTACCACCGTCAGACGAGTCGTCCTTGAGCACACTTGATAGTACAATGCTTTGTAGTCTGTTTGGGTCACTCCATGTTGACTTAATTGCTTTATAGATAGCAACGTCTGCTACTATTTTCTTTCTTGAAGCTTCAACCACAAACACTCGCACTTTTAACAACAAAACGAAACACTATTGAACATATATGACATTTTTATTTGGTGTAAACAAAAGTCTGTTGGAATGTAATGTCCATTTTGAAGGAAATGAAACTGTGTAAAATATCTTACGCTGTATCTGAAAGTTCCACTTAAGTGAAGTGTTTCTGCTTCGAACAAATATTGCATACTGCTTTCACATCCGAAAATAAGCACGTTGCTTTCGTAATTATTCACTAGCCAGAAGTTGGTAGAGAACTTTGGTTATTTAAGGTTCGTGAACTTAAGGTAGTTTCATGGTGATATCGTTCTCTGTAGAGTGCTAGTGAAATATAAGACACAAGCACATGTATACTTGTTACGAAACTACACTTACACTGTCTATTGCTGCCCCTTCGGACTGCCTTCACTATTCACTATCTACCTCACAATGTCTATGTCCTGCACTCAGTGTGTCTGTTACTGAAACAAAACACGTCGCTAGGGCACTGAGGCGCTACTACCAAATTAAGAAAATATAAACTTAGCCACACATGTCATTGACGCAAATATATTACCTACTTTTTCCCGGGTTTTCTTTTTTCTTTCTTCATTCCTACCTTTTTCTTTCTCTCTCTCTCTCTTTCCTTCTTTCCCTCTCACTTTTCTTCCTTCTTTCCCTCTCTCTCCTTCCCTCTTTACTTCTCTCTCCTTCCTTCTTTACCTCTACCTCCTTCATTCATTCCCTCTCTCTCCTCCCTTCTATCCTTCTCTCTCTCCTTCCCTCATTCTCTTTCTCTGCTTCCTACTTTCCCTCTCTCTTTCCCTCCTTCTTTCCCTCTCTCTTCCTTCCATCTTTCTCTCTCTCCTTCCCTCATTACCTCTCTTTCTATCATTCTTTCCCCTTTTCACCTTCCTACCTTCTTTCCCTCTCTCTCCATCCTTTTCCTCTCTCTTTCTCTCTCTGTCTCCCTCTGTATCTTTCCGCCTCTCCCCGTCTCTCTCTATCCCTCTTTGTTCCTCTTTCTCAATCTTTCACACCGTTTCTCTCTCTTTCTATCCCTGTCTGTCCCTCTCTCTGTCTGTCTTTCCCTCCGTCCTTCTCCCGCTCTCCTTCTGTCTCCCCTTCTCTCTCCGCTTCTCTCACTCCTTCTCTCTACTACCCTGTCTCTCCTCTCCCATTCTCTCTTTTTCAGTCTCTTTCTCTCTATTTCCCTCCCTTTCTCTCGATTTCTCTCTATTTTGCTCTCTTTCTATCTTCCCTCTCTTTCTTTCTTTCTTTATTTATTTCTTCTTACTTTCGGTCTGTCTTTCATTCATTCATTCATTCATTCTTTCTTTCATTCATTCATTCATTCAGTCATTCATTCATTCATTCATTCATTCCCTCCCTCCTTCCCTCCTTCCCCTTCCCTCCTTCCCTCTTTCCCTTCCTCCCTCCTTCCTTCCCTTCCTCCCTCCTTCCCTTCCTCCCTCCTTCCCTTCCTTCCCTCCTTCCCTCCTTCCTTCCCTTCCTCCCTCCTTCCCTTCCTCCCTCCTTCCCTTCCTTCCCTTCCTTCCCTCCTTCCCTTCCTCCCTCCTTCCATCCTTCCCTCCTTCCCTTCCTCCCTCCTTCCTTCCTTCCCTTCCTCCCTCCTTCCCTTACTCCCTCCTTCCCGCCTTCCCTTCCCTCCCTTCCTTCCCTTCCTCCCTCCTTCCCTCCCTCCTTCCCTCCTTCCTTCCGCCTTCCCTCTTTCCCTTCCTCCCTCCTTCCTTCCCTCCTTCCCTTCCTCCCTCCTTCCTTACCTTCTTTCCTCCTTCCCTTCCTCCCTCCTTCCCTCCTTCCTTCTTTCTTGCTTTCTTTCTTTCTTTGTTTCTTTCTTTCTTTGATTCTTTCTTTGTTTCTTTCTTTGTGTCTTTCTTTTCTTTCTTTCTTTATTTGTTTCTTTCTTCGCTCCTTCCTTGCTTCCCTCCTTCCTTTCTTGCCTCCTTCCTTTCTTCCCTTCTTCTTTACTCCCCTCCTTCCTTCCCTCCATATTTTCCCTACCTCCCTTCTTCCTTCTCTCCTCTCTTCCACCGTCCTTCCTTTCTTTCATTCTTTCTTTGTTTCTTTCTCTTTATTTCTTTCCTTCCTTCTTTCTCTCTTTCTTTCTTTCTTTCTTTCTTTCTTTCTTTCTTTCTTTCTATCTTCATGTTTGTTTTATTCTATCTTTCTATCTTCCTGCTTCCTTTCCATGTTTCTTTTTAGTTCATTCTCATTTTGTGATTATTCTAAACCATTTACCACTTTTCGGTGTAATAACAAGATAAAAATTTGAACTTTTGTTTACATACTCATTTGTGATTCTATTAAACATCAATATTCAATTTCTGTAAAATTGTAAGCCAAAAAATCAGATGTGTTACACTCACATGACTTTCTCTACTCTTGTAGGTACTAACCAGTCTTACAAACTCTTAGTTCGCTATCTTCTTCGTGTTAGTTGAAATAAATATTTGCAGAAATTATCTTATTCCTTATTTCCTTGTAGGTGCAAGTGGAGTATGGAAATACAGTACACTTGAGCTTTAAAAGTTATTTTTGTTGTTTAACGACGTGTCAATTGCCAGAATCACATCAGCGTCGCCGGTGTGCCGGAATTTCGTCCCGCAGGAGTTATTTTACATGCCAGTAAATCTACTGACATGGATCTGACTTAAAAACTATCGGTCTGGGCCGGATTTGTACCCGCGACCTGGGAATCAGAAAGCCAGCGTCCAACCAACTGAGCCACCCAGACCAATAGTCAAATCTTTTAAAGCTTTCAAATTCCGTTCTTTTTGCACGGCTAACATATAACAAAATGAACAACGATATTCCTTTTGACGAAAGTTTAAGATTTCCGAAACTCAGACAAATAACAAAGAATATCTCCAAAATGGTTCACTCTATAAAGAGAATGGGGAAAAAAAAAAAAACTTATTTGGACATGTGTTTTAGCGAGATCTGAATATTTTTTGTCCCTTACGGTTTACGAGTTATTCAAAACGTCATCCAGAGTAAACAGGACTATATGGGCTATAGCCAGAAAATTTAAAATATAGGTATATTTCATTTGGCGTAAAATATCTCAAACATATGACATTTTAGTCAAAATCGTTACAGCCATTTTAGAGAAAATGAAAATTTTCGAAAATTTTTTCGTGTAAAGGATAGCTTAGGGTGGAGAAACTTTTCTTCAAAATATTTCTGTCGCGTCCTTAAAAGACATTAAACTTAAATACTAACTTTGGTTCTTAACCGACTTTTCGTTTTTGAGTTATACTGCCCACAAACAGACAGACAGACAGACAGACAGACACACACACACACACACATACACACACAAACACACACACACTCGTGTATCTTTTCCTAAAGGTGATTTTTTTGGATACGGGTGGCCTCAAAACATATTTCCGGTGAAGTCGCGATATCAAATTTTTGAGTGGACTACAATACTTCCTCTACAAGGTAATTGAGGTAGAAATTAAATTTACGCAAGTAATGGTCAATTGTTTATCGCAATGTTGTCAGGTAGGCTTCACGTGATCAACGTACAAATTTGAACCAGAGAGACGCTCAAGTTATAGCGTCAGTTGTCAGTTGCCAGCCAGAACATGGAGTGAATGGAAGACGTAAGGGGATTTTGAAGATATGAAACAGTTTTTGGCAGTTAGCTGTGGTCGGCTCCTCTCGAAATTAAGAATGAAGAATTTGGCGAATAAATACAGGTGGAACTGAAATGATCCGCCAGACTTTAATAGCGAATTTCTCATGTTGTGAATAACAAGAAAGTCTAATACCAAAATGTTGAAAGTTTATACTTTTTAGAAAAAAATATTTTTGTCAAAAAAATTTATCATCACTTGGCTGAAAAATTATTGATTGAAGGGTCTTGATTTATGGCTATATTCATAGAAAATTGATACACCATTATGTATATTCTACCAGACACTCTCACCATTTTCTCTAGTGAACTGTTTGCTATACGTTTCGCCATGGATTATATATCAAAGAATGGAGACTTCAAATCATTCATTATATACACAGATTCCCTTAGTGCATTAATGGCTATACAACAACGATCTCCTTGCCACACCTTGGTAAGGGAGATACGTGAATTATACAGTGAGCTTATTTCATCAGGTAAACAATTGATCTTGGCATGCATACCATCTCACTGTAACATACCAGGAAATGATCTTGCTGACACTGCCGCAAAAGAAGCTACCAAGCATCCTCCAAACTTACCAGATCTTAAGCTACCACATGAAGACTATTTACGGCATCTTAAAACAACTATCCTACACCGATGGAAGACAGATTGGACAACTACATCCAACAGCAAACTGCATGATATCTGTCCAATACCTAACCTGTCCACAACAATTAGAACACTAACCCGGCGAGACCAGGTGCTACTAACCCGATTATGCATTGGCCACACTGCGCTTACTCATTCCTACATTCTGTCCCGTGAACTTCCTCCTAAATGTACTCTGTGTGACTCTACTCTTACCGTTCAGCATCTGCTCACTGTTTGCCCAAGATATACTCACCAGCGACTTCAGTATGGAGTTCCTGAGAACCTTCAGCTAGCTTTGGGTGATCAACAATATCACAAGAAAATCATCAAGTTCATCAAAGCATGCAAAGTTAATGTTTAAATGCAATGTAAACTTCATTATCGGTTTCCTCCTTTTTTACTTTCTCTACTGGTAAGTAGGGGAAGTATTGTATTCCACCCAAAAATTCCAAGTCGAGATTTCACCGGAAATACATGTTTTGAGGCCCCCTGAATCCAAAAAAAGCATTTTTAGAAAAAGGTCCGTGTATGTGTCTGTGTGTCTGTGTGTCTGTCAGTCTGTCAGTCTGTGGAGAGCATAGCTCAAAAACGAAAAGTCGGTTAAAAACCAAAGTTGGTATTTAGTTTAATGTCGTTCAAGGATGTGACACGAAGATTTTGAAGAAAATAGCCCCACCCTAAACTACCCTTTACATGGAAAATTTTTCGAAAATTTTGATTTTCTTGAAAATGGCTCTAACGATTTTGATTAAAATGTCATATGTTTGAGATATTTTTATGACAAATGAAATGTATATCTTGAATTTTCTGGCTATAGCCTATGTAGTCCTGTTTAGTCTGGATGAATTTTGAATAACTCGTAAACCGTAAGAGGTAGACAAAAACTTACTATAAAAAATGCAGATCTCCCTAAAACACACAATTGATGCCTGAATAATTTTTTGTAGAGTGTACCACTTCGGAGATATTCCTTATTATTTGTGTCAGATTTGGAGAACTTAAAACTTGGGTGAAATGGAACATCGTTGTACATTTTTTTATATGTTAAGCGTGCAAAAAGAACGGGATCTGAGAGTTTTAAAAAATTTGACTATCGCACAAAGCCTACTGTATTCCAATATTCCCCTTGCACCTACAAGGAAATAAGCAATAACATAATTTGAACAAATGTTTATTTTAATTAACACGAAGAAGATATAGGAATAAGAGTTTGTAAGAATGGTTAGTACAAGAGTAGAGAAAGTCATGTGAGTGCAACACATCAGATTTTTTTTTTCTCAATGTTTAGTCGCGATATGACTTTTATGTTAAAGCGACTTCAAATAATAAATAAATTAAAAAAAAAACTTTTTCCTTTAGCGTATTTCAATGGATTCAACGGTTTTTGTGTAAATTAAATTTTAAAAACCCACAATTTATTGCAACAAAAATTTAAATTACACAAAAACCGTTGAATCTGTTGAAATACGCCAAAGAAAAAAGTTGTTGTTTATTCAATTTTCTATGAATATAGCCATAAATCTAGAACGTTCAGCCAGATGATAAATGTTTTTGATAAAAATATTTTTTTCTAGAAAACTATAAACTTTTCAACATTTTGGTATTAGACTTTCTTGTTATTCACAACATGAGAAATTTGCTGTTAAAGTCTGGCGGATCATTTCACTTCCACCCTGTATACATAAAACGAAGTTTGGACTTTTCCTTGTTAACACTTAGGAATACGCTGAGAACTTTAGTATCCACGCTTATACAGAGCTAAGTCGAGGTAATGGCGCCGCATTTTCTTTACTAGTGGCGCCTTTATTAATGTGGTGCTGGTATCCGGGAACATCTTTCAGCATCCAATGAACACATCCAACGCGGGATAATTTAATGTCTGCAACCCTCTTCCCATCAGCAGCACAAGTTATCATCATAATAAACTCTTTGAATCCCTGTTCATACAACTTGCTAATAAGTACATATGTATAAATTTTAGTGAACTAATTAATAAAATAGGTGGTTAGAGATAAAAGCAGCGCGTATTTTATCTCTCAGAATTCTGCAAGATAAAGGCAGGTGATTAGCGTCGGGCAGCACGGTGAGTGCTAATGGAAACCAAAGTGTATATGTTTTCATTTATTATTTTCGGAGAAGAGAGCGTTAGCTAAATTGAAGCATATTTTCGATAGAGGGATTACACTTTCCACTCACTCTCATTTAGAAATGGCTTTAAAAAAGAAGTAAAAACAATGCGAGATTTTCTGCTTCTGGTAATCCTACAGGCTTTATGTTTTACCAATTTTTCTGCATCATCGTTAAATCGAGGAAGACCACTCAGGTATATTATGTACGTGGATTCAAATAATATATTTTGCTTCACTACGACGACACCAAATATGTCTAGAATGCCATGTTTTTAAAATATATCTGATGTGTTGCGATTCATGTGACTTTCTCCACTCTTGGACTAACCATTCTTACAAACTAGTATTCCTACATCTTCATATTAATCGAGATAAAGATATGCAGAAATTACCTCTTAAGCCTTTGAAATTCCATTCTCTTTGCACGGCCAGGAGATAAACATTTGTACAAATTATCTTATTGCTTATTTCCTTGTAGGTGCAAGGTGAATATTAGAATACAGTAGGCTTTGTGTCATAGTCAAATCTTTTAAAGCTTTGAAATTCTGTTCTCTTTGCACACTTAATATAAAAAAATGAACAACGATGTTCCATTTCACGAAAGTTTTAAGTTTTCCGAAATTCACACACATAACAAGGAATATCTCCGAAATGGTTCACTCTACAAGAAAATTTATTTGGACATAAATTGTGTATTTTAGCAAGATCTACATTTTTTTATAGTATGATTTGGTCTATCTCTAACGGTTTACCAGTTATGCAAAAGTCGTCCAGAGTAAATACGACTACAGAAAATTCAAAGTATACATTTCATTTGTCATAAAAGTGTCTCAAACATATGACATTTTAATCAAAATCGTTGGAGTCATTTTGGAGAAAATGAAAATTTTCGAAAAATTTTCCATGTAAAGGGTAGTTTAGGGTGGGGCTATTTTCTTCAAAATCTTCGTGTCGCATCCTTGAAAGATATTAAACTTAAATACCAAATTTGGTTTTTAACCTACTTTTCGTTTTTGAGTTATGCTGTCCACAGACTGACAGACTGACAGACTGACACAGACACACACACGGACCTTTTTCTAAACATGCTTTTTTGGGATTCAGGGGTCTCAAAACAAATTTCCGTTGTAATCTCGATATCGAATTTTTAGGTGCAATACAATACTTTCCGTACTTACCAGTAGACAAAGTAAAAAGTGAATAAGGACCTTCCATTTGAGAAAAGTGTAAGTATTGAAGAACTCACACAGATAACAAGAAATGTCTCCGAAATGGTTCACTCCACAAAAGAATGTATTTAGACAAATTGTGTTTTAACGAGACACGCGTCTTTTGTATAGTAAGATTTAGTTTATCTCTTACGGTATACCATGTAAGTAAAAGTCAACAAGAGTAAACAGGACTAAACAGGCTAGAGCCAAAAATTCAAAATATACTTTGATTTGCCATAAAAGTACCTTTAGCATGCCATTTTAATCAAAATTGTTAGAGCATTTCTGAGAAAATCAAAATTTTTCATGTTAAGGGTAATTTACGGTAAAGGGAATTTCTTCAAAATCCGTGTGCCGCATCCCTGAAAAATATTAAATTTAAGTACCAACTTTGATTTCCAACCAACTTTTCGTTTTTGATTTATGCTGTTCACAGACAGAAACACGCACACAGGGACCTTTTTCTATTTTTCATCCAAGGGGACTCAAAACATATATTTCCGGGGAAAGCCATATATGAAGTAGCTATATGGAAATTTTTGGATCGATACAATACTTTCCCCTACTTACTATACGTAGTAGAGAAAGTAGCGAATGAAGCTTATGTATATTTGAACAGGTACTTTGTAATGTGTTTCGAGTTGATTGCCATGTATTGCTCTAATTGTTTCTTGATTATCATCATAATAACACTTTGTGTTCACCCAAAATGGATTTGACCAGAGAATATTTACGATCTTGGGTTTTTACGATTTTAAACCATCATTAACGCCTAAATAATGTGAGGGTTGGCCTAAAAATGCAGTTGGCACATAAGCCCCATCTAAGCCAACAATTTATAATTGGTACAGTAAATTCAAAACAGATTGTTTGTTTCTTAATGATAAATTTCGTGAAGAACACCCAAGGACTAGTATTACTGATGAAAATATCGCCGCTGTTTCAGCAATGCTTGAAGATATCGTGAATGTATTGAGGCGACATTGGGCATCGCTATGAGTTAAATCAGATACATTTACTTCAATAAGTATGCGTAAAAGACTTTGTTGTCGATGGATTCCACACAAATGGGCTCTCGATCAAAATTAACAGAAAAGCTGAGGACAAATTCCAAGGCGACACTTCAAATTTGTTGTGAAATATCGCTACTGCTGATGAATCTTGTATCATTACTGCAAGTAATGGTCTCATTGAGTCTTATTTACGTTAAAGAGAAGTATTTTGAAAAAAGAACAATAGTTACTTAATTTTGTAAAACTAATCCTCGTTTGAAGTAAAAATTGTATTGTCATAAAAGGACGTCAGGTTGTTTAACACAATTCATTTGTCACTTAACATTGCGCTTGAAAGTGCTCAGAAGTAACACAGCTGTATCGAATCATAACCGAACTGCTGAGTCAGAGTTCACAATTGAACTGCACTAGGCAGTGCACAACTGAATTGTCAATATCAACTGTCTACTCTCCACTCAAGTCAGTCTGCCAGCCACTTGCTAACTGCTGATATAGGCTCCGAATACAAAGATAACGTTCTAGAAAAGGAACCTACTCCAAACAGCGGAAGCGACTCCTCCGGAGCGGGGAAAATGCACACAATGGCTATTGTTTTGTTGCAGAACGGCCATAGGTCCTATCTAGGGCCAGGTAACCGAGCGGGTAAGAGCTAACCCGGGAAGTCGGTAGGCAGTGAAATACCAAGAACTAGCAAATAAATCTGGGGTCACGAGACAGCAGTGCTTAAGAACATTCCCTCTCTCTTCCTCTACACTTTTTTAAATCACTACCGTACACCTAGTACATAAGTTATGCAAACGAGAGTGAGACCTCACGCACTAAGGCCTAATTGGATTTATTGCGACTACCACTACCAAGAAGAAGGAATGATGGAACTACAGCAGACTACACGCCGTAAGCAGACAGACCGTAGAAGTTCCTAAGGCTCGAAAACTCGTCACACTACTGGAACTAGTTGTAATGCAATGAAATCTGGACAGCGACAGCTGGGCGAAAGTTTTCTGCTACTGACATGAAGTCGGGTTACTTCGCTTATTTGAGGGCCACATGTCACTACCACCGCCCAATTATAACTGCTGCTCCCACTGTCTACTCCTCCTCTACTCATTCACTGAGATTCGCACACCTCGAGATGTTGTTACATACTGGAACCCGTATTAGGGATACCGTCGCCCTGCAACGGCGTAACGGTACAGTTACAAAAATAGTCCTCTGTGTAGCCTGCAGGTTGGTAAGCTTTCATTGCGCCAGCTCTACCTAAAGAGAGATTTGAACGACCAAGTTGTCCCCTAGTGTGAACGTTGAGTACTCTTTCCTTTGAGCAACCACACTATCTGTCGGGCACTGACATACCCAATGAACCTAGAAGTACACCCGGAACATGAGAAGCAAGCGAAATGAAAGAGAAATGACGGAAAGGGATTCCTGGTAGATGGGAAACCATCCCAAAATTTACCTACCGAAAGGGAACCCGAAAGTCATTGCGGTCAGTACATGGAAATTAACCACAGGAACCTCCGGAATGCGAGCTACATTTTACCTCAATCACAGACAGGAAGAAATCAACAAGTCCACGCCAAATTTCTGGTACTTCGTAGCATCATAACTATAGTTTATTGGCTGGTAAGTACTATCACCTTGTAGGTGCTATCACTCCTTGTGCTATGTATCGGAACAATAAGTATGTGTCGACTCGTGGGCTAAATACGAATACCTTCCTCAACCAGAAAAGAGAAGTACAGAGGGTTGTTTTCTATCTCCGATAACAAGCTTGACTTTGTCCCACCTTACGTAAAGCCAAGCCATCTCTCCACCAGTGGTCACGTTCTATTTGTTGCTCCTTCATAGAGCAATCGTTTTGCTCTTCAGTTTCCACTGGAGCAGGCTTTTGCGAGTGCTGTTATGTCCCTCTTATTTACAGGCTTTCCAAAGACCATCAATAATTGTTCAGGGCACGTACTTCCCAATACCCTTTTACAGGGTTCAAAGGAGCAAAAATCCATCGGAGAGTCATCAGGAGATTTCACTGGGATGTTGCTGAATGGAAGGTGTGTATTAGAGTTTTGTGCTCCATTCCTTGCAAGAATACGACAGTCAAAGCAGTGGTGTGACCGGATGGCTTTTCTTGGAGCAGCCAGATATTATTTTGGTCTCTCCTATAGAGCCGGGGTTTCAGTGTTTTAAATTTGGGTTAGAACTTCATCCTGATAATACTTGGAATTGATCTAGGCATTTCTAGCAACTCTACGAATTATCAGCTTTCCACTGCAGCAGTAATCAGCTGTGATCACAAATCCTTTTGAGAAACATTCTCTGCATTCTGCATACCATTTTTGAACATTTTTCGACCCCTTGATCGGTAGTATATAAGTTGCAGGGGTTCGTTCCAGTCACCAAGATACACATATGTTTCATCTAATGTGACCACAAATTTCCGTTTTTCTCTGCCAGATGCTTCTCGTAGAGTTTCTTGTGTTGGCGCGATATTCTGAGCTGTGACGTGGCAACAACTTAAGAATTCGACCCTTATGACGTTTCTCCATTATAATGGTGTTAACAGTTTTGAGGGATATTTCCAATTCGTTTGCAATGGTCCTTTGCGTGGCTGGTTACTGCCAGAGATCAGTGCCCTGACCTGCCTTATCATCTCTGGAGAGCATGTAGTAGCAGGCCGTGGGTATTGGCTGTTTTCTTCCTTTTGGAATTAATCCCATGCGGCTCTTTCCCTTTTATTCAACACTGAGCTAATCCCGTACTTTGACACAAAAAATTCGCTACTTGCATGATTCGTAATAACAGAATAACTATACTGTCCGACGGAAAGGGAAGTAATGCAGCCTTCCCAATATGGTTCAATTTTCTTACACTCATTCAACTGCTATGAAGGCGGCACACTAGGAGGAAGAAGGACAGACGCGGAAGGGGACTTCGGCACTTCGGCCGCAGAGATCTTTTGTGCCTATGTCCCGAAGGGACACTCCCGGAAGGGAGGGGCGAGGTGAGAGGAGACATAGGGCGGCCAGACGACAGGAGAGCATGCACAGCAGAGGGCAGAGTCCCTACATTTTCCCAGTTAGAAACTCCGCCAGTACATCGGTCCCACCGATTCGCGCAGAGCGCCGCCTGCAGGGGCCCCCCACCGAGTCTCAAGGGCCTCGGTGTGGCCACGATCTGGAACCCGGCCACCCTCATAGGGGACGGAGTCAGAGCACTTCATCCCACCAAGCTGCACCCAAACGCCCGCTGACACCTTCAACCCTGAACGAGACCAAACGATGGAAGTAACGAAATGAGTAGTAAAGTGAAATTAAGGGAGAGGAAAGGAGGATGAAACAATTGGTGGAATGATGGAGGGGGAAACCGAAGACCCCGGAGGAAACCCGCCCCTGCGCCGGTGTGTCCACCAAGCATCCCACATGCGAACTCCTAGAATCGTAACCGGGTACCTTTGATGAGAGTCAAGCGGTCTAACCACTCAGCCACGGCGCGGCCTAGACAGCACACGAACTGGTTTGATTATCACAAACACTTGACCTTGCTACGCACCCAGAAACACAGCAATCACATTCGCAATTCGATATCACAGATAGGAAACAACTCTCTGGAAAAAAGAAGCACAGAATCTCATATTTTTAAAATAGGTAAGCTTCCTCTTTCTCAGGACAAAAGCTTGAAGGAGGCGCCAGCGGATATCTAAAGACTCGCCCTATTAACTCCCATACAGACTATCAGAAATCGGATAAATCTTATACGATGTGTACTTATGTTTGACCGAAAATTTAATGGTGGGTGGCAGGAGGTGCTGGTCAATACCCAATAAGAGGCTTGTCACGCCTTGCGGTGTTGTATAGTTAAATACGCTGTGAAATCACGCTGTAAAGCCTGTGATGTAAGTATTTGCGAGAACAAAATGTTTTTACACAACAGGAAAGAGACTAGTAGTGGTCAGCTATTAGTCGCCATTAAATTTTGTGTCTGCCATAGGTAAGTATAGGGAGTATTACATTTCACTATAGATTGGATATCGAAATTTCAGCGCAAATACTAGTTTTAAGGTTTCCTGAATAAAGAAAAAGATTTTCAGCAAAAAAATGTGATGAGATACAGTCATATGACTTTCTCTACTCTTGTATAGCCGGCTCCAAATGTTTTCCGATGGGCGAGAGGTTTTGAGGGAAAACGGAAGGAGAATTTTCTTATCTAGTAGTTGTGTCTGTTCTGGGGGCGGGTTACTGCACTATTTATTTACATTTACATGCAGTCTAAGGTGAGGTAAGGGGGGTAGTTTCTGTTGACGAAGCAAGAAACGAAATAGTTTGTTCTACACTTAATTATTCTGTCCAAACCAAAGAAATCTGCACATCCTTTCCCCATGTGTTTAAACAAATGAATGTTGACATTTTGTGGAGTGCTGTTGCTTCAGAAACGTTTTAAACAAATGTTTTGAAAAAAGATAATGAATACCTATAATCAGTTTTTCGATGATAATAATAATAATAATAATGATGATGATATTAATAATAGTATTAGTAATAATAATAATAATAATAATAATAATAATAATAATAATAATAATAATAATAATAGATACCTAACGAGGCTAAGTGCACCCCGTGCCAGACCTCCCAGAGGAGATAAAATCCGTATGTTGGTACGGGGAATCGAACCCGGGTCCTCCGCGCCAGAGGCAAGCGCGCTACCAACTGCGCTATGGAGGCGATTTTTGCGATAAATGAAATGTATATTTGAATTTTCTGGTTATAGCCTGTGTAGTCCTGTTTACTTTAGGTGACTTGCATAGCTGGTAAACCGTAAGAGATACTATATAAAAATGTAGATCTCGTTAAAACACGCAAGTTATGTTCAAATCCATTTTCTATGGGATGAACCATTTCGGAGATATTCCTTGTTATTTATGTGAGCTTTGCAATACTGAAACTTTTCTCAAATAGAGAGTCGTTATTCACTTTTTATTTCTTGCTCATGTAAAGAGAACAAAATTTCAATGCCATCATATAGCGACCACTCTTATAACATTTTACTAGCAGTTAAGCCTAAAGTATTCCCCTTGCACCTACAAGAGAATTAGCAATAAGATAATTTCTAGAAATATTTATGTGGGTCAATCCACGTCAAATCGAACACCCGTAAAACACGACTTTTTCGTAGGAGGTTCAAAATTTTTTTGTGAATAATAGGCATCAAATAAGGAGACCCTTATTTTTTTATTTCCGTATTTTTAAATTACTTGCTTAGCTATGGCTATTAGAAACTAAGCAATTTCTGCGCGCACCGTAATATAAAATCACTTATTACTCTAAGTTCATATAGAGTTGAGAGTTGGGGTTTGGCGCACTGGAAAGGTTAAATATAACACTTTCAACAACTTTCGATCAATCATTATTACACATACATTTCGGACTGTTTTTTTGACGGTATATTTTGTAAAACCAAAAATAAAATTTAAACCGATGTGTTAAAAATCTAAAAAAATACACACGTATTCCCTGACATTTTATCTATAAAATAAGATGTTGCAAACTATGGAGCTTGCATTAGTGCATTCGCTACAATTTTTTTTCTGGAGGCCTGCAAGCGCGCACGGACGAGTAACAAGCCAGGTGACTGCAGATAGCCTGCGAATTGCCGCGTCAGCTATGCTACTCAGATTCTTACTAAGGCAGTACAGTCCATACAGAAAAATATCTCCACAATGTACCTTCTTTCTGATACTCCTATGGCATCTGATACGTGCTTTTGAACGTTTGCTATTTTTTTTTTTAAGATCGGATGTAAGCAGTTCTTTGCTTTTAGCTTCTTCCTTCATGTCTTCATGTACGTCCGTACATTTGAAATAATTTCTCTACTCTGACTGTGTAATGTTTTGGTCACTAATTTAGAACTTACAGGTTGGCATAATTGATTTACGCTATGATCAATGTCTCACAAATTCTCTATATTCACTCTTTATCGCAAAAATCTGTCTTCAACTGCACGCTGCACTAAAAAATCACCTTTAAATTAGTAAGAATGTCTCAGATCATGCAGACATCACTCCTTCCCCCTCCCTCCACATGTGCATGGTTTCATTCACAGAATTATACAATATGAGCTGATGAAAGAGGCAAAAGCTATGGATTCGCCAACAGGACTTCCAGTCAAGGTCAGGGGCCAAGAACGATGGGTCCAGCTGTGCTTTAAAACTACACTCCTTCATTCCTTTGTGAAAAACTGAAGCTTTAGTGAAACAATTTTCTTTCGAAGAAGAAGGTAAAGCTGTGTGTTGTATGGAAACATTAGTTTAAAATGCATATTTTAAAAATATTTTGAAGATGCTAATAGTGCACATATAATTGTGTGAGCTAGCAATGTTCTCCTTACTGTACTGTTGTAACGCTCATGGAACCTCAAGTGAACAATGAACAGTTGCCGTAATGGAAGGTGGCAATTGTGCGAGGTTACTCTAGCCGCCACCGCTGCCTCGCGATTCCGCTGCACTAATTTGCAAAGTTAATTACAACTGAACTATTAGAGATCCCATTCTGATTTTTTCTGAGAATATTGAATAAACTTCATTGTATTTTAGGTTTTTTTCCCAGATTTTTAAATGGTCGAGTTTATGTTATTATCTAACTTTAAAACTTTAATCGTATAAAATATAATATTAATAATAATTAATAAAATTTTCTAATAAATACCTCACAAAATACTGCAATTTATCTTTAATTTGAGCCAAAGATCAAGTAATTTACTTCATTACAATCGGAGGTATGATTGATCGAATAGTGAGGAGCGCGCGATTTTTGGGACATTTCAAAAATTAATATCTGCCAAAATAAATTTTTTTATATAAAATGAAGAAACACGGATCAAATATATTTTTTTCCAAAACACCGAAAAACAATTTCAAGAAAATCTGAGAGACCAAGGTCATTTTTTGCCATATTTTGTTCGATTTGACGTGGAATGACTGCACTTAAGCCTGAAGTATTCCCTTTTGCACCTACAAGAGAATTAGCAATAAGATAATTTCTAGAAATATTTATGTGTATTAACAAGAAGTAGATAGAGTAGAGAAAATCATGTGAGTGTAACACATCAGAGTTTTAATAAGAGTAGACTACTTAGCTTAAAATGCATTCATCTAACAGTTTGATACCTTCAACAGTGCTTGATATAATGGGTTGGAATTTGACAGATTTAACGTTGGCGGTATAGAAGTTTTAATGTCAGCTGTACGCACTAGATTTAAATGTGTTAGGTAATAAATAGGTGACGGTGTAAGAGCGCGCGCGCCAGCTGCGCATGAGCTAGAGGGGGGAGGGAGGGTAATCCGTCATTGTGATTCATTAGTGCTGTTGAATGGAATCCAGACTCTAATCTGCGAGGGATTCTACTCCCTCACTTGTTCCTAATACACACATTCTGTTCGCAACTGTAGGTGCTGTTCCGTTGCAAACATTCAACAAATACACACCACGAGGCTCATGAGCAACAATCTTTAAAAAAATCTGACGTGACTTTCTCTACTCTTGTACTATCCATTCTTACAAACTCTTATTCCTATATCTTCTTCGTGTTAGTTGAGATAAACATCTGTACAAATTATCTTATTGCTTATTTCCTTGCAGGTGCAAGAGGAATATTGGAATGCAGTAGGCTTTGAGCGATAGTCAAATGTTTTAAAGCTTTGAGATTCCGATCTCTTTGCACGCTTAGCATATAAAAAATGAACAACGCTGTTCCATTTCACGAAAGTTTCAGGCTTTCCGAATCTGACACAAATAACAAGGAATATCTCCGAAATGGTTCACCCTACAAGAAAATTTATTCGGACATAAATTGTGTATTTTAGCAAGATCTACATTTTTTGTATAGTATGATTTGGTCTATCTCTAACGGTTTACCTGTTATGCAAATGTCGTCCAGAGTAAATAGGACTACAGGGGATATAGCCAAAAAATTCAAGATATACAGTTCATTTGTCATAAAAATATCTCAAATATATGACATTTTAATCAAAATCGTTAGAGCCATTTTCAAGAAAATAAACATTTTTGAAAACTTTTTCATGTAAAGGGTAGTTTAGGGCGGGGTTATTTTCTTCAAAATCTTCGTGTCGCATCCTTGAAAGACTTAAATACCAACTTTTCGTTTTTGAGTTATGCTGTACACAGACACACAGATTGACACACACACACACACACACACACACACACACACACACACCTTTTTCTAAAAATGCTTTTCTTGGATTCAGGGGGTCTCAAAGCATATTTACAGTGAAATCTCGACATCAAATTTTTGGGTGGAATACAATACTTCCTTCTACTTACCAGTAGATTAAGTAATATAATTTCTTCCCTTACACGACTTTCTTTGCTATTGTCAAAGAAAATCTTCGGTGGATTTTGTATCGTTTCCTGTGGAAAAACCTTTCCTGTCACTTAATTTCTCTTCCAGAACTGAATCATAAAATACGTTTCTGTGGTTTACAGTTAACACAATCTACAATTATACCTTCCCAACACTGAACTGGGAAAGTTCTTCAATTCTTCAACCGTCTCTAAGTCCGCGCTCTCTTGCTTTTATAGTTCACGCAAAGTGCCGGTGAATTCTCTGGAAAATACATATTTTCTCGGAAAACTTCTCTTAAACGAGCCGGCAGTCTAAAGTACCTCGAGCAGTCTAGAATCCGTCCATGTTCTACCCATTTATTGTGATTGTTTATCGGCCACACATTGCCTAGAAACGTCGTGGTGTGAGGTATGCTTGACCTGCGGCCGGCGTCACAGTGTATACAAAATGCAATACTTTGTATTAACCCTATAAAATAAACGATTACAAAAATTCACATGCACGTAATGTACCAAATTTTTACTTTCTCCCCTGCACAGTACCTAGTGTACATTGAACCCAAAAATCTTATACCCAGATTTCCCCGGAAATTCACCTTTTTACACTCGCTGAATCAAAAAATCTTATGTGTTGCACTCATATGACTTTTTCTACTCTTGTACTTATTCCTATATCTTCTTCATATTAGTCGAGATAAATATTTACTGAAATTATCTTATTGATAATTTCCTTTTAGGCTCAAGGAGAATATGGGAATTCAGTAGGCTTTGGGCGATAGTCAAACGTTCGCTATGTGATGGCTTTGAAATGGCATTTCATTTGCATGACCACTGGGATGAGGGAACAATTAATATCGACTTTCCATTTGAGAGAAGTATATGGATTTGAAAAATCCAAACAAATAAAAACAATATCTCATCATGGTTAACTTAAAACATGGAAAAAGTTTAATTACGTAAAAGTGCATGATATAAATTCATTTCATTGATACGTCATAACCCATACATATGATTTTCCACGAAAATATCTTAAACATACGGTATTATAATCAACATCATTTGAAGTCATTTTTGAGGAAATCAAAATTATTAAAACATTTTCCTTTGAAAGACTAACTTGGGATGGGAGAATTTTTAAAAATTCTTTGAAAACGTCGAACTTAATAAGTTTGATTTTTAAGCGATTTTTTGCTTTTGAGTTTTGTTGTTCACAAACACAACCCCCCAACACATACACATGCACACACTCACACACACAGATTATATTTCTAAAAGTGTTTTTTATTAATTCAGGGGATTTCAAAACATGTATTCCCGGTGGAATCTCGGTATCGAATTTTTGGGTGGAATACAACGTGTTCTCTAATTACTGTTAAGTACATAGAAAGAAAGTAAAAGAAAATTTTAGAAATCGATCTCTATGTGTCTATCTGTCTCTGTGAACACCATAAGTCAAAAACGCAAATTCAGTTAATTACTGAACTTGATATTTAACTTCATTTTACAACAGGAACATTTTCAAGAAAGTCTCCTGGCCTAAATGACGGAAAAATGTTCGAAAATTCCGATTTCTTCTACAGTTTTGATCAAAATGCCATATGTTTAATATATTTTAATGACAAATGAAATGTATACCTATTTTGAATTTTCTGGTAGTAGCCTCGTAAGTGTTCATTCTAAATGACTTTTGTAAATCTGTTAGACCATAAGAGATAGACAAACTACAAAGGTGCTTGGGAGCTTAGGAATTAATTTCATTTCGAAATGAAGTTTTCCGCAACTCTATTTCCTGCTTCCCATTCAAGAGGTCCTGTGCTCGAATCTTGGTTAGGGTGAGTTAGAGGAGTAAGGTTTCTCGAAGTTTTCGTTAGCATTAGGAATAAGAGAGATACGGAGAGGGCTCGGCACTAAGATTTGTCCTCAAAGAGTCAACCCCAGGAGGAAGGATGAGGTGAGAGAAGACACCGGGCGCCCAGATCCAGACTAGCGGTGCAAACATTGACAGAGGACCTTAAGGATTCCCAACTTTGACAACTATGGTCTTCTAGGAGGACCTCAGCGCGGGGTCCAACGCCCCCAGAAGCCCATACGCCGCCTGGATACTACGGACAAAGAGGGATGGAAAGAGTTCCTGTGCGCACATTATCCCTGCCAAGCTGCACCTAACGCCTTCACTGAGACTTGCAACCCTGAAAAAACCAATGGGTCGAAGGATGAATGAAATTATTAACGAAGTGAAATTAAAGGACAGGAAAGTCGGAGCTCTTCCCAGCATTCATAGCGAACTGGAGAAATCCCCGAAAAAGCTCATGGTTCCGGCCACGGGAATCAAACCCACGACCTCCCGAATGTGAGTCTCACACACTACCGCGGAGCCTCCTCGCTCGGTTAAGCTTTCCTTTATCCTAAAATGATGAATTTTGGATAACTTTGAGTTCTATAGACCCTGCACTGTTTTGAGTAGGTATCATTTCACATGTTTTATTTACTGTCCGAAATGACCTACCCGGTTAAATAATCTTTAAATTAGAAAAAAAATTCATTTTTACTTTCTCCTCTATGTATTGTAAGTAGAAGTATTGTATTCCACCAAAAAATTCGATGTCGAGATTTCACCGGAAATATGTGTTTTGAGGTCCACAAAATCCAAAAAAGTACTTTTAGAAAAGCGTCCGCACGCGCGCGCGAGTGTGTGTGTGTGTGTGTGTGTGTGTGTGCGTGCGTGTGTGTGTGTGTGTGTGTGTGTGTGTGTGTGTGTGTGTGTGTGTGTATCTGTGTGTGTGTCGGTCTTTGAACAGCATAACTTAAAAACGAAAAGTCGGTTGAAAACCAAAGTTCGTATTTAAGTTTAATGTACGAGTATTTTAAGGATGCGACACGAAGATTTTGAAGAAAATTCCCCCACCCTAAATTACCCTTTACTTTGAAAAAAGTTTGAAAATACTGATTTTCTTGAAAATAGCTCTAAGGATTTTAATTAAAATGCCATATGTTTGAGATATTTTTATGGCAAACGAAATGTATACTTTGAATTTCTGGCTATAGCCTATGTAGTCCTACTTACTCTTAATGACTTTTACATAACCGTAAGAGATAGACCAAATCGTACTATACAAAAAATATAGATGTTGCTAAAACGTGTAATTTATGTCCAAATTAATTTTTGTAGAGTGAGAGATTTCGGAGATATTCTTTATTATTTGTGTGTTTTGGAAAACAAACTTTCGTCAGATGGAATATCGTTATGTTAAGTGTGCAAATAGAACGAAATTTCAAAGCTTTAAAGGATTTGACAATCGCTCAAAGCCTACTGTATTCTAATATTCCCCTTGCACCTACAAGTAAATAAGCAATAAGATAATTTGTACAAATGCTTATCTTGACTAACACGAAGAAGATATAGGAATAAGAGTTTGTAAAAATGGTTAGTACAAGAGTAGAGAAAGTCATGTGAGTGCAACACATCAGATTTTTACTGGATGTCCTAGAACAATTTATTAGTCACACTAAGAAACAGATATTTGGTATCTTACAATGTAAGAATCTTACATGATTCTTAAAATAAAAAATAAAATATCGGTATAATTTACAAAAGGTTCACAATTTTAATATTCAGTTAATTTTTATTTTCTTTATTTACTTTTATTTTATTTATTCAATTTTATTTACCATTTTTATCTCAGGAACTAAAAATTAAATATCTGTATAATTTAAATGTTGGTACACATGTGAATGCTGCTGCAGCGTATTGAAAATATATTTTGCTCAAAATTTATATGAGAAGTTAGATTTTGACAAAGCGTCTGCTTTTAAGGGAACACGCAGCCCGGACATACAGAAATTCAGCTTACTTAGGTAAGTGAAACTGCACTGCTCTTAAATTTCTGTCTATTTGTTCCTGAAATGTTTATTGATTTTTTTATATATCATGACATTTATTTCAGGTGGCTGTTTACATTCATATTTTAAGTGGTTGAGTCTATAAAATTACTTTATATAGCAGAAAAGTGATGCAATTTAGTCTTAAAAATGTGAATTCATGTACCTTTTTCTTTGAAACTACATGCAATACACAATCACACTTTTTGAGCCTGTTCTTAGTAGAATAAGCTATCTTCTGAACCACAATTATTTAGTTGTGTACATCAGTTTACCAGAAATTAAAAAAAAAAACAAACAAAAAAAAAAACAAAAAAAAAAAATACATTTACAAAGCAAAACAGCAAAAATGTGGAAAATTTGCAATGTTGTTGCTTTCTTAATGCCAATAATATATATTATAAAATTATTATTGTGGTTTAGGAAGTTCAACTATGTGTTGTATACATATACTGAAAATTTAAGATTTCTACCTCTTATAATTTCTGAGGAAAAGGTGCATGAATGCATATATTTTAGGAGTAAATTTCATTATTTTTTTGCTGAATGAAATAAGTTTTATAAATTCAACTTCCTATAAATGCAAATAACCACTTGAAAAGATTTATAGAACAATTCATAAAAAGCTTAGGAAAGACCATGGAAAACTTCAAGAGCAGTGATAATTTAAGGTAATTTAACCCACTTAGGTGTAATTTCTGTATGTTCTGTGTGCCTTGTCCCCTTAAAAAGAAAAACATTAACAATCTGGCAAACTATAACGTGTGCCAAAATTGAAGCCTCTAGCCCAGATTTCCATAAAAATAGCAACTTTACATATTACACCCTTAAGAAATGCCTTGTCCCCTTAAAAAGAAAAACATTAGCAATTTAGCAAACTATAATGTGTGCCAAAATTGAAGCTTCTAGCCCAGATTTCCATAAAAATAGCAACTTTACATATTACATCCTTAAGAAATACCTTGTCCCCTTAAAAAGAAAAACATTAGCAATCTAGCAAACTATAATGTGTGCCAAAATTGAAGCTTCTAGCCCAGATTTCCATAAAAATAGCAACTTTACATATTACACCCTTAAGAAATGCCTTGTCCCCTTAAAAAGAAAAACATTAACAATCTGCCAAACTATAAC
Source organism: Tenodera sinensis (assembly GCA_030765045.1). Taxonomy (NCBI): domain Eukaryota; kingdom Metazoa; phylum Arthropoda; class Insecta; order Mantodea; family Mantidae; genus Tenodera; species Tenodera sinensis. The sequence continues at coordinate 45,765,905 of CM060974.1, forward strand.
GTGTGCCAAAATTGAAGCTTCTAGCCCAGATTTCCATAAAAATAGCAACTTTACATATTACATCCTTAAGAAATGCCTTGTCCCCTTAAAAAGAAAAACATTAACAATCTGCCAAACTATAACGTGTGCCAAAATTGAAGCTTCTAGCCCAGATTTCCATAAAAATAGCAACTTTACATATTACACCCTTAAGAAATGCCTTGTCCCCTTAAAAAGAAAAACATTAGCAATCTGGCAAACTATAATGTGTGCCAAAATTGAAGCTTCTAGCCCAGATTTCCATAAAAATAGCAACTTTACATATTACATCCTTAAGAAATGCCTTGTCCCCTTAAAAAGAAAAACATTAACAATCTGCCAAACTATAACGTGTGCCAAAATTGAAGCTTCTAGCCCAGATTTCCATAAAAATAGCAACTTTACATATTACACCCTTAAGAAATGCCTTGTCCCCTTAAAAAGAAAAACATTAACAATCTGCCAAACTATAACGTGTGCCAAAATTGAAGCTTCTAGCCCAGATTTCCATAAAAATAGCAACTTTACATATTACACCCTTAAGATAAGGGTGTTGGAGAGCTTCTGACAAGTTGAGAGCACACGAAGAAATTTGTTCTGTTTGTTCAGTTGAAACTTGCTCCAGGTCGCCATTGGAACGAGGTAGGTATCTAAGAGTTTAATCGGGTTCATGTAGAATAGGTTACAAATACAAGGACACACAATTATAAGTAAATAAAATTTCCATTAAGATAGAATTACAGGCTTAATAACGGCGGTTCTCCAAACATGCCACATGTCCAATCCCTAATCGAAAGAACCTGTTCTTCATTCAGACAAGGATTTCCATTCTTTTCATAAGATACAAGTTTGTACACATAGAGGGACTATTGGAATTAGATTATAATGCGGATATGTTGGCTTTTCTCATGAGGATCACGTGTGGAACAGGTTCCTCCTGCGCATGCGTGGAGGAGAAAAACCTGCCTGCAGTGGCACAACACTAAATCACTTCAGCAAATAATGTCCAACAACGGACTTAATACCTACTATAGTTAAACAATATACTTGTAACTAACACGAAAACACCAGGTGCAGATAGCGCTTAGAATGGCTTAAAACTGGTAGTGGACACTAATTGAAACTAAAGTGGACAAAACTGCCCGTGTTGCATTCACATCACCTTCTCCACTCACTCTTGCACAAACTATAGAGGAAACACCTTAGTGGAATACCCCCAAAAAAATCTGATGTGTTGCACTCACATGACTTTCTCTACTCTTGTACTAACCATTCTTACAAACTCTTATTCCTATATCTTCTTAGTTTTAGTTGAGATAAACATTTGTACAAATTATCCTATTGCTTATTTCCTTGTAGGTGCAAGGGGAATGTTAGAATACAGTAGGCTTTGTGCGACAGTCAAATGTTTGAGATTCTGTTGTCTTTGCACACTTAACATATAAAAAAATGAACAGTGATGACCCATTTCACGGAAGTTCTAAGTTTTCCGAAACTCACACACATAACAAGGAATATTTCCGAAATGGTTCACCCTACAAGAAAATTTATTGAGACATAAATTGTGTATTTTAGCAAGATCTACATTTTTTCTGTAGTATGATTTGGTCTATCTCTAACGGTTTACCAGTTATGGAAAACTCATCCAGAGTAAATACGACTACAGGGGCAATAGCCAGAAAATTCAAGATATGCATTTCATTTGTCATCAAAATATCTCAAACATACGGCATTTTAATCAAAATCGTTAGAGCCATTTTCAAGAAAATCAAACTTTTCGAAAAATCTTCCATGTAAAGGATAGGTTAGGGTGGGGCTATTTTCTTCAAAATCTTCGTGTCACATCCTTGAAAGACATTAAACTTAAATGCCAACTTTGGTTTTTAACCGACTTTTCGTTTTTGAGTTAAGCTGTC